>JABTXL010008822.1:19166698-19186322 GCA_025134845.1 Neodon shergylaensis | reverse complement strand
CTGAAGCCTGCCTCCAGTGATGATGCTGAAGCCTGCCTCCAGTGATGCTCTTCCACCACCAGCTGGGGACCATGTGTTTAAACACATGAATCTGGAGTACATTTCACATTCATACCGCAGCAACCCCTATGTATAGTCTTGCATCAATCTACATGTTACATTGCAAAGCTTACTTTAAATTTAAATATTTAATCTTATTTCAGATCTTTTTTTTCTTTGAACTAGATAGAGGGATAAATTAAGCATTGCAGTGGTTGAAGAAATTTTGTTTTCTCTTTGGTATTAGGTTTTTAATGTTATGTTGCAAGAAAATGTGATTAATTTGTTTTTTTTGTGTATAGATAACTTTAAGTTCCCTTTATATAATAGTGTATTATTAGTGTGTGTGTGTGCATGTGTGTCTGTGTGTGTGTACATGAACATGTATGTGGAGGTCAGAGATAAACAGAGGGTGGCCTTGCTCTTCTCCTTACTTTTTGAAACAGGGTCTCTTTGCTGAACCTGTCACTCTCCCATTTATCTAGACTGAATGGGCAGTGAGTTCTCTGAGTCTGCTTATCCCTATCTCTGCCACCTTTACTCCCCCACCCAACCTCTATGGCTGTGGAGTTACTGGGGTTAGAGACACCTTCCAGCACACTTAGCGTTTTATGTGGGATTTGGGGATCTGAACTCAGGTCCTTAAATTTGCACAGCAAGTACTTTATGTCTTGTCACGGCTCCACAAGGTTTGCTATACATAATTTGTGTGTGTGTGCATATATGTGTGTGTTTGTGGGAGTGTTTGTGTACTGATGTACACACACACATTTGCCCGAGTATGTGGAAGCAGGTTAGACGACATCATTGGCTATCACATACACCCTGTCATGAGTCCCACAAGAACTAAGTTACATAACCATAACATATGTGAAGAGGGCCTAGCATGTTGTATTTTGAGGCACAGTCTTTTATTGGCTTGAGGCTTGTGAGTGCATGGAGCGGGTTGGCCAAGGAACTCCAGCCAGGGCTATCCCCATTTCTGTCACTCTATTGCTGGGTTTGCTAGTTCAAGACACCATGCCTGCCTACATCTCCAGTTTTGTTTTATGGTTACAAAGTTAGTGAATGTTGTGAATGCTCCTTTGAAATTGGGTGGTCTATTTTATCAGGTAGTCTATTCTCCAAAATGTTGCTCTTTTAAACACACACACACACACACACACACACACACACACACACACACACACACGACAGAGAGAAGGGGAGTCTTTCTTTTTTTTTAAAAAAATATTTATTTATTTATTTATTTATTTATTTATTTATTTATTTATTATGTATACAATATTCTTTCTGTCTGTATGTCTGCAAGCCAGAAGAGGGCACCAGACCTCTTTACAGATGGTTGTGAGCCACCATGTGGTCGCTGGGAATTGAACTCAGGACCTTTGGAAGAACAGGCAATGCTCTTAACCACTGAGCCATCTCTCCAGCCCCAAGGGGAGTATTTCTGTATCAACTTGGAATTATTTTATATGGAAGGTGGGTAAAAAAGACCTTCTGCTACCACAAAACCTACATTCTTACTCCTTCAATTTTAGGGAAACAGATTCAAAATTTTATTTAAAGCCATAAGTCTTAATTTGGGTCTCTGCAAAAAGAAAAAAAGACTAAAGCTCAAAGTACTGCTCCAGTTAAAAAGGTTTTAAAAATGCTGAATATCATGGGAAAGAATTCCAGATGCAACAAGACAACCATAGCCTACAATATGTCTTCCTTTGTGTTCTTCATCAGGAGGACTGCATGTGTTCTGGACTGGAAAGAAGGAGGAGTGTTGAGCTGAAAGCCCGTAATTTCTTGTCTTTGGTTTCACAAGATCTAGGTTTCCTTCACATGTTTCGAGTAAGGAGTTTCTGTTGGAGGCTTCCTCAGAGTCAGAAGAACAAGAGACTGCTTGGAGACTTTGTTTCCTTGACTTTCAGAAGCTACACCCATAAAGTCTCTGAGCTGAACGAGGACAACAGTGGACATGCTCACGTGGATGGTGAAAGTCTACAATGCCTCAACCTTACACAAAAGCTGCGGGCAACTGTGGAATGCTGAGAAGAGTGGGAGAAAGAGTCTCCTCAGGGAAGAAAACACCAGTTTGTTATCTGATACTAAATGGTGAACCCTAAAAACATACATACAAGTAGCATTATATAGACTGAGAAAGTCATATTTATGAATATATCTATCTATATCAACAATAAGTGAAAAAGAGGCCATGTATTTGGAAGAGAGCAAGGAGGGATATATGGGAGGTTTTCGAACAAAAAAAGCAATGGGGGAATGATGTAATATTTCATAATCACAAGAAATAAAAGAATTTTTTAAAAGTTTCTTTCTAAAAAAATGAGTTTTCCATTTATTTAAACATGACAGCATTGTTATATAGCAATGACAGAGAGATAGTTTTAAATATTTAAGTAATTATGCAAAATTAAAGTTGTGTATCTTAAGTGTTTAACACCAGAAGAATTCCCATTAACTGCTGTCATCAAATCTTAGAATCCTGTGCTCAAACTTGATTCTTTTTGCCTTTACATTTTAATGTTCTAATCTATTAAAGGGAAAAATTATATTTGATATGCTATTATTATTATTATTATAAGAAGCCGATGCACATTTGTTAAGTTGCTGAGTTTATGGCCCTTCAAATAGGAAGATGTCAAGAAGTCAGGTGTTTAGTGTTTAGGGGTGAGATTTGGGTACAAGAATTAAATGGGAGCTGTCAGGTGTTTTGTAATTGGCAGTAGGCACTGGGATGAGATAGCCTGAGGAAAGATAGCCTAGCGGGAACAACATTTTAATGACTAGCCTTAAATGTTTTGGAGTAGACTAAGAGGCTGGGATGACAAAGGGAATTGAAATAAGAATAGCCAGGTACAGAAGAAGAAAGTTAAGATGTTCTGTGTCATAGAAATGAAAGATCTGTTTGACAGAAGAAGTTAAGTCAGAGCCAGGAGCTGTGGAGAAATCAGGTGAGCTAAGCATTGAAAATGGTAACTGGATTTATGGATGTGAACATGACCCTACCAATATTGACCCAAGCAACTCAATTTAGTCTTCATAAATAACTCACCTTTTTGTATGCTGACATTCTGAAATAGTCTATTTTATACACTGATTCAGCCTTTCTTGCTTTAGTTGGTGAACAGCTTAAGGTTTCAGATAGGAGTTCTGCCACCTAACTGCTAAGTTTTGGCTTTGTAAAAAATTATTTTCAGGGAGAAGCTATATAAATATAACTGTGTATAACTACCTGTGTATATTTTTGTTTTGTTTTGTAATAGTGAATTAAAAATTAGCCATATCATAGATTTCAATTGTGATTTAATCCAGACGAAGGTCATCAAGGATCCTGGCAAGAGTAAATCTTTGATGTTAATTTAAAGTCACCAAGTTTAGCTGTTTTCCTTTCAGCTGTGAATTTCAAAAGCAAACATAGATTAGATGTTATGCAAATGTTCAAATATGTATCAATCTGAGCAAACCAGGTTGTAATATATTTTAGTTAGTGGGATGCTGTGAAGATTACATGAAATGGTTTCTGGGAAGCATGGAGTTTCAGTAATTAGCATAAAGCAAACCTTTAAAGAGTTTCCTCTTTAAAATTTTATCATGGTTACATTCAGGAAAATAATTGGTTGCATATGTGTGTGCATGTTCAATGGCCAGAGGTTGATGTTAGGGGTCTTCCTCAGTTGCTTTTCACCTTAGATATTAAGGCAGGGTCTCTCACTTAAACCTAGTGTTTAGGGATGACAACTAGTCTAATAGCTCAGCTTGTCACAAGGATCTAATATCCCAGCTTGTCTCTTCTTCTAAGCACTGGGGTTCTAGGGGGTTAACACACTCTGCTGGCATTTCTGTGGGCTCGGGGGATCTGAACTCTTGGCCTTGTCTTGTGTGACAAATGATTTGCCCACAAAGCCATTTCCACATTCCCAAGGTATTTTGCTTTTAACAAACATTACCAAGGCACTATTTGAACAGCTTTTCTATGGTAAGAATCATATTAGGTACTGTTGTGCAGATGTGGACAAGCTGCATTCTTGGTAGCTGATATTCTAGTACAGGTAATGAAGGATTAACACACATACATGTGTATGTACATTAACAAGACAATGATGTGAGAGAGTTTGCCACCCGTTACTATGTGGAGAGGGATGGCCAGGAAGAACCCGATGGGGAAGCTAGTAGCTGCTGAACAGGACTTGAATTAAGTGAAAAATTGGGCTACTTAGAGAAGGTGAGAAGAGTAGTTAAGATTGTACTAAAAGCAAGTACAAAATGTATTGCAGTAGAATAAATATGATTTTTTTTTCCTTTCTGAGAAACTGCAGAGAGCTCCACGAGGACTAGAGTGGAATGTGGCTGTGGCAAATGATTCCTTTTTTGACTGGGACTAGGAAATGACCTGATTCAGATTCTAAACTGGTCTACTCCGAGAATGAATCGTGTCATTCCATGGAATAATTTGGGGCCAGATCTAGGCACATGTACAATGTACATGAAAGTTAAGTTACCTGTTTCTAGTCGGTAAGACTAGAAGTGGGTAAACCGGTTTGCTTTAAGAAGATATAGAATGTCAGAATAGTTACTAAATATCACGTAAGTTCATAAATTCCATGAGTGATGGGACAAAATTGTGTTATTATCCTTGGTAAAATGCTACACACACACAAACACACACACAGACGCGCGCGCGCTCGGACGCATATTCTTAGAAATCTGAGCCCTGTAAAACTCGTAAAACAGTCCCCTGTCCCGCTCCTTTCATTTTAATGTTTAACAGTTAATTCATCCTTCCTTCCTTCCCTCTGACCCCCACCCCATTGCGTGTGTTCATGAGTATACACATGTGTGTTGAAGTCAGATCTACCTTGGCTTTTGTTCCTCAGCACCCATTCCCCTGGTTGTTTGGATGAGGATCTCTCATTGGCCTGGAGCTGGCTGATTCAGCTAGGCTGGCTGGCTACCAAGCCAGATTCTCCTATCTCCACTTCCCCAAAGCTAGGATTATAAATGTGTGCAAGTGCCCCTGGCTTTTAAACATGAGTTTTGAAAACTAAATTCAGGTCCTCATGCTTACTAGGCAAGCGCTTTATAGACAGCTATTTTCCAGCCCTTATTGTTTTTAAGTTCTTCAAGAAAACTCTTCAAAAATCTAAACAAGTTTTTCTTGTTTCGATGATTTCCTATAGAGGGATCATGGTGAGGCTGTAGTTTGCTGATACAAACACCTGGCTCTTTTTCTTCTTTTTAGGATGTTGCCTAATTCTTTTGCTTTTGCTAGTGGACTTCAAAAAGGTTGGTCCCTTCTTATGAGCACTTTAGTTTTAGTTGAGTATGTGGCAGTTTGATAGAAGACTGTATTTTCCATCTTCTCGTTCCTTCCCTTCAGTGCAATGAGACCAAGAATGATTGTCTATAGAAGATATGAAAACACAGCTTGAGAACACAACATGGGTTTATTATTTTTACTACATGAAATGGAACCTTGAGATGATTAGTATCAATAAGAAATCACAGAGGCAATACTTTAGCGTTGACAGAATTCAGAAGATAGGTTAGAGACTACTGAGATTTCTCTTCAAAAAGATTACCACACCAAAGGTGAATTCATTGATATATCATATTTGTTCCTACTCTTAGAGGTAGGAAGAAGAAAAATGAAGGAGGAGGAGGAGAAGGAGGGAAGAGAGGAAGAGGGGAGAGGAGAATAAAACGTATATGGAGGAGTAGGGGGAAGAGGAGGCCATAACAACAAACATGACAATGAAGATGATGACTACTTACATTTGTGAGAGTGATGTATCCCAGAATCAGAATGATGTTTCTTCCATGGTGTTTCCTGGACTATTGCTGGTCCTGGGTTCTATAAGAAAGCAGGCTGAGCAAGCTGTGGGGAGCAAGCCAGTAAGAAGTACCCATTCACAGCCTCTGCATCAGCTCCTGCCTCCAAGTTCCTGCTTTGTTTAAAGTTCCTGTCCTCACTTCCTTCAGTCATTGGCTATGATGTGGAAGTGTAAGCCAAATAAACCCTTCCCTCCCCAGGTTGTTTTTGTCATGGTGTTTAGTAGCTGCAATAGAAACCATAAGAGTTCCCAAGAAACAATTTAGAAAGAGTGAGCCTGGGTATCTGACAGCTTTGCAGAGGAAAGACACCACTTAGCTAGACTTCAGTGTGAGAGAGGACTGTCATGTCTAAATGGATTTAAGTAACTGTGCTTAATTTAATGTGTTGAAGTTGATTTCTGTTATCTTTTTGTACACATTTATTATAGATTTTTATTGTTTTTTTTTTCTTTCTTTTCCACTTAGCTTCTCCTTCCATGCCTCCTTATGCTGGTGTAAATGTTAAGTCAGTTGTTTTCTCAGCAGGGGTGTTTATGTGCTCTAACAAACATTTCATCACACACACACACACACAGAGAGAGAGAAATAGTGACAGTGTTTCTTCCTCAGTGATTATTGTTCTCAGTTACTAATTGGTAGGAAGGTTTGCTTAAAAACTGTAAAACTCAACAAAGATTTGTATGTTATCCTGTATAGAGTTTCAGTAGTCTTATTTAATATCTGTGGCAAAGCTTCCTTATAATTACTTGGCCCTAGAATATTTATGTAACAATTACAAGATGCCTTTTACATATTTTAATAAATAGCAACGTTCTTAGACATGCAAACTATTCCCAAGTAAATTGAGAGAACACTGAATTTGGTTTTGTCAGGAACTTTTCCCGGAATTGCTCCCTATTTTGGAAAACAGTGTCTCCAACAGCAGTGATGTCTGTGTTATTTGTTTCCCCAATGCAGGATACATGTGTCAGCCTTCATTTTCACCTGTCAGCCTCCCCTTGATTTTATGGGTATATATAAAACCTATTTAGCTTTTATTTCAAAATGTCAAAAATAAAGAATAGTGTTGACAACATTTAGTAAAATATTGCCTAACATTTCTGAACCAGACTTCTTCATTATTTACCTAGGTGTATGCACCTAGTTTATTTTTTCTTCTAGACTATTTTGGCTGAGGTTTTACATACTGAAATCCGTCTGATTTTTATTGCTTATTTCTATTTTACTTATGGTTATTCATTTATATTTTAAAATGTCAGTGTAGATGATATATCCTCCCTATAAATTTGATTTCTAACTATAAAAAATTATTTATTAATTATTTTAAAGGAAGTCTTACTATTTAGGGTAAAATTATACTCAAAGTAATAGTTCACAGATGATATAGTTAGGTAGGATTTAGGGAAACGTGAAAGATGGTACAGTGGTTCGGGGATCCCTTCGGGGTTTTTACTAGTCTTAGGGGGTGAAATGGAAAACCTGGGAGCTGTGGATAACAGGGTTGGGATTGCCGCTTTAGGACAGGGGGTGAGAGCTGGGCTCCTGTGAAGACTGCAGTCAGCGTCATACCAGGAGCATCAGTGTGCAAGTCAAATAAATAACTCCTTTCATCCTTTCCTACCTCAGCTTTGTCTTGGTACAAAGGAAAACACAAAGAGATTCTGATAAGCACACACACCTATGACTTTCCCTTCCAAAGCACAAATCGAGATGACTGACCAGGGCAAAAGAAATCAGGACACAAAGGAAGGGGGTTCGTACATTTGGGTTGAGAGCATTGTGTCTGGTTGCGTTTGAAAATCACTGGTTTAGAGGACAACTGTAATTAATCTGTTTTTGTCTTTCCTTTAGACATGCCCTTGACTTCTGGCTTGCTCTGGTCTGAGCCAGTGTTTGGACAGAGCTGAATCACTTGTATAATTATTTTGAATGTGAGGTATTGTTGCCTGATTTTCTCATTGTTTGAACCTTTTTACATGTACCTTTCTAAGAAAGAGCATGTAATAAAATTTCTGATCTCATGCATATTTTATTTTGTTGGGGGAAATTGACTTGGTATTGAATTCTGGACTGGCCTCCTTCTGAAGCTAATTGTCCACTGTCCTCTGCAAGCCAGTGTTGCTAAGGAAGAGTCTGAAGTGTGATTTCATTCATTTTTTACGTGAACTGTTTCTTCCTTTCTCGGTGTTTTAAATGCTTTTGTCCTTTCCTTTAGGTATTCTAAAATGTTCAACTAATCCTTTTAGATTTCTAAGAATGAATTATTGTATAAGGCACTTGCTGGTTACAACCTTGAGCTAGGAATATTCCTGTATTTTGGGGGATATTTCCTTTGTTCTGAGAAATTCAGGATGGGGACAGCCAGAGGGAGAAGCAGGGAGTTGGCTGTTCTGTAGGGTGAACCGCCTCCCGCAGGCCTTTCTGTCTTTATTAGTATACTTACGAATCCTGGAATGCTCTGCTTGGGTGGTTTTTCTGATCATACTCTAAAGATTATCATTAACTGGTGTTTTCACAAGCCCGTTGGCTTTCTTTTGTATATAACGAGGAATATAGTTTGCTCTAGAGAATCAAAAAACATTGTAGTAGCTTGTTCATATGTACATAATTAGAATATTTCCAATTTATCATATGTTTTGGTGTGTGTGTGTGTGTGTGTGCATTTAGTAGATTTATCTTTGACATCCCTGTCTATCAATGGAGCTATTAACTGATAGTAAGATAATAAGACCCAAAGATGACCAAAATGACCTTGATGTGATAAAATACAAACGCTTGCCTTAGGAAAGAAATGACAGAAGAAATTTTGTGTGCATTCTGGCAGTATGTTTTCACCAGGAAGCATTGTTGCATGCATCAAGATAAGAACAAGAACTGAAATTACCTTGTCTACCTAATTATTAAATTACATGCGACTCCAGTGTTCAACTATTTAAAAACTGAGTTTTTGAAAGTATTTTTCGTTAATGTAAAGTACTGTAAACTTCCAAATAATGAAAATATGATCAAGCTAAAAATCTTGTGTTAATCAGTGATACATTCAAGAGATGTCTAGTTTGTGCTAAGTTCCATGAGCAAATATTGCCCGGTTCTTTTCACGTACCTGGCCCTCAGGCCCTGCTCCCTGATCATATCAATATATAATAGCTTCTCGATGTAGCACCATCTCTGTACTGTCCCCACAAGAGCCAAGTATGTGACAATGAGATCACTTTCTCTTTTCTTTTTACAAAGAAGCTTCTTTTATTCTTTTAAAAATAGCGCTCTTTATCTTATTTGCTTATATAATACACATTTTACTTGCTTTTTTTTCCCCTCTCTGCTGAGACCTCACTAGGTTGTCAGTATTTTCATTCATTTCAAAATTACATACTGCTGTCCAGAGTCCTTGCCACAGACTAGTATCAATATTGTCAGGAAAATGTATAGTCTTTAAATGTCAGCCATACATAATGTGCCTGAAATATTAATGCTGATCAGCTTCTAAGATGTTATTCTGCAGAGAAGGAAAGTTAAAAAGCAAGTGATAAAGCCTGCATGGCTTTTCAAAGAAACGAATAGGATTAAATGGTACTTTTAAGTCTTAGAAGTTTGAGATAATCTTATTTCCGGTTTTGCATTTGCTCAGAGAGCATAGTCTTTTCAAGGTCACCCAGTTTGTTAATTGCAGTGTTTAGATTTGAACTTATATTTCTGTGTCTCGAAATCCTGGGGTGTTTTCTTTGAGAGTTTCCCAAGATATCTTTCTTTTCCTTAAAAATTAAGAACTGCTTTGTTTCTTACATAAAAGTGTTATTTAGATACTGATTTCTTAAATTACGATGAATATAAGATAATTTTCTCTTGCAGAACAAGTAGTGTGCCCCCTAAAGCATTGTTGTATGTAGTTAGAGACTGATGCAAGGCCATGAGAACTTCCATCATCGTCAGCAGTAGTGTTATAAAGGGACTTATGTAGCATGTTTGCAAAACTGCTTAAGTAGGAAACCTTATATATGTCAGGATCTCATAACTGTAATTGTGTATTTGCATAAATAGTTGGTGAGTCTATCCAAATACTAAGGAAATTGTTGGTCTTGGTTGCATGTGCCTGACCCAGGGCCTCTTGAGAGCACCCTCTCCTTCTCTTGGAGTAACAGTGACTCTGGTTAGTGAAAAGATGCCATACATGGGCGCTGGCCCCAATTCTCTTTTTATGTTGTCACTTTTACTGCCTTTTGTTTCTTTATTATCTTATATCTCCGGAGATGTTCTATACCTTTTTGAGACTGGAATTAAGGAACAGAAAATTCGAGCAAGATCACTGCTAACTGGTCCAGCAGTCATCATGAGTTCTGGATCCACCTTTATCACTGCTGTTTCCCTGCTTCTCCCACTGACCATGCTAGAAACACAGTTTTGTATCAGCTGGCATCCTCCACCAAACATGCTCCTACTCAGAACTCTTCCTGATCCTTCTTAATGACTTCATTTTCTTCCCTCATGTGTACAGACCATTATATTTAGACCATGATGACTATCTGCCTAAACCTTGTAGGAGAGGAAAAAGTTAATGTTTCTAGACAGGAAACAAGTTAGAATGTACACAATTTGCAATGCACATTGAGTCATCCTACAGGCCAGGACTGCTGATATAGCTTTGTCTCTGACTAGTTTGTGGCATTACTCATCTCACTGTAGCTCTCTTAGTTTTGGGTATTTTATTGATTTGGTTTTTTAGTAAAAACTTAATCCGCTTAGTGAATATTTTGTTCAGTAAATTCTTCTTCCTCTCCCCCCTTCCTCCCTTCTTTCCTCCTTTTCTTCCTTTCCTTCGCTTTTGTAATTACGTACCCAGGCTACCCTTGAATTTGCAACTTTCCTGTCTCCACCTCTGAACACAGGAGTTGGAGGAGTATGTCACTATACCTAGCTTTCATTTTCTTTTTACTTATTCTGTGTTAATCTACAGGGTGAATGTCCAGTTTTCACATGTGTTTTAACACATGGGCCAATTATTCTTAAGGCTTTTGCTGGGTAGGTTTGGGGAGGTGTGCGAGAAGTCTGCAAATAGAGGCTCAGAAAGGTATAGGCAGAGTACTTATCAGTGTGAGGAACAGAGGGGCTTCTCCTACTTTGGTAGAGTAGGGAATGGGGCATGAGTGATGCAGTAGAAAAGGAAGGAGAACAAAGAGATATTGAAGAACAGAATAAAAGGCGAGCAAGGGCTGAATGCGTTGGATTTAGAGATTGTTCCAATATCTTGCTGGAGCTGTTGTAGGACAGAGTCATTGTCAAGAAGTGAAATAGAGAAGAAAAGAATTGGAGGACATTCCAGTAAGTGTTCTGTTGACACTGGATAACAACAAAATGTGCATAGTAGTAGCTTAAGCTGCTGGGAATTCTTTGCAAGGCACAGGGATGGGGGATCATGACTCAGTGCCATTGGCTGAGCATATTGGTAGTGTTCTCACCCATACCTGCATTGGAGGTAAAAAGAGAAGAAATTTAGAATGGGAGACTAGCCATCATCTTTCAGGAATAAGGGTAAATTTTGACTTTTTTTGTACTGGATATTTTTATGTAATGAAAAGCAAGTAAAATGTGTATTATATAAGGAAATATGATAAAGAGTGCTATTTTTTTTTAAAGATTTAAAGAAGCTTCCTGGGTTTGAAACCCAGTACTATATAAAACTATGTATGGTGGGGAAATTCCTCTAATCCCAGACCTAGAAAAGTAGAAACATAATAACTATGAGTTCAAGATCATCCTCTGCTCCTTAGGTGTTTGAGGCAAACCTGGCATATATAATACTCTGTCTCAAAAAAAAAAGTCTGGGGAGGATAGCTGAGTGGGGAAAGTGCTCGATGGATATGTGTAATGATAATATAATATGTTAATACGCATAACCTCAGTAAAAAGGCAAATGAACGAACAAACAGAAAACACTAAAAATAGTTACAGTAGCATGCATCTATAACACCAGTGCTCTTACTGCCTAATGGGAGGCAATGAGAGGGGAGAATCCCCAGAAGCTCTCTGGCAGGGTAGCCTAGCATGGACAGCAGTGAACAATAAAAGAGACCCCATCCCAAATAAGGTGACACTAAGGATTGATCACTTCAGATTGTATTATGACCTCTATGTGTTGTATATTACATACATACATATGGACATGTATCACATATACATATATATGTGATATATGTATATACATATATATGTGATATATGTATATACATATACATGTGTATATGTATATATATTTTTGTGTATATATATACATATACAAAAAATTTAAAAGAACAGAAAAAGTTGATAAGGGTCCAGAAGTCATGAGTGTTTTAAATAGGTATACAAATGGCATAGATTTGTTTCTAAAAAATTAAAAAATTCCCATTTTTCTGGTTACTGCTTGTATCCACAGCTTTCTTTTCTCTACATTGTGTTTATTTGTGTAGGTCTTAATGTCACTTTCTTGCATCAGGGTCATACCCTGCACTAAACTAACCATGGCGTCCTATCATTCTGGTCTAAGTCACCCCTGTCTTATTTTTTTAAACCAGTTACGTTTGGGATTCTCTTGGATATTCTTCTGTAAACAGGAGGGTCCATTTTCCATGTGTAGAATTGAATTCTGATCTACATATCAGAAGTATGGCTGTAGTCAGATTCTTCATTCCCTTCATCTTAACATCTTCCCATACTTGAGGAATGGCATAAATTAGTGTTTGAGTAGCTGCTTCCTTTGTTTTCTTTCTTCCCAACACAGATATTGGGAGAGCTGGCTTCCAGGCGTAACACTCCACACTCCTGTGAGATATTACTCCTAACACCCCTGTGAGATATTACTCCTAACACCAGGGGAATGATCTCTCCCACAAATTAGCAACCTCTTTCTCTGGGGAGGTCTTCTTTTCTCTCCCATCAGTGTTCCCCTCCTGCTCTGCCTGCAGCAGATGGGATCAACATTATACCTAAAAGGCTTTCAGGCTCCACTATAGACTGCTTCCTACCCAGGCAGAAAGGCTTCTAAGTAATTTGAAGGCTTTCACAGGTTATATTTGTATGTGTGTTTTCATATTTAACAACTCAGTAAACATAATCTAATTTTTTTCGCTGTGCACAAATATAATGATGTTTCTTTATACTATGAGTTTCAAGGATACAGGTTTCTTTTTGAATTAAACTAAGTAGTGTCTAACAGCTGTTGTGCTAAAGCGATGTTTTCATGTCAGCGAGAGAACCTATTCCTGAGGTCACGTCAGCATTCCCTTGTACCACACACTTATACAACACAGTATAACCTTAAATGTTTTCCTATAGCACCTTTTGTTCTCTGTACACACTTGACATTAAATTGTTCATTGCTGTTTATTTATCTGCAATGATAATGAGCTATAGCTTTAGGGATGCTCATGGAAGTCTCTCGTGTGTGTGTGTGTGGCACACTTTGCTCTGGCACACCTAAGCAGCACGATGCCTGGTGTCCCACTAGCTGATGTATTAGAGCAAACATGGATGATACTTCCATCTTGATGCCATGGTGACTTGTTTTTCTCCACTGCATATTTTGTTCATATACTCTTCTGACTTTATTTTTTATGAGAACAACAACTCACATTTTATTAAATCATAAAGAAATTTAAGATGATTTTTTGTATACATCTTTCCCAGGGATGATCACACCAATTGATTAATCAATACCAAAATGTCATCTCTGAAAAGACATACATAAAAGTAACAATGTGTGGAATGAGCATGATATATATATATATATATATATATATATATATATATATATATATATGTGTGTGTGTGTGTGTGTGTGTGTGTGTGTGTGTGTGTGTGTGTGTGGCTTTATTTACTTATTTATTTATTTGTGATCAGAAGGTGGATGAAAGTAAGACCAGAGTTTTGTCATTGCCATATGGACCTGCTGATGTTTAGTCATTTCAGTAAACTCTGGAGTTCTCTGCTATTGATTTCAGAGAGCATAAGGGGGGCCTTGGCCTTCAGAAGAAGAATGTTTGCAGAGCACAGGAACCATGGCAAACTGTATTGTTCATGCCCCCTCACCTTTTTTCATACTCTTCTCCATTTTCTTATTGCCTTCTCTTTCTTGTTCTCTCTGCTCCAGGCTAATTGCCCTAGGAGGAATTTATCATAACTAATACAGATCATATATATATACAATATTGTATATATACAATTTATGTATATATACCTTTAAAACGAAACACAGTTACATAAATGCATATTCTTTTTCTATAGAGGTATGTTAGATAGTTGGGAAAACAATAATTGCTGGATCATTTCATAGAATTGATTTAATGCTTGCAATTGAGAAGTATTTGAAAAATGTAATAACAATAGCTATCTGTGTGTAATATGGAGTTTACCAATGGCAGGAAGACTTTCACTACTTGTGAGCAAATGGACAAAGTGGGGAGTTGATATCAGACCCAAGGAGTGAGTTTCCTGAGGGAGACAGAGAACCATCCCACTGGAAACAGAACCTAGGATTCAGCTCCCCTCTCCCAGGAGTAACTGGTACCATGGAAGAGACACACAAAACATAATAATTAAATCCAAGTTGTTGCTGCTTTTGTAAATGCTATATAAAGCAGAGTAGGTAGGCACAGAAGTGTCCTGGTCTTTCCTCATAGCTATTCAATCTCCTATTGGTTTCTCATCATCTTATTTAAATTAAAACCCAGCTCTAAAGGAAGCTTGGGACCTGCTTTTTGCAGGGTTTGGTTATGTATAGAAGAAGGCTGGGGAATAAAAGGAGACACTCAGGAAAAGCCCTGGTACAGAAAATGCCTAGATCTTTTCCTTAAGTAGGTTTCAAAGAATTATTCTCCGAGTATCAGCTACATCCCAAACGCACTTTCCGCCATTTTCACTTTAGGTTCTTTGCGGTAAGATGGTTGGCTTGGAGCTTACGTCCAGTTCGCAATGCAAGATTCTGCAGTTGCTCCTCAATTTCCTTTCCTGCTTCCATCCTCTTTTACTTAGTCTCCGTAGAAGTTGGAGTGCTTTCTTTGTATCAGAAGTCAGATTGCTTTCTGGGCTTAGGGCCTTTCGGAAATTCTGTTGTACTGTCCATGAAAGTGGAGACCTGGAGTGGCCTTTCAGGCCCTACCAGGTTGTTTACTTCATATCTACGGCTTCATTAGCTTTCTCCATACTCTCCGTGCTCTAAGTTACCTCACATCCTTGATGGTTATGGAGCTGCCAGCTCGCGCTATTGTTCTGTGTTCCTTGATTGTGTTTCCTTAGGTTCCTTCTTCACCTTTGCACATCTATTAACTCAGTCAGACTCTCTCCTCTGTTTAAAAGCTTCTTCAGTCTCACCTCCAACTTTAACTTTCTCCTGTTTTACAATGAGCACCTCTGTTATGATTTAAGTGGTAAGTGTGGGCATTGTCAAGAGGTGGCCTTATGATGGTCAGTCTTGAGTGATTAGCTTTGAAATCACCTTGGAAATGTCCCTCTGGCTATATGATTGAAGGCATTTCTATGGAGATTTAACTGAGTACTGGCTGCTCTTGAAGAAGAAAAACCTTATGTTTGGTTCCTAGTACCCATATCGTGTTTCACAACTGTTAGTAATTCCAGCTTCAGGGGATCCACTGTTCTCATATGGACTCTTTTGCCCAAGGCACACACAGAGGACAGACACACTCTCATATATGTACAATAAAAATAAATATTTTAAAGCAAGAGTTTGATAAAATACAAGTAAAAAAATTTTTTTGCAATAATCTGGTTAGTCAAAAGTCATGTTTTCCTTATGATATTTTACTGAATGTTCCCACATTATTTTTAAAGAGGGGTTAAAATATAATAAACATGAGTAAATGGAATCTGAGGTATGAGCATGCTTATTGTGTCCTTGATTTGTCTGAACTGTCTAGATGTGATGTGTAAGGAGTCTGGGGACTTGGCTTTCTCAATTACCCTTCAAATGAAAACTAGTCATTCAGGGTTGAAAGGTTTAGTAATTATTTGTAAACCTGTCTGAGACTTTGGAAAGCAGGTTTCATGCTCATGTATCAGAACTTTTAGAAGAACATGAAAAAACCACTGAAAGTTGTCTCAGAGACATTTTTTTTCCTTTGTGAAGTCTTTTAAAGATATGACTTTTGCATCTAAATCTCCAGGTTTCCTTCGCCCACCGTCCTTATCTCCTGGGAGTTCCTTAAAACTTCTCATTGCTTTGGTGTCTGAAAGTCTTAGGGGTAAAGCTCAGCTAGATCTCTGCCTTTTAAACACAGATGCAAAATGTTAATATAGTCTGCTGCTTGGAAGTGTGTATTTTAACTTGCAATGCCTCTGAATGAAAGATTGAAACAGAGCACAGTGCAGAGAAAAACATGGGCATTTGTGGCTGTGACCTCCATGTGTTCTGGTAACCTTTGAGTACTAAGATTCTGAGCAACAGCTTATCATCCTGATGCATTGCCCCAGTGGCTGCATCTGTCTTGTTCACACCATCTTGTTTACACCATGGTGGTTATTTGAGAGAGGGGTATTGCTTCTTTGGGGATGTTTATAAAAGCTGTGAGACCTTAACTATAAGGAAAGTCTTGCCTATTCTGATGGGATCAGCACAGAATGGTCTGTCTTAACAGCTCACCATACAATTGCTCTAGAGCAGTAATTTCCTTCTGCATTTCCCTAAGAGAGCATTTTACTTGGGGATCAAGTTTCCTTTCATTGAATTTGCTAGATTTCTTTGATCTTAAGTGTAGGTGAATGCTGCATGACCTTTACTTAACGCTCCTACTATGGCTATTCCTGTAGCAGCTACATTTTCGCTCGCTTCCTTTCAATCTTGCAAAAAAATATGATGAAAGGAGATTATAATCCATGTAGTTTATAGTAGCAACTGATGAGGTGGTCTGGGAATAATGACTTTATTCTTTCCAGGTAGCACTCACTGAAGCAAACTTTTGGAAGGTATCTTTTCCTAAATGTTAAAGGATACACAAGTCCTATCTTTTCTGTGAAGTCGTTATTAATGATTAGATTAAAACTATGAATTAAGTATAACAAAGGATGTAAATTTTGCCCATTTTTTATTCAACAAGTAGAACAATAGCTGTAAATTGGGAAAGTTCTAGAACTGCACGGATAATTACAAAACTCCCAAAATGGTTGAAAATTTAACCTTTGAAGGCTTCTGATAGGAGCACATTGAACTGGATTTGAAGTGTCGAACATGAGGAATAACAAAGAGACTTAGTTCCTGCACTGAAAGCCGTGGTTCTTGGGCTCTGGTGTATATTGCAGTCACCTGAAGAGCCTTTCGGGTCCTGCTGCCAGTCACTGGGTCAGCGGGTTTGATAAGAGACTTAGGTACACTTCATAAGCCCTGGAGTTTTGGCTAGTGGCCTCACTAAGATGGCAGAAGTTTGCTGTGAGGTCTTGCAGAGCCTGGCATGGTCCTCCAATGGAGGAGATACCCCTGTGATGTTTGGGGAGTTGGAAGAGCTTTTGCATCTTGTGTTTGTTTCTTCGAATCCTGTTTTTGACTACACTTTGGTCTGTTCCTGGCAGTTTGTTCTTATCAAGATATAAATAACCAGTCTGTCCTGTTCAAATTATTGGCTCCTGTATTTGGAGAGATACCAACGTGCTTGTCAGTCTCATAGTTTATGGATTTATTCACATGTTCTCATTCTAAATATGAATCTATAGAGTTTATGTATATATCTGAGATGGTATTTGAAGCACTTTGTTGTTGGTTTTATGCTTTCTTTGACCACTTTTGTATATTACTAAAACTATTTGGAGATTTACAAAGCCTGTCAAGAGGTTCAGTATTTGTTAAATATATACAATGATTTTTCTTGGTATCTCAGAGATTTATAGGTTTTTCTTTAGGCTGCAGTTTCTTATACAGTATATTCTCACATATGAAGTCGTTTTTCTTAAGCAGGGTTGTTGAGTCTGTCTTATGTCTTTTTATTTCTTGGAGTAGAGATGAATAAACTGTGATACTAGACGTGATAGTACCTTTATCACTTAATATTTGAACATTCTCAGCACTTTAATTTTAATATGGCTAAATGGAATTTGTAAGATGCAACACTTTGCATTCAATGCCTTGCATTACAATAAATGTTTGGGAACTGTGAAAATCCTTATAGATAAATAGCTGGAATGTATCGCATTTTCTTATTTTTGAATTTTTACAGTGACTCCAGCATTTCCTCTCTAACTAGTGCATTGAATGAAGGAACACATGATGTCAGTCAAAACTGACTTTGTGTTCTTCAAATATGTTTTGTTTATATAGATAGAAACTCTTTAGATACAATCTCAGGTAAGTGCCCTAACTTTATTTGGATTAAAACATGGATGCTCTATTATTTTCCTTTTGTGATTAATTCCATAGTGTTATCTCAACAGTTAATATCTAATCTTTTATAATAATCAAAACTCCAAGAAGCAATTAAAGATTCTTTTATCTCCAGGTGAACTCCACATTGATAGTACCCTGTGGAGGGCTGGTGGAGGAGGAAGACCGTGAGTGTGTGTGTGTGTATGTGTGTGTGTGTGTGTGTGTGTGCGCGCGTGTGTGTGTGTGCGTGTGCAGGGGTTACAGGGCAGATAGAAGGTATTGGTGTGTTAGGTTAATTATCAGTGCATTCAGCATCGTGTGTTTGTCTCCCAGTGGGGCACTGTTGAGGATAGTGGAAGAAAAGCAGTTCAGGTCAATAAAGACAGCTGCGTGTTTACTCATGTCCTAGAGAGTACAGGCAAGAATTTAAAGTTAGTGGCATGGTGAGTATTTTCTGATACCATCCCCATTTGTTTTTCTTTTTCCTTCCTGAGAGGTCCTAGCTCTGGCCTTGATTGGTGGCAATGGCTCTTTTCTTTCTAGTTGGTATGACTTCATGCTATTCAGGCTTTAAATTTATTACACCAGCCAAGAGACTATATGATGTGAAGTCATACAAGACAAAACAACTCATCTTTCATTGTCTATGCATGTTCTTAGTGCATGCATGTGTGAGCAGTCATGTGCATGCTTTGTTTCAATAGCTTAACCAGTTGTCCTGTGCTACAGCTAGCAGAAGCAAACATAGCCATTCACTAGCAATTAAGCACTGATTAGAGGACTGCATATCATCTATAAGAAAATTGTCTGTAGTTGGCTTTTTTTTTTGCCTTGATTGCATGGTAGGCACTAGGGTAACATGATTGATTTAATTTGTCTCTGCTTGTAAAATCATGATGGACACTATGTGTTTAACCATAAATCATAAATAAATTGTAAATTATATAAAAGTTGAATAAGAAAGTCTGTCATATTTGTACTAGAAGGTTGATTTTTCACTGGGTGATTAAAATCGCCAAGAAGATGGGGGACATTTGATGGAGTTCATGAATAAAAATTTATTAACAAAGGAGATGGCTTGTAGTGAGCAGGTGAGATAATGGTGAGAAAGACATGGTACAGGAGAGTGACAGGTAGTAGGACTGTGCATCATGGTAAGATTTTGGTATAGTATGTATTGTTAAGGGGGATTAAACTTGGAAAGTCTATCTGGACAGTGCGGGCACATGTCTTTAATCCCTGCTTTTGGAAGGCAGAAACAGGTGAATCTCTGTGAGTTCAAGGCCATCCTGGTCTACAAGATGAGTTCCAGGACAGTGAGGGCTGTTACAAAGAGAAACCTTTTCTCAAAATAAATAGATAGATAGATAGATAGATAGATAGATAGATAGATAGATAGATAGA
>JABTXL010008822.1:19150485-19166688 GCA_025134845.1 Neodon shergylaensis | reverse complement strand
AGATAGATAGATAGATAGATAGATAGATAGATAGATAGATAGATAGAAAGAAAGACCAAGTTGTGGGTGTTTCTGAGTGCTGTGGTATAGAACCTGGGGCTTATGGAGGTGATGCTGGAATTATGATGGTACCCAACACATCCTTCAGGAGATCTGAGACCCACTGTGACAGTCCATGCAGATGATATCAGCCATGGACTGGTGAGTACACAGCCGTCAATGCAAAGTCACATAAAGGCATTTATGGCCCCAAAGTTCCTTGAATTTGTTACCCTGTTCCTAACCAATGTTTTTAACTTCTGTTGCCCTTTTTCCTTGTGGTTTGTGTTAGAGAATATATACTGAGGTTACTTAGGTCATATTTCTTCAGTTAGAAGCAATGGCCGAGGAGCTAATTTTGAAAATTTAAATCCCTCAAAACATCTTGTTTATGCCCCTACTCTGAATCATTGGATGAACTGGAAAGCTAGGGAAAAAAAAAGCAAGACCAAAGTCTTTGAATTGAATGACACTAACATCTTTACATTGTAAGGTTGTTTTTGACCTCTTGTCTATATACCTCTGAGCTTTGCTAAGTCCTTTCATCCTTAGCCGAATTGTGCTCCCTTGCCTTGCCTCTTAAACTTGAGCAGCTGTCATGACAGAGTTCTTAAGTTTCTCGTCCTTTATCTAATGTGACATTGGATAAACTCTTGGTACATACATTAAACCTGAGTTCTTGGCGTCAGAATGTGTAACAGGATACATTAATAATAGATAGAAAATGAGAATTGTTTTGTTAACCATTATTGCTTTCTATGTTCATATTTGGACACCACCTTCTTAAATGTTTCCTGTGGTTAATGTGACAATTCAGAATACTTAGTGAAAGTTCTAGTTCCTCCACATAATTGAACATGGCATTATAACATATTCTTGGACAGGAAACTCTTAGAAATAAAACACACACACACATACACACACACACACACGGAGTTTGTTAATAAAGAGCCCTGATTCTTAATGGATCATCATGTATTCCTTTTGGGACCAACAATATATTGGCCATTTTTTATAATTGTGAAATCATAAAAGGAAGTGTTCACCATTAATTTTAGAGAATAAACTGATGCAAATCTGATATCCAGCCTGGTTACATCTAATTATGCCCCCGTTCTGCCTGATTTTTTTTCTTTTGTGACGTCTGATGCCAACCTGTACTCAGCTTCATTCCCCAGGTAGAGATAGTGTTATCCTGAGGGAGCCAGCAGCTTTGGGTTGGATTGTGTTCAGGTCCACATTCTTCTTGGCACCCAGTTGCCAGGAAACTGGATTGCTGTCTTACTCATCCATAAGCCCTTCTCTGCTGGGCATCCCATTTTCCTTTCAGACACACTATACTCATCTTGAATTCTTTGCTCGCCTTTTTTGTCAGGCTTCTCTGCTCAAAATGATTTCCAAGCTGACTGGTCTTCACCTGGATCCTATTTTCACTTTGAACTTTTGCCTCATGATGATGCCCGCACCTGCCTTTTCATCTTGCAGACTCATCTTCTGCTGCAGCTCTGCTGGGAGATGCATGACCCTCTTTACCACCTCTTCATTAGCTCGTGTCCTTTGTCTCTTTCTATTGTATTCTGATCTGAAATTTGGAGTCAAGCCTTTCTTAGTCTGTCATGTAGGACTGCTCCATTCTGTGGTGAGGCTAACTTTCTTCTCTCCGGTGTTATAATCTGGCATCATCGCATCCCAAGGAACTGATCTGTGGCTTAGAGCTAATCACACATACATTACTTGTTCTGCATTAAAAAAAAATAGTTGCTCTCTGTGTCAAATTGCCTATATTCTGTCTCCTTCCAATTGCCACCTCCAAGTAGTCTCTCTTTATTATGATGATAGTGTCTGTTATATAATTTCTGGTCTAGGTTTATCTATATGTGGCAGGCCTAAAACTGAAGAATTTTTAAAAAGGCTTATGTGTTTTCATAGTTTATCCAAGGACATACTGGAAAACCCTGGATGAAACCATGACTTTAATTTTTTTCTTCTTGCTTGTTTGATTCATTTCACCCTCTCCTGAAAGAATATTTCTATAAACAAGCTCTTAAAGAAACAAATTTTGATAATTTCATGCACTTACCTTTGTGATTATTAATCCAGTGATTAATCCATGCAAATAAAGTAATCCACAAAAATAATCTGTAAAATTAGCCCATTAAATCAACCAATAAATTAAATTAATCTGTCAGTTAATGCATCCACTAGATTTTAATCCATTAATGCTGGACAGAGATTAAGTTGCTCCTGATTCTCTGTCTTCTTACTCTTCTAGGAAGCTATCACTGTACCTCCAGAAGCTGTGACTTGATTTCCCTGTGTCAGTTTCCTTCATGTCTGGGAAGCCACCGAGGTGGTATAGATTTAATGGCCCTAGGATATTGAGAAACTATAAAGACTTCTTTTCACTGTGAATAAAAAGGGAGATAGTTTTTATTTATATAAATCCTGTATCACCTAGAAAGTAACAGGAAACTGCAGTGTTAGTGATCTAAGGTGCAAACATAACTAAGTTTTAAACAAGCATATAAAAATCAGAACTTACCCTTAATTCCATTAGCACAACAAATCATTTTAATACCATGTCTCTATACTAAAACGGAACTCATAGACAATGACACTATAATTAAATGGTGCAATGTCTTACAGAGACATAAAGAAGTAAAGCTAAACTTAATAATGCTACATCTTAACCCTATGTAAGTCTTTATTCAAAACCAATTTAGAAGATAAAAATTGAGACGCATCTGTGCATAGTTATATAAAATTAGATTGTATGAGTTACGGATGCAGACTGATGCAAGTATATTACAATGGGAGGTTGAATTCCATGGTGGGACAGCATTGTGCTTTTATAAACCATAAAATGGCTATTGGTTAATTTCTTAGCAAAACAGTCCTCTATTGATTAATGCTCTGATTTCTTTTAATAGTATTTTTTGAAAACATCATGTATCTATTAAAATTTTGCAATATGTTCATATTGGTATAGGTTGGAGTTAGTTTAGGAACTAATCCTAAGTGGGTTTCCATGTATGTCAATGTCTTGAACAGGTCTAGGATCACCCAGTTATGTTGGCTTTTGCTCAGTTAGTGCCAGCTTTACCCTCCTTTATTTGGAAATTGTGGCTAGATCCAGAGACCTTCAGAGTTCTTTTGGGTGAGGGCGAGTCTGACTTTGGGACCTTCTCTCTTAGAGGGCTAGCAGTGCTCGCCTGTGAAGGAGCTGTCCTGCCCTGTTCAGGGAGGGTAGGGACAGTGACTTCATCACCATCACTTGCTGCTAGGCTTGGTAGTTTGGTGCTAACCCTCATAATTCCCATGGCAAGAACAACCCTGCAATTGGGTAACTCTAAGGACCCATCACTTGTATATGCCTACTTATGTCACATAACTGTTGTTTTCTTTGAAATAGTACATTTTTTTCTCAATACAAGGTTTGATAATGCTTAAGGATAAAGCTTAATGATTGACTTTCACTTTTAGTAGTTGGGTTTAATTCAAGATAATCTCAGTTACTATTTTATTTTGTGGAAAAAAGGTTAAACGGAAAAGGAATAACAGCTTCCATGTAGAGAGCTCCCTGTTTGTATGTGGCAAATGCCATGTGTGATGGGAGTACTAAATATGAAACCAGAATAGTGGGGTACAAGCTCTCTTTATGCTAATTATTAGCTATGAGACCTTGGGTTTTTCTCAACCTCTTCAAAATGCATTGCTTTAGTTCTTGTCTTTTCACATTTGAGTTCATTTGCTATTTCAATATTTGGCTGTATTCTCATTTTCAAAATGCTATGACATTTAAAAACCTGGGCACTTTTGGCTTCTGTTTCTTTTTTAGCTATGAATCTGAGATTTATAGATGTAGCTTATATTCTTGTTTGAAGTCCTCATCTGCTACCCAAGCCTGTGACCATTGAAACCCGTCTTTCATGCTGTCTGCACAACGCTTGATAGATACAACTAGGCTAAACCTGTGCTACTCACAATTCTTTGTAGTTGTAAGTAGGAAAACCTATCTGAGGATACCAGAAAACTAGTGGGGATTTGTAACAAAGAAATTGTCTCATAGTTTCAAGGGTGGAGTGAGCAGCCAAACCTCAGAAGCTGCTTGACCCTGGAACCAGAAACACTTGAACAAAGGTAGTTGGGCTTCCGTTTCCTCTCTGGATGTCCTAGTCTTGGTACTGAGGTCTTTCTTGCTCTACTCTTCATGAGCACGACAAGTAAAGAGCCTTGAACTTTTGTTATCACTCTACCTGTCAACACACTGCTTATCCCAAGTTATTCCTGGTTCCTGCCAGGGAAGAAAACTCTGATCTAGCTCAGAGGTGAGAGCTCAGTCATGAGCACAAGTGAGAAATACTCAAAAGGAACTTTTGTGTCTAGGCAGGAACCCTGTGTGTGTATGTTTTAAAAAATTATAAACAGAATTTTCTGCTCCTTTGTTTTTAATTGGTGATGCCAAAGTTAGTGACTCTACAGTGCTTGTGGGTGTGGAGAAACTGTTTTCTCATTGTCTCCCCTTAGCCTTTGTTTTTATTTGACAGTAACCAACCTGTCAAATAACATTCATTTTTGGCTAGACATCCATACTATTTTGATCTATGTTGATGTTCTTGTATATAGGGGATGTAGAGTTAGGAGGTTGCAAGAATATAGTTATGGAAGCTGTCCTTGTAAGAATAGTGTCTGATGAACTTTAGGCAAGAAATCATGTAAAGGATGCTTGCTTTTTCAGTCACTATCTTCACTCTATTACGTAAATTGTAGCTTGACTGCTAAAATACAGTCAAGGTGAATGTTCTAGAGCACAATGTATTCTGAGCATAATAGCCATCATCTTCATCAGAGCAGTTTTAACCACTTGCAAGAGACCAAGATAAGACTCATAAGAGGAGGGGACATTGGATCCTCACCTAATACTGCCTCCTGCACTTATCAGCGCTATATGATTTTACCCTAATTTCATGTGACCTAGTTTTTGTGGAAGGCACTGGAATACATAGTGTATAGAGTGTTAACTAAAGAGGAGATTCTGTGTATGCCATGATGGGGAAGTTGTCATCCATTTGAGGGAGAGACTTTTTATGGCGTGGTTGGATGGAATTACATTTCTCTAAACAACCTATGCTTTGAAATTCAGCAAGTCAACTCATTGGTTTCTCAAGTTGGACTTGGTGAAATTCTACTTTGTTTTGTTATCTGTGCCATATTTGGGGGATCCAGATACTTGTTTGTGTCTTTCCAGGGGAACAGCTCATGCAACATTGAGAAATGAGTGGTAGCATTCTCTGTCTCAGATTGAAGGGCAAGGATGGGAAATATTTCTTTTGGTTCAATGATTCTGGACAATGGTTGTACATTAGAATCACCTGTGGAAAGAATCAGTGATATTTTTGTCATGAATTGGATGAGATTTAGAGAAAGGTAGTGATTTATGATTCCCAACTTTGGATTTCTATGACTGGATAAATTCTGGTAGTTTTTTTCCTAAGATTGAGAATGTAGACTGGGTAGTAGTTGCATTTGAAGTGAATTGTGATTTTGACATCTCGAAGGACTAATTATCCCATGAAGACCAGAGGTCATTCAGACTGAGTCTCAGGAAGTGTCAGAGGTCTGATAGTATGGCCGATTATGGCTGTAAAGGGAGTTGTTATGGTTGATTTCTTTTGAACAGGACACTATCCAGTATTTTTATAGACACAGCAACTCTCTAGATTTGAGTCATTTTGAGTAGCAGGTACATCTGGTGGCCTCCATTTTGGGCTGCTAGACATCACCGCTAAGTACTAGTGCTTCTGAAGTCATGATTGTACTATTTGGGTCAAGTATCCCTCATTCCAGCTATAGCTCTTTGATACAGAGGTAACTCACAGGTCAAAGTAATAATACGATCCTTCAGAATTTACCACTTTGATAGTATTTTTTTTCTCCATAGCAAGATATATGTTAATGAATTTCAGTGACTTTCTTTGGATTTTCATTTTTGTATGCTATCCTAGTTAGGGACACTATTGCTGTGATGAAACACCATGACCAAAGCAACTTGGAGAGGAAAGGGCTTATTTACTGAGACTTCCATATCACTGTCCATCATTGAAGGAAGTCAGGACAGGAACTCAAACAGGGCAGGAACATGGAAGCAGGAGCTGATGGAAGAATGATGCTTACTGGCTTGCTAATCATAGCTTGCTCAGGTGCTTTCTTACAGAACCCAGAACCACCAGCCCTGCTCCATCAGTCACTAATTAAGAAAAGATTTCTACAGGTGTACCTACCTGATCTTATGGAGGTGTTTTCTCAGTTGAGGCTCTCTCCTCTCCGATGACTCCAGCTTATGATAAGTTGACATAAAACTAGCCAGTATGTATACCTTTGAAAAGAAATTTCTTATATTTTCATATGATAGGAAAGAAAAATAACCCATGTAATAACCAGAGTTTGTCTATGTAGTAACAGGCTTCTGTTTAATATTGTTCCTACGTGAGGATTAGTTAGTATTCACAGGAAATAATCCTTTAATGGAGGCTCTTGTTTTCCCACCTTGAATAGTCTTAACTAATTTGAAAAGAAATATAGTCTCAAATTTCATGATCTTATGAGGTTAAAATATGCTTTTCCCTTATTTATTCTTTGCATTTACGTATAGTTATGTTTTGTTTTCTGCTTCTAACTTAAAATAACAACAACAAAACCAAGCATTTTCCTAGTATTGTGGATAAAGTTTTAGCAAGATCCCTAGCTCATTTCCTTTAATTTTCATTATAGCAAACTTACAATTGTCCTCAAGTGTTATCTATGTCCTTATTGGATAATATAGACAGACATTTCTCTCCCTTTCTCACTTTTTTCTACCTCTTTTTGTGTCCCAGCCATACTTAGTGGCATAATTATTTTCGAATTTTTAACTTATTTCTTCCTACTTTAATTCATATGTGGTTTGCATGCTTTTAATGTTAAACTGTTAAAGAACATAGCCTTTTCCATACAATATAGTGAAATCATGTTTATATTTGGCTTCATAATAATGAACCTATTGCTCATTTCTTTGTCATGCTATTGATCATATAGCTTGTTCTGAAGTTTTGCTTTTTGATGTTCAGCATCAAGAGCTTTTTAGTGACTAGAGAGGAAAAGAGGATAGCCTCAGGTTGTCAAGGGTCCTCCCCTGAGGTGTAACACAAGGCTGCAAACAGCAAGGACTGCCGTGGGACAATGGTCTTGTACTTTGTAAAGATTTGTCACTTGGGTTGTTTTAATAAAATGCTGATTGGCCAGTAGCCAGGCAAGAAGTATAGGCAGGGTGACCAGGCAGGAAGTATGGGTGGGACAACCAGAATAGGAGAATTCTGATTAGAGGAAAAGTTCAGTCTGTGTTGTAATAGGAGCGGCGGGCTGCGTCCCGCCACCCAGCTAGAGCGGCAGGCTACGTTCCTGGCACCCGGCCGCCCGCATGGCTTATGCCCAGAAATAATTACACGGAAACTGTATTCTTTTAAACACTGCCTGGCCCATTAGTTCCAGCCTCTTATTGGCTAGCTCTTACATATTGATCTAGCCCATTTCTAATAATCTTTGTAGCCCATGAGGTGTCTTACCAGGGAAGATCTTAACCAGCGTCTGTCTGGAGTGGGAGAATCATGGCGACTCACTGATTCAGCTTCTTTCTCCCAGCATTCTGTTCTGTTTTCTCCGCCTACCTTAGGGTTGGCCTATCAAATGGGCCTAGGCAGTTTCTTTATTAATAAAAAATCACTCCCACATCAATGCTGCAGTTGTCACTCAGACACAGAGGAAGCAAGATGAGAATGCCTCACTGATACAAGGTACCAAACCATGTGGCTAAAACAGACAAGAATTATGAGTTAATGTAGGATGTAAGAGTTAACAAGAAGCCTGAACTGAACAGTTTATAATTAATGCAGACCTCTATGTGTTTCTTTGGCACAAAATGGCTGTGGGACCTGGTTGGACAGAAACCTCTATCAACAAAGGACAAAGATGCAAACAAGTGCTTGGGTGGATGAGTGGTTATGGGGATGACTGTTGGCTACTCTAGACATGTCTGCTCCTTTAATCATCCTACTGTTTACCCCAGATGCTGACAGTATGGCTTCAAACTCTCTTTCCATTGATGTTTTTGGAGGGAAGCAGCAAAGAGAAATCAAATACTGTTGCCTATGGTTCTTATCTTGCAAGGGCAGCCCGGGTAGCATCATTTCTGAACTGGACTTCTTGGTCCCCATGAACACTCTAGCTGTGGTTGTTCCTCAAGGTTTTCGTGATTCTTCTTCACCATCCTTTTTATCCTAGGGTGGAACAGCTTAGCTGATGGGATCCCAGACTACTTCTCTAGTGATTCATACCATAGCTTTCATACAAAGAAACCCTCTACTTTATCCATTCAAGTGACCTATCTGCTTTGTTTTTGAGACTTGGAAACATCAAGCCAAACACATTGCTGCAAGCAGGAGATGTTTTGTATCACCCAGAAGAGATGTTGCGTATTTGGATTCCCAGCTGTACTGTTAAATGTGAATGATTTTGACTCAACCTGAAATTAGTTCTTCAGTTCTTTCTGACTCTTTTGGAGGGAAGAGTTGAGAATATAAGTCAGCTCCCCCCCCTTGGTTATGACAGTGTCTAGAGGCTTTTTACATTCCCTGTGTATCAGATCATTGGATCATCTGTTTTTTAGCTCTGTGTTTTCTTCTGTTCTTAAAGCAGAGCATTGGGGACGCTATCTCCATAGAAAATGAATACCCGTTCTTTATTTGTACCTCTATTTGATAAATTGTGTCTACAGTTTATTTATTATGGCATAAATATTTTACAATATAAGGCATAAATTTACATCAGAAGTTTCTGTGGTGATAGACTTATCTAGTTGTTTATCAAGTAATTCCCCCTTTCATTTGGCTTCATGATGCCTAATTTACCATGTATTAAATGTCTGTAACTAGATTTTTTCTGGACTTCTAGTTTTCATATCCATCTGCTTTTCTAATTTGGGGCAGTATACAGTTGCTTTTGTGATTGTTACTGCATAAGAAATTTACCAGATAAGGTTTCAGATGGTCTCTTTCCTGTTTGTCATTTAAGGCACTTGACAGCACATTCTTTTTCAAGTAAAAAATATAATTTGCTGTCTCAATGACTTTTTTTTGAGAGTCAGAGGAATACTATACAAGGAATGTAAGAATTAACTAAAGAGAATTGATGTATTTGTCATATCCTTTTTGTTGAGGAACATGTATTCTTTCAATCAATATACGTTATAGCACTGATAAACAATTGTGTTCAACTTCACTAAGTATACTCCCATTCAGTTTTAGCATTTTATAAACATTTTAGATTTAGTGGTTTTATTATATTACTTTCTACTTACTTGATAATATTAAAATATGAAAATTATAGTATGCTTATGCTTTACTAAATATTGCCAATATATTTCTGTAGGTATTATGTTAAAAATAATAGTCCTTTATGGATTTTATTACTGTCAGTTAAGTATGGTAGTTGTGAGCCTCTTGGAGAGAAGTTCTATAGTGTGTTTGAATGATTTATTATATTCATCCAATTCCTACTTTGATTTCAAAATAATTTTTATTTAAAAAATATTTGGGAATTCCAAGGGAAAAAAAGATAGAACACAGTAGTATAAAGAGTTGAATAAATAGAAAGGGTTACAGACGGTGGAAGTTGGGAGGGTGAGTAGAGAAGGGGATAGGTATCTGAAGGATAATGCACATAAAGATATGATTTAAAAGTCACATGGAAACTTACCATAGAAGCTTCCTAAAACAGACAGACAGACAGACAGACACACACACACACACACACACACACTAATTAAAATGAAGTGTCCCTATAAGAAAGCAACATTACCTCTATTAGATACCAGAAATTAATATATAAAAAGCCCACAGACAGAAATGGGTGACTTCTTTTGTAGTTGTTGACCAATGAGGTCACTTAGAGACCTCCAAAACATTCCTTGCTATTACCAGTGCTCTTGGCAACCCTCCAGAACTTGACAATAAGACCTTGTTATTGAAGATAACACATATAAATCATTGAACACTGATGAATAAATCTGATACTTTCCCGGCCATCTCTCATAGTGCTGGAAAGTGCTATGCTGGCACCTGGAGGAAAAACTTATAATTATGTCTAGCTGTGAACTCTGCAAGCCACGACAATGATTAGCTTTGGAAGCCATGCCTGGGAGGTGCAATAATGGCACTGAATGTCGGGGGAGTAGCCAACTACTTTCTGGTTGGATTTAAGGCTTGTTCTATAAGTTTAAACTCTTATCTGGCACCAATGTGGGGACCAATATGAGGCTTGACAGGCAATAGACTATGTGGCAGAGTCTACTATTACTTTACAAAATAGGCATAACAGTAAATAGATTAGAAATGACTTATTGCTATACCCATTGATTAGTGTATCTCTCAACTCAGCAGAGAAGCTTCCTTTTGCAGTAGATGATGATTAACATGGAAATTCAAAATTGATTGTTGTGCAGAAAATAAGAAATAACAGAATGCCCTTTCAGGCCTAAGTAGGATGTTTGTATCACTTGTTCTCTCTGCCAAGGGTCATGGATCATTGAAGGAGAGGGAGTAAGAGCCAGAGGTAGCTGACGGATGTAAGGAAACAGTGTTTTCTGAATACAAGCAGGGCAGTTGTACGTATGTATTCCTGGAAGTTGAGACAGCCTGTAAGCAAACTGTGCTCAAGTTTAACAAAAATTCCAGTATGGAGAGTGGAGGTGAGCACAAAGCCTACCCCAAGCTAAGTAACCATGAGAAATTGGTAACTACTGGGGGAGAGAGAGTGTCAGTTTTCTTTAAGGGTGCATCACCTGGTAGGTCAACCATGTCTGGAAGGCCACATATCCAAGAATATAGTGGTACCACAAATTGGCCTTTATGGTTTATTTTCGTTTTTTAAGAAGTTAAGAAGTTGTTTATCTACGGAATGGGGAATGAATTGGGGAGAAGTGAATATGAGCATACATTGTGTGGAATTCTCAAAGAAGTAATCAAAATGAAAACAATATAATAAAAATGATGAGAAATATTTTGTTTCTCAGATAATGGGTACAGTAGTAACTTTCATGTTAATTGGAGGCTGCCACGGTTTGTTTAATTTTGTATGTGACTATTTTAGGTAACTTTTAATTAGAGTTTGATAGTCTACAGAAACTGTGCTGCACATAGATGTCGTTTAGTAGCACCTCCCATTAGTGGCCTATTCACATCCTTATACACAGTGGCACAAAGGAACCACAGAAAGAAAACCCACAGGTCTCCGAAGCTGATGATAAGATTTCTTCTCATTTTCTCGAGTCGTCATCCTTTTCAGTGTTGTTTTGTAGAATTTCATAGCCTGTGTACACAATGAACATTTGACTGTTTTCCAGCATAAAAGTAAGAATAAGAAATGCCCTCTAATGCTTGCCTTGGTGTTTCTTAACTGTATTTAGTGATGATTGGAGAGCCCATGTAGCAGTCCTTTACTACAATCAACAAGAGGTTCTGCACTTGTATTTGGAACGTAAGCATGCATGTTATTTATCAGAGGTATACTTAGGTGCACGTGTATATGTTTAGTCTCATAGCTGACAAAGTGAGATCTTTTATCTTCATTTTAAGTTGAATGGAAAGCCAAATATGAGTTTTAATAAGTTTTTATTAGCCTTTTATAAACTGTTGAATATTTTAAATAATCTTTGCCCATCACTGAAAAATAAAATGATTTATATTTTTCATAGACAGTAAACTATTATAAATATACACATACAACTATATTTTATATACACTGCTACACAAATATGGTTTTGGTGAAAGTTATGGTAATTGAACAGATAAGGAAAAGTTGAAGGCCAATTTGTATAATCACATGTAAGACAGTGAAAAAATAAGTTTTCAGTTCGTTTTTATAGAAATAGAAAACCAAAATTAATTTGTATTCTGACACTAAAAACATATAATAAAATAAGTTTTATAGTTGTGATTATAGCTGGAATGCCTGTTCTAGATGACCAAGGCTTTCCTGCCTCTGGATTTGCTGCCCAATGTTGTCACACCATAGCACAGTTAGAGCGTGATGTAGACACTCAGGTGAATACGAAGCTGACTGTTCCTGTTGGTTTTGTATGTATTCCTCTGAGCCCAACTGTTGGAACATTTAAATCCCACTGTGGAGTTCATGACAAAGCTAGACAACAGTGTTGACCGAGTTCCTCAACACTGTGGCTGCCAAATAGAAAGCTGTGTAGGAGCAGCTTTGATCATTACAGTAAGTTCTTCTGTGAGTAGGCTCTCTGCTCAGGTAGGCTTTTGTTCATCCGCTTGAACTCCTAGCTAGTTTCCCATTCACTGAGAAGAAAAGCCAGAGTTCTTGTAGTGATTCTGTCACCTAATTTCATGTCATATCTTTGTGTCTGTCACTCACCACTAGTCTCTTGCGCTTTCTTAGCAGACTCAGACCCCTCTCTCAGTCTGGGACCACCTCCCCAGCAGACTCATGGTTCCTTTCTTTACCACCCACAAGTTCAGCTTTGATAAAACTTTCTGTCAGACATCAACCCTGAACAATCATGTTTGATTTGCTGGGCTTTTGCTTTGTCCATTGCCATGTCCTCTCTTAAGCTTTGTACCGGTATTTTGTGGAAAAGGTTAATTGCTTACTCTGTAAGCTCTAACTGTCCTGTCCGGTTGAAGAAGAAGCACTGAATGGCCTCACCACTAGATCCAATAGCATTTTCCAGCTCCTACAGACCATGGCATACACTTAGGCTCTTGAAACTGTCTTTGCCAATTTTTGTAAATTCCAGTGCTTCTTAAATTCTTATTGATTTGATAATACTCCTGTTTTTGTTGTTGTTTTATGTTTTTCCCGTAGGATGTCACAGTTTATCAGCTATTTCTAGAAAAATCCACCAATGGATAAGCTTTGTTTTTTAGTTCTTTTCTGTGTTGAGAATCTTGCCTCCTGCCACTGTGTTTGCTGTTGGTGTTGCTCCCCAGTCTCCCTGGGTGGTTGTCTTCCAAGGCACACAACTTCCTGCACCTTGTAAGTTCACCTTAGCCAAGTCTGCTTATTAATTTGTGCTCTAGTCTTCTTGTTTATAAGTCTCCAGTAAGGTGATATTTAAAAGTTTTGTAGCAATTCATATAGAAAGAAACTATCTCTAAAAACAAGTTTATTTACTGATTGTGCTTTTTTGTCAACTTGACACAAGCTAGAGTCATCTGAGAAGAGGGAGCATTTGTTGAGGAATTGCCTTATTAGCATGTCTGTGGGGGTGATTGCTAGTTGATGTAAGAGGGCTTTATCTACTATGGGCAGTAACAGCCCTGGGCTGGTGTTCTGGGTTGTATAAGAAAGAAAGTATTAGGATCAAGCAGTGGGGGTAGGGTGGGGGGCAAACCAATAAACAGCCTTCCTTCATGCCTGGATTTCAGTTCTACAGTAACTGTCTTTTGAAAAAGTCAATGACAATATTCTTATTGGGAAAATTATTTCATAAAAACGGGGATTGGCATAAAGTATTTTTTTTTGTTTGTTTCCAGCTTTCACTATGTTATGGTGATGTGCTTTGGTTATCACAGTTTTTTCCAATGATGAATTTATTTTGATTTCTAAGAAGTATTTTAGTGTGTGTTCATTTTGCCTCAGTGATGTTTGCTTCAGTTGCCTTTAAATGGTAGTTCTGCTGTCTCTCCACATAGGTGCAAGGGGGATCTGTCCTGGCACATGTGGGGGATGGCAGTCTATTGATATTATACCTCTGCTCGCTGCAATTGTAAGACTGCCCTGGCATTTCTATTGACTTCTGGACAGGATGGTTGCATGAGATCAATTTACAGATGAATAGTTTTAAATTTTATTTATACTATAAGATTCTTTTTCAACAGTTCACACAAGTGGGGGTCCACCTACAAGATCACATTTCTAAATGCTGATCATTCTGTACTTTTTGTAAGTTTATACATTTAGGAATTATAATAACCATTATGTAGTCCTCTGTGTGATTCTTTTATACTCTTCTTAATATAACTTTATGATTTTTCCTATTTTATAGGTGGTTTCAATCTTTAAAACTGGTTTAACCAATCAAAGTACTGTTGATAGGAAAATAACTTTCTGATGTTTTGAAGGGATTACATTATTTGTTCAAGTGCTATTTTCCATAGGTCTTAGAATTATGTTAAACTGGTTGTTTTTGTTTGTATGTGCTTGAGACATACTTACTAAGAAACTTTGAATTAGTTTTGAACAAATAATATCTGTATATATGTATTTAAATGTACCTATGCTCACAGAAGCAAGACTGTCTCTTATAGCATGATTTATTTTGCATTTGTATTTTCTAAAGAGAATGTGACCCTTCACTGCTTCCTTTTTCTGTAGTCAAATGGTTTCCCTTTTATAGTAAATTGGTGTTTCTCTTTTCTTAGATTTTCATTAATTTTGACAGGAGAAAGCCACCATAACTTATCAGAAATTCCGGTCCCTTATTTTTATATTTGAGAGTGGCTCTCCAGGAGCAGTTGGCATATGTGCCTTTCTCCCCTAGGTGCCCTCTGTTAACCTCTTCTCCATGTATGCACAGAATAAACGGATCTATGGTCTTCTGTGAAATTGTTTCAGTGTAAGGGTGAGAAGATTCTTTGCAAGTTCAGGGTTTGGCTCTGCTGAGATGAAAAGTCCGAAATGAGTTTCATGTCTTTGAGATTTTTGTGGCAGTAATTATAGTGACTTAATGTAAAACAGCCACACTACCTTTTTCTCTGATGAATTATCAAATTATTACCCCCATTTTTAAAATCTCTTGGGCCCTTTTAAAACATTTTATTTTTTTAATTTTTATGAAATCATCTGTGTGGGGGTGAGAGGGGTTGGGGACATGGTTGGAGTTCCTGCAGAGACAGGAGATGGCATTGCATCCGCTGGAGCTGGAGCTTCTGAAGGTTGTGAGACACCTGATGTGGGTGCTGGTAGACACTGTTTTCAAAGACTGGGTGTTTCTCTTTTACATGATACAGATGACATAGAGTTAAATATTTATTAGGAGAAAGGGGAAACCAAGTTTCAAAAAGGTTTTAAAAAAGTAGTATGTGTTGAATTAAGGGTTTAATACAGAACTGAGAGTTTACTTAAGCATGTGGTGTTGAATTTGCCTTTCTTCCTTCTTTCCTTCCTTCCTTCCTTCCTTCCTTCCTTCCTTCCTTCCTTCCTTCCTTCCTTCCTTCTTTCCTTCCTTCCTTCCTTCCTTCCCTCCCTCCCTCCCTTCCTTTTTCCTCCCTTCCTTTCTTCCTTTTTATTTATTATTAATTAAAATTTTATTTATTTTCCATGCCCACCACAGTTTCCCCTCCTTCTTCTCCTTCTGTTCCTCCCCACACACCTCCCATCTACCCGCCTCCCCATCCACTCCTCCTCTGTAGAGGAGGATCAGAGCTCCCATGGGTGTCAACCAAGCCTGGCAGGTCAAGTTGAGGTAGGAATAAGCTCCTCCCTCTACATCAAGGCCAGGCAAAGCCTTCCACAAGGCAACTCAGCTGTTTTTTGTAGCGAGCTGTGTGGTGTCACACCTGATGGAGATGTATAATCAACTCCTGAGATGGCTAAGGCCTGACCTATGCTATGATCACGCAATGATTATCAGCTGCCTGCATATGCGTGAACCTATGGGCAGTGCCCACCTGGCAGTTTGGGGTTGGCAGCCCATGCCTACTTAAGGGCTGGGAGAGGGTTTGCCCAGAAAGAGAGAGGGAGAGAGGGAGAGAGGGAGAGAGAGGTCAAAGGAGAGAAGGAGGGAAAGAGAGAGAGAGAGAGGAGAGAGGTTTGCAAGAAGAGAGGTCAAAGAGAGAGAGGTTTGCCCGAGGAAAAAGAAAAGAAAATGAGAGAATTGTAAAAGGTCCTGGAATAAACTGCAGTGAGAAGAGCTCTGGTGGTCATGTCATCATTGTGGGTTGAGCGTGAGATGCAACAGTTTTTGTTTGTTTGTTTTTTACAAGACAAAGAAGAGCTGACTTGATATTTAGAGTTGGGAGGAAAAGAAGATTTATATAGTTAGGGCTGTTTCTCTTTATCCCCCTCTCTTTCCCTCCCTCCCCCCCTCCCTCCCTCCCTCCCCCCCCT
>JABTXL010008822.1:18976765-19149685 GCA_025134845.1 Neodon shergylaensis | reverse complement strand
TCCCTCCCTCCCTCCCTCCGTCTTCTTCTCTCTCCTGGCAGAGATGATGTTTACTTCAATGACTCTGTACCTTATTTTTCAAAAAATAAGTCTCTCACTAAATTAGGAGCTCACCAATGTGCTAATATGGCAGGTCAAAGAACTCCAGGGATCCATCTTGCTCCTCCTGGTATTATGGAAGTTTGCTGCCACCTGGTTTTCACATGGGTGCTGAAATCTGAACTTAGGTTTTCTTGCTCGTGTCATAGATACTTTACTTATTGAGTCATCTCGTCTGCCCTTGCATAGAGGCATTTCTCTTAACACATCTTCACAGTTTCTTTTTGACTATCCTAATTGCAGTGCTTAAACTTTAATTCCTCCCTCCATTATATAGAGAGCTTCATGGTATTGAACTGCTCTTCTGTTGCCACTTAAATACTTATGTCCTCTACTTATGCTTATTTTATTCATAAGTTTTGTCGAGTGAAAAGCTGCTTGCTTTCCTTAATGGTGATGTGTTTATGAGGATCTTCATTGAGGTTTCATGATTTGTAGCTGGGATCAACAAATGAAAAATGTCAAATGACTTTAAAAAGTTCAAATACAATGGGGTTAGCCTTTTATTTTTATGATCTAACATTTTTTTCCTTTCTAAGTAACGTTTTTTTTTGTTTGTTTTCTGAATAAACTACTTGATGGAAGATTGAAGATACTCCAGGGCCAAGATAACACTTGTTTCAGTTATTAAATTTGAAAAGAAAAATTCTTAAACATTATCCATTGAGCCTGCTTACTCTTTACTACCATACTGGAGATGGAGCAATTATATTACTTCTTGGTTTACTTATATCCTTACTGTTTGTTTACCTTAAATCTCTATTTGATTCTGGGGATTAGCTTTGTCCTTCATATTTTCTCCTTAAAAACATGGTTTGATAATAGGGCCAAGAATGAGGCACTTTTAGAAATGATACCATCTTTACAGACTGATAATGATCAACTAAAAGGGAAACTCAGCACGCTGGAGGATACAACCAATTTGACAAACAAAAGCCAGTCAAATGAGGCACTTTTAGAAATGATACAGTCTTTACAGACTGAAAATGACCAACTAAAAAGGGAAATTCAGCACTCTGGAAAAGGATACAACCAATTTGAGAAACAAAACCCAGTCAATGACAAGAGGGTGCTGAGGCATTGTCTGAGAGAATTTGTACTGTTGAATGTATTAATTGGAGCTTTGTTAACCAATAATCTTCAAGAGGTGGGACCAAGTTAAGATGTGACTTTCTGGGACCTGGAGAAAAATGGGCGCATGGCCCAGGTGTTCTCTCTCTGTGATTCCCTCGCAGCATGGCACAGCTGAGCTTGGACTTCTTGTTCCCGTTTTGTGAGTTTTCCCCCTTATAATAAATAAAAAATATAATTGTTTATCTTTTAGCTAGTCTGGTTATTTCCCAAGTTGAGCTAACTTCTACAAAAAGCAATTTTTAAAATCAGGTGAGAGGTTCTTGGACTCCCCACAGGGCAGGGAACCCTGACTGCTCTTTGGGCTGATGAGAGAGGGGGAGGGAAATGGGAGGCGGTGACGGGGAGGAGACAGAAATCTTTAATAAATAAATAAATAAATAAATAAATAATTTAAAAAATGTACAGGTATCACCTTTAACTTGGGGTTCATAGTTATTTTGAAACTGATTTCAGTTCATTTTCACGGTGATTCTTATTTAGTGCATTTAGATTATAGAATAATGGAAACTGATGACCTAAAATCATTGGAGCCTGAGGTAGACTACGTAACTGTAGAACTATATTGTAAGATTTTCCTACAAAAATTTATGTCATGCCTGTTTTAAATAAGATGTTATAAAAAGGACGTATTGCCAGTACCTTTTAGCATTCATCTCTCTGTCTTTTCTTTTTCCCATGAAACAATATACAGTTGTTTCTTTTAAGGGTAGAAATATGGCAGACAGTCCAATAGTGCTGTTCACATTTCTTTCTCATTGTCAAGCACAGAATATAAACAAAATTGATGTATTGTTTCATATTTCTTAGTGCGAAGGAGAGATCTTTCATAAAGTAGAGTCTTGTATTCTCTACTCCTGTGATGATGGAGAAATAGATCACTTGATTGTCTTGAATCAATAGTACTAATGCCACACATTAGCATAAAATGTGAGTAGGAGCGATGCCACTGGGAGAAGACAATGCTCTCTGATGACTAAGGAGGTGGATGCAATTCTCCTCACCTATGCTGACCCATCCTCCTTGAGGAAGTAGCAATGGCATCATGTCTTCGATGTCTGACTTAATTTTCTACATTGTTGGTTTAAAGGATGAAGAAACTTTTTTTAAAAAAAAAACATTGAGTTTGAAGTATTTGACATTTGTATGTTGTGTTTCAAGATCAGTGGCATTTGACTCCCAAGTGAAACCTTCAATAAAGTAAGAAAGTCTCAAGGTCTTCAGGGGCAGCATAGTAGTAAAGGTGTCTTGTGTCCTCCATTCACTCAACAAAAGCCCAGCCAGGTCTACCAGTAGTTTACAGCCTAGAATATTTTCAGTTACTAAAAGAACAGAATTATCCACTGCAAGCTGTAGATCAGTGATATTGTTACTCAGGAAAACAAAAGGAAAAAAAAATTTTCTAACTGAAGAAAAGCAAACAAATAAACCAACTTGTTACAGATAGACCTTTGTTCTTAGGTAGGATAAAGTTCTTAAACAGTAAGGAAATGGTAAAAGAAATTGCAGGCAATGAGGAACAACAGAACTCAAAGAAGAGCACACAGAATAGACTAAACATCTCTTCATGACCTTTAAAAATCATGTTGACTTATTGTAAAGAAAAAATCACAATGCCACGTAATACTTTATAACTATACTTAAAAGCCAAGGGGGCAAAGGAGCTAAATGAAAATAATGCTTCCATGCTCCCTTGAAGGTGATACTGTACTGGTATTAGCAGACTACTATAAACCAATCATAGATGTGCTCATATATGCACACATATAAGATACCCTGAGAAACTAGAGTATTTATTATGAAACCTATATAGAAAGATTCTTTAAAACATTGAAGAAACTAAGATGCCGTTCTGTAAAATGGTCAGATAACCTGAAGAAAAGAAGTGAAAGAGAAATTGAGGAATAGGCTCCAGAGGAAATAGAAGACAAATAATAATAACAAGACACATTTAAATAGTAGCATGCCAAAACCACCTTGAAAATAAAAGTTCTAAATGTTCTACACAAAATACAGAGACTGCAGAGCACATCAAAAATACAGCTACCAATTATAACTGCTTTGAGAAACTCATTTCGAATGTAATGACATAGGTAAGTTCAAAGTAAAATGTTGGGAGAAATTGTGCCACACAAACATTAATCAGAAACAGTAATGGCTGTATCAATATTTGGCCATTTAGAGTTTGAGCAAGGGAAATTATTAGAAACAAGGACAGTTCATAATGATGACAGGGTAAGTGCACCAGAGAGAAGAGGATTCTGGACATTTATCTGCATGCCAGACCACCGTGCCTCCAAATGAAGCAAAAATGAGTGGAACAGAAAAGGAAAAGAGGTATTTGCAGATATGGCAGAGGACACTGATCCTTTTCTTACTGACTATCCTCAACTAATAATATAGGCCAACATCTCATACTGCATTGGACAGACTGGCAGCTCCATCCCCTCTTGATCACAGCACAGAGTTGCTACGTGCTGCTCAATTCTATCTGTTAATATTTTGTGAAAGATAGTTGCGTATAGATTTTTCATAGTACTGTTTTTGTTTGACATTGCTATCATGGTAATTGCAGCTTTTTTTCCCCCTCTGTCTTAATCTGATAGCTCTTCGGACTGTATTAAAGCTCTGGCTTTAATTATTATGTTTTCAGTTAGAGGAGTTTTGGATTCTTGCATTTTCAGCTTTGTCTGTGCACCTGTACGTTTAGGTGTCTGTCTGTGGGTGAATCGGCTCCATATATTATGTAATGTCAGTGCTATCTCCGCTAACACTCCTGGCTCTGAAGTCTGATTTATCTGGCACATTGTCATTCCTGCTTAATGTTTGCATGGTGTATCTTCTTTTTTTCACATTTACTTTCAGTTCGCCCGTGTCATTATGTATCTGAGATGAGTTTCTGTAAGCAGCATATTATTGAAGCGTTCTTTTAAAGTCGCCCTGTCTCTTTAATTAGCATATTTAACCATTTACACTCCACATGACTGTATATTCAGATTTAAGTTACTGATTTATTTTGTGTTTGACATTTTCTTTCATTTTTGTTTTCTTTCTCTTGCCTTTCTGTAGGTTGCTCAGATGTATTTTTGCATTTCATTTTACTTCACCTATAGTTGGTATATATCTTTCAGAAGTCACTCTATCATCGCCAAAATATACACGGATTATCAGGGTTTGCTATTGGCTCCCTGCTTTAGCAGTTGGCCTGGAGTATAGAAACATTCCCTCTCTTGAGATCTATCCCCTCTCCCTCCTTTTAGATCAACACGTGATCTTGATCTATTTTGTTTGGCCGCTGACATAATTCACAAACTAAAGAAAAGCAGGCAGGTGTGTCATCCTTTGTCATCTGTGGGCAGACTGTGACTTATTTGGATCTTTCTTTCTTCCTGATGTCCCTGGTTGCTACTGCTTCAATTTCCTTTTCTTTTTCTTTCAAATCATCTTTCTTATTGGAAAACTCACTCAAGCCTCCTTTTAGAGTGAATTTACTGACAAAAAAAATCTCTGAGCTTTCTTTTTATCTGAGGATGTATTGATTTCCTCCTTATTTCCTGAAGGCTGTTTTGATAGATAGAGGATAGTAGATTGACCACTCTTAAATTACATTTGCCATTTAACTTCTAGCCCTGATGGCTTCTGAGAAGGCTGGACCACTACTCTATTTTTTTTAACCACTTTTTTCTCGTGTACTCTGAAGATTTCTTGTCTTTAGAATTCAGAGATTTAATGATGATGTGCTTGAAATAGACTAACTTGAACTTTGAATTATCTTGCTTCTTGAATCAATAAATAGGTTTATGTCACTTGGCTGATTTGTAGAGTTCAACCACTGGGTACCATTCAGACATGTTCCGCTGTTTGTTTCTTTCTGTGGCTCCAGTGAGACAAATGTAGGTTATTTGTGATAATCCCCTGGGTCTCCAAGACTGCATTCATATTTCTCAGTCACTCCCCCCACTACTATTTCACTTTTTAGTTTATTGATATTTTCCCCCTTTAGTTTCAGCCATTCTGCCATTGAACTTCAAAGACTGAAAATTTTAATTTTTTATTATATACTTTATTACTAACTTTCAGTTTATTTTTCCTTTATATTCTTTTTCATTAGCTTTAGCCATATTAATAATTGGTCCTTCAAGCATAATTTTATGGTCATGTGTTTTAAAATATATGACAGGTCTAATATCCCTGCCATTCTCATGTTGGTATTGTCCCTTTTGAAACTTAGAAATTTTCTTGTTATGTTTGGATCCTGAGTCTGTGATTCTGAGTTTTCAGGAGAAAGGAAACCATTGCCTTATTCTGCCAGGTACAAGCTCAGGATCCCCAGTCAGAATCCCTTGACATGTATGCAGGGCTCTGTGTGGCTGCTGGGTGGCAATAGAGTTACTCCCTTTCTCTGCAGATATGGTGTTCCCAGAGGGGCATGGTGAAAGCTACAGCCTCCATCAGGCCTCCTCTGCCACCACCTGGGTGGGACTGGAATTGTGCCAGTTTGCTGCATAGAAGTTGATTCAAGTTCCCTTTGTGCTCATTGACCAGAAGGTGAGGACTTCATTAGCACCCGGTGATATTACAGGACTGGCTTATAGTGGTGATGACGGATGGTGAGTGGGAGTAAAATAGGTAGATTACGTCAATATTATAGTTTTGAAAAGTGTTGACAGTGGAGCAAACTAACATTGTCTCTGTCTCATATCTGCATGGGAATGCAACTATCTCAGTAAAAAAATTCAATTAAGAGTCAGTAAAAGAGTTAAAAGAGCCAATTGATTCCAAAGTCAAAACTAAAAAGCAAAGATTTAATGTATTTATAAAAAGCATCTTTCTACAGCAGTGTCTTAGGACTAATTTTGCTGTAATGAAACACCATGACCAAAAGCAACTGGGAAGGAACAGGTCTTTTACACTTCATCATTGAAAACAGTGAGGGTAGGAATCTGAAGGCAGGAGCTGATGCAGAGACCATGGTGGTGGTGTTGAGTACTACTTACTGGCTTGCTTCCAGGGCTTTGCTCAGCCTGCTTTCTTTTCTTTTTTCTTTCTAATTGTTTTTTGCTTTTATTATTATTTTGGTTTTGGTTTTTGGAGATAAGGTTTCTCCGTGTAGGCTTGGCTGTCCCAGAACTCTCTCTGAAGACCAGGCTGTCTCTTACAGAATGGAGGTCCACCAGCCCTAGGATAGCACCACCCAAAATGTGATAGACCATCGCCCATCAATCACTTGTTAAGAATGTACCCTATAGCTGGATCTTATGGAGACATTCTCTTAATTGAGGTTCCCTCCTCTTAGATGAGTCTAGCTAACATCAAGTTGACTTAAAATTAGTCATGACAAATACTGTCCTTTCTATCTTGTACATATACAGTCTCTTCTTATTTTATGTAGCTATCCCTGATCCCACTCCTTCCCTTCCTCCTGCTTCCTCCACCTTCTCCTACCCCACCTCCCCATCCACATCTCAGAAAGGATAAGGCTTCCTATGGGGAGTCAATAAAGTCTGACACTTCACTTTGAGACAAGACCAATGCCCTCTCCCCCTGTATCTAGGCTGAGCAAGGTATCCTCCAAGAAGAATATGCTCCTAGATGCCAGTTCAAGCACTAGGGATTATTTCTGGTCCCATGGCCAGTGGCCCCACAGACAATTCAAGCCTCACAACTGTTCCCCACATCCAGTGGGCCTAATTTGGTCTTATGCAGGTTCACCCACTATCAGTCCAGAGTCAGTGAGCTCTTACAAGTTCAGGTCAGCTGTCTCTGTGGGTATCACAATCATGGTCTTGATCCTTTTGCTCATATTATCACTCCTCCCACTCATGGGCTGGTCTCAGGTAGATCAGCCCAGTGCTTCTTGTAGGTCTCTGTATTGCTTCTATCAGTTGCTGGTTGAAGGTTTTGTGGTGACAATTAAGGTAGTCATCAATGTGATTACAGGAGAATGCCAATATAGGCATCTTCTCCATTGTTGCTTAGAATCTTAGTTGTGGTCTTCCTTGAGGTTCCTGGGAATTTTCCTGGTGCTGTGTTTCTCGATAGCCCTTTAGTGACTCCCTCAATTAAGATATCTCTTTCCTTTCTCTCCTTTACTGTCTTTTCCTTTTCCTGAGCACACCATTCCCTCATGTTCTCCTCCTCTTCTCCCATTCTCCCTCCTCCATAATTTTTTCATGAGATCTTGTCTGTTTCTCCTTTTCAGGGGGTTCCATGTATGTTTCTCTTAGGGTTTTCCTTGTTACCTAGCTTCTCTGGGATTATGGACTATAGGCTGGTTATCCTTTGCTTTATGTCTAATATCCACTTCTGAGTTAGTACGTACCATGTTTGTCTATCTGGGTCTGAGTTACCACCCTCAGGATTTTTTTTTTCTAATTCCATCCATTTGCATGCAAATTTGAAGATGCCATTTTTTCTTCCCCACCATGTGTAATTGTACCACATTTTCTTTATCCATTTTTCAGTTGAGGGGCACCTAGGTTGTTCCAGGTTGTGGCAACTATGAACACAATTGAGCAAACGTATCTAGAGATCAGAAGAGCATAGCATGGTATAGTTAAAGAGTCAGAGTCCATATACCGATCACGGCATTAAACTTTTCCTCAGTCTCAACCTATTTGGTTACAAAGTAAGTATAATATGACTAGGCTTGTCCAGGTTCCTATATATGTATTGATAAAATACTTTTAAAAAAATCATAAATGCAAACATGAAGAGTAAATACTGTTTTTAAACATTCAACTAAGAGTTTGCTTTATCTATTTTGATAGGATATATTAAATTTAAGGGAAAGTATTTTTAAACTAATGTTAATTTTGCTTTATTCAGGTTTGGGGGGATAGACATCCTGGGTCTGTGTATTTTACTCATTTCTTAAGCCACTTTATATCATTTAGTCTCTTTGGATCAATCCCCATCTTTATGAATGAGAGTGGATTTCTGATTGAACCTTGCCTTTCTGTGATATGATTCCTCTCTTCTAGTTTTTAGAGAATGAGAACTGGCTTGCTTCTTTTAGTCTAATAAATCTTTTTAGTCTAAAGTATTATGATCATATTCTTTTCCTTTTCATAACTCCTCCCAGACAGACCCTTCTCACCTCACTAACTCAACTTCATATTCTCTCTCTATCTCTCCCCCCCTCTCTCTAAAACTCAAGAAACAAAAATTAGAACAAGCAAACAAATTAAGTCAAAACACCCGAGGAAAAAAGAGAATGCAAAGTACATGGGGTCCATTTTGTGTTGACCAACTACTCTTGGGCCTTGGGTCTTTCTGGAGTAGGTTTGATATACCTGTTTTCAGTCCATTGGAGAAACTGATTTACCCTTTCTTCACAGATATCAGTTGCAAATAGCTTCATGTTTAGGGGTTAGCCTTTACGTCCTCCACCATATGTAGTTTTTAAACTAACACATTGATCAGGAAAATTTCTAGTTCCTACTCAGTCTGTGCTCAGGATGATGCTAGGAACCAACACTGCAGAGAACAGTGGTGTCACTGGGGCCGCTCTTCAGACATATTCCATTCCCTTGGAGTGAGATGGTGAGATGCTGTTCTATAGCCTCTACACATTTGCAGATAATTTCTCTAAATCCATCTTGATAAAGTTCAGTTTTCATAAACATTTTTGTTCTGGAGAAACTCCTCATAAATAAGCAAGGTAATTTACAAGTGACAGTGGTTTTGAATGGCTTTGACTGGGGAACAATAAACACTCCATTTATGGTAATCAGCAGTTTGAAATGATCAGTTATGTGATTTCAAAATAACATTTTATCCAAAAGGCTTAAATGTAATTATTATAAATTAGCACAATTAAACAACATAATTATGGTAGGTTGTTCATATAATTAAACCTAAAATTAAATTTGTATAGAAAATTAAAGTGTTTGTTCCTTTTCATAATTTTGCTTTAAGTGTGTTTTTTATTGGGAATGGAAAGAAGAAAATACATAAGTGCAGGTGTTGATTTACATCTCAGTGAGAGGGTCAAAGATGCTTAGTAATGATAAAGACATACTTAGTTTACACTTTCCCTTTGGTAAGAACGTTGGCTTCAATTTTTATTGCCTATACTACTTTGGAATCTGATGGAGGAAGAATAGGAAGTCTTAGGGCCTAGAGTTTATTGATGGTAGCTTTTCCTGCTGTGTTCCATATTGACTTTAACACCAAAAGCATCCTGGGATCACAGGGACACTCAGCCAGAATAGCAGAGAGCACTGGCGAAAACAGTAGTGCTTTCTTTGTGCGCCAAGGAGATGAAAGCGCTGCCATTAGGATGATGGCCAGAACAGGTTTCTGAACATAGCAGGATGTTATATATACACCAGAGATGGAGAGTCTGAGAGTGGTAGGACCAAGGTTTATCATTAGGTTTCTATTGTTGGTAATACTTGAAAGATGGTAGGAACTGAAAGACTTGGCAAATGGATACATCCAGCACCGTGGAGCTACATATACACAAAGGAACCCTGTTTATTATAACCCAAATACTCATTTCTCTAATTGATCTCCAAAAAGAAGTTAATTTTTTTTGGGGTAAATTTATCCTGCAGACGGTATTAGCTTTTTTGGCATTTTTGCACATTTTTAATTCAAACTATAATTACATTGCTTTTCCCTTTCTCTTTTCTGTCTCCAGTTCCTACCAAGTCTCTTTTCCCTAATTCCTGCCTTGTTTCCCCAAAGCAATAACACCTTTTTTCTTTGAATATTATTGTTAATGTATGTATGTGTATACATATATACATAAAACACACATGTGCCATATATGCGGACATATGTGCCATATATATGTATGTATCATACATTGGAACACGTGCCATGTATATTTAAAGAATAGTAAGTCTGTTTCCCCTAACTCTCTCCCAGTTCTATTTAAAATCACAGAAAACAGTCTAGCAGTAGTAAGTAGTCCTAGAATCAATACTGAGCTCCAAAAATACAGTTTCCCATAATTTTATCTCACATGAAGTTTCACTGAAGCAGTGCATTACTGTGGCAAATTTTGAAAAATGACAGACAGATGGACAGCATGCTTCCTTTCAGAGCTATCTGAATTTGGTTTGCTTTACATTGGAATGAAAACTTTATTATGAATGTAAGAAGTAGATGGTTTCACATTCGGCATCTCATATGCCTGACAACAATACTTGTCTTGGCCTGGGTCTTCTTTCATATCAAGCATGTGGTTATATTTGATTCGTCATTTTAGCAGTAGGTAAAGTCACTGGAATTTAGTTCTTAATGTTCTACCACAGGGCCTTATATTTTTGATCTGTGAAGTTATCGTGGTGGTTAAGAATAATTCCTAGGGATTAGAGCATTCAACAGTGCTATGCTTTAACACTAAAAGAAAGAAATAAGAGAAAAAAGAAACTCCATGTATTCTTTAAAAGTCTTAAGTGAAAGAATTATGAAATTGAAGTTCTAGGAATTTTGAGGTTATTAAAATGTGACCGGGGGCTGAAGAGATAGCTCAGCGGTAAAGTATTTGTAACGGCTCTTGCAAAGAACCAGAATATGGTGCTCAGCTCTTAACTCAGGCACACCCCAGCTGCCTGCAATTCCAGCTCATATTGGCATGTCAGACACCCTCTTCTGGAATCCACAAGAACCTGTATTCCCATGTGAATTCACACACACACACACACACACACACACACACACACGGAGGGAGGGAGGGGGAGAGACAGAGAGAGAGAGAGAGAGAGCGCTAGCAGGAGAGGTAGGGTTTAAACAACGAGAATGCATAACTCATGTATTAGAAAGCATTTGATTAGAAAACACAAATCATGGTAATTTGAACAAAAAACATTTAATTTAAAAAGCCATTAACCATAGCAAGGGATTAAAAATGAAAGCAAAAAGAACATTAGTGTTCTTCCTGCAAGCTTAGTGTTATGATGGTTTGGGCGGAATTGTGCTATTCTGCCAAAGTTCATGTATTGAAGCCCTAATTCCCAGCACCTCTTAACATAGCTGTGTGTAGAGATGTTTCTAAATATGTGATTAAGTTAAAATGAGCCATTAGGATAGGCTGTTATCTAGTTTGCCTGGTGTCACTGGTTTTTTCTACAGCATCTAAATGTGTTTTGATTAATTACAGAATAGCAGGTTTCCTTATGGCATTTTCATCTACTCTTACTTTTGGTTGACTTTGCCCTCTACTCACATTTTGAGAAGAGGAAAATTGGAGCAACATACACCCAAGAATATGTGAGAACTGACCATAGTGACCTCATGATCCTGGACTAGGCAGAAATAACTCTGATGTTGAGACTACTCAGTGTTTGGTATTTGGTTACAGCAGCAGTAGAAAACTATTCGAAAGGGATACACATAGAAGGGAAGGCCTGTATTCAGTGTCATTGAGACCTCATTGAAAACTAGTCTCATCCAAAGTAGGCAGGTAAATAGAAAACCTGACATATCAGACAATTTGGTAGCAGTAGGCTGGGTCACATCTTGGAAGTTTGGATGGGCCTCGGTGGCATATTTATAGAGAGATTTGGACAGTGGGAACATGATCATCTCCATATTCTATCAGTGTACAAGTAAAATACACGTATCCATGTTAGGGTGGCCCTATTGGAGTTTTTAATGGGGAAGGGTGGGGCTATGAACTCACTAAGTCTTGGTTGAGGCATTCATCTGGGGTGGATCACCACCGTATGTTTCCTGAGAGTTCTGCTTGTAGTTCAGTGATAGAACTAAGAGGAAGCAAAGGAAGGAGCATTAGACCCAGGAAAGAAAGCTCCTAGCCACATCCCTCCTTCACAACAAAAGGAATGCTGTTTGCTTTCTGTGTTCATCTCTCTCACCCAAGATCAGTCAAGAAATGATAAAATTGTATTCGTGAGAGAAAGATTGATAGTTTTCCATATAGTAACAGGCATTAAAATTTTGAAATCAGCTTCTGATTGCCAAAAGTCATTCAGCCTGAGAAACTAACAAGTTTCAGACTCGAATTTTAAATAGCCATATAGGAATTGAGTATATATAAATGATTGTTCTAACAAATTCTTAACATCAACTTAACTCTTGGTTTAAATCATCTGGATTGAGATTATTGTAGCAGAATGCTTCACAAATATCATTAATGTTGAGCTCTAGCAGAAAGGTAAAAGTACTGTGGCTGCTATTAATAGCTGTAAGACTCCAAGTGATCAGTTTCTCTATCTAGAAATCTCAAGGTGTTTAAGTCAACCTTGGTAGTATAGTGGCCATAGAAAAGGTAGATTAATGGGGCAATAAATTCTAAGACTAGCCTGTATTTCCTGATCAAAACTTTTTTTAGGTACTTTTTTTCATTCTGTGAGCTCACTAGTAGTGAAAAAATTGGTGTAAGTCAAATTATTTTTATTACCATTGCTAAGTGCTTTTATTTCAACATAGAAGCTAGGTAATCACAAAATTGATTTATTTACGTCTCACCCCTGTAACTTTAGTTCATAGGTTTTGAAGCATTTACCTGCTAAATAGCTTCTGAGAAAACATGTCTCAGCGCAGTGTGATTCTGACACACACACACAAAAAAACTTTCTCGAACATTTGCAGTAAAACAAGCTTAGTATAACTTCTCCCTACCTTTAGAAATAAGCACACAACAATGATGATGTCAAACAGAAGCCTAAATGCAGATAAAATAATAAGCTTAATATATTTAGTTAAGAGACGATACTATTTTCTTGTTGGGTCAAGCTTAGATAATGTAAACCACCACTGTGCAGCCTAATAAGTCAGTATTCTTTACTGTATGGCCCTAAACTTTATCCGCATGGAAGGCAGCCACAGCCCAAGAGTATCCAGGTACATTCTACCTTTGTTGGGGAAGGAGTCTCCAGTGAGTTACAGAGGACTCAGATCTTAATGACGTCTACTCATGCCGTGGCACTACTGTCAGCTGCTAGCTACCCTCAGTGCATCATGGTTCAGAGACCTTTGCTGTGGTTTCTGATAGTTTCCCCTGTTCCTTGAATGATACCCAAGAAAGGGGATTATGTAATGTATCAGTGTAAAAAGAGACAATAATATTGGAAGAACTACGACTTAGGTTATAAACTAATGATTATAAAGAGTTTCAGCCTTTTCTTTCACTGTTCCTGTTGGTGAAGCATTATTCATTTGACCAAATTCATCCATGATACAAGGAAAGGAGATAAACAGCAAAGTACATGGGGGTAATTTCATCATAGATTATGATGCTTTACTGGGAGTCAGCCAGGTGGTTTTAGTAGCACATTCATGTGGCTTCTGTCTTCAAAGAAATACGTACCTTAGCTAGGGTGGGTAACTCCAGTTACAAAAGAGATGCTGCTTCAGCTATATGTAGCAAGTTTGAGGCCAGTCTGGACACATGAGACTCTACTGAAGCTGAAATCCCCAGAGATAACAACAAAACTTACAGTTTACAAAAGAAGACAAGACAAAATATGTCTAGAGAAAACAAAGTTACCATATTCCGAGTCACAAACTTTGTGTGTGATTAATAAGATTATTTGCCATGGCTGGGAATGTAGTTGAATGGTGTAGGTCTTGCCCAGAATAAATAAGGCGACAGAGTTGAGTCCATAGCACTGAAGCAGCAACAACTTCATTCTTCTAATCTCTATAGTGGGTTGACACCTTCATACAGTTTGAAAAGGCTTAGTATCCTATTTTAAAAGGGCATATAAATGTATAATATATAATTATAAGTATTATATATAATACATATATATATTATATATTGCATTATAAGTGTATATATATTGCATTGTAAGTATTTTTAGGGAAATAGTTAATAGTATGATTCCTTGTGACTTTCCTAACCATCCTTACTGTTTTTTCTTTTGTGTTTATCTCCTGCACTCTTGTTTCATGTATCTCTGTGGGACATGTGCATGTCTGGTACCCTTGGATGCCAAAAGAGTGTGTTAGATCTCATGAGACTGAAGTTCTGAGCTGCTATGTAGATTCTGGGAACTGAACTCTGTGCAAGAATGACAAGTGCGCTTAACCCTTTTAGCCCCAGCAGATCTTATTTTTAAGTCTCCTTAGAGAGAGCCAGTAGATGTGGGCACACGCTTATATACAAGCATAGTGAAATAGAATGAGGAATATCGGCTAACTTCAAGACAAACCTAGGGAATATTATACATACTAAAGTATTTAAAAATACAACAATCTTCAAATCATTTAATGCAGGAAAACTGACCCATTGTGATGGCACGGCATCATCGTGAATTATAACCTAGACCAGTAAATGACCTTTCAATGATAAGTACACACTTGACGAAAATCTTAGTCTCCTTTCATTCCCTAATAATGCATCTTCTAGCTCTACCAAAATCTCTACTATTTCCTTACAGTGTATTTTAGAAATATTCTATAAAATAGTAAATTAAATGAGCTTTTGTCTTTAAACTAGGCTATGAGTGATTCTAAAATTGTCAGCTATTCATCTTGGGTTTTCAGCAGCAGATGCTTAATTATATTGAGACTCTCTTTCTGAAAACAAAAGATAACCATAATACAGCTTAAACTCATGATTGTAAAAATGCCATGAGTTAGTCTTTAGCATTTGTGAATATGCATTTAAAATGGATGTTATAGATAAGCCTTGTTTATGCCTCATAAGAAGTAACTTCAAAAACAAATGTATAATTTGCCCCTGTAGAAAAATGCTGGCTCTATGGATCGCTCTATGGATCTCTTGGTCCTGATGTGGAGAAAGGCAGCCCCAAAGGTCAGAGCCAATGCTTCAACTCTAGACTTGACTGGATAAAGTAGAGCTCAGCCCTTTTTTCACAGTCATCTCTATAGTAGCTGGGAATAGTGTGGGAATAGTGACTGCTTGCAGCATAGCTGGCATTTTAAGAAAGCCTGTCTGAACCATGTACAGGAATTTTCTATTCAAGACTCATTAGAAGACAGGCAAGTGAAGCCTCAGAACTAGATGTTCTGAAGTCAATGTTTCTTATTTTAATAAGTAGAGTGCTCTGCTCCATACCTCTGTGTTGACAGAAACTGCTCTTTTGTTTCCCAGCTGCCCAGTCCTGAAATAATCACACAGAAACTATGAATTACAACACTGCTTGGCCTGTTAGCTCATGCTTTTTATTGGCTAGCTCGTATATCTTAAATCGACCCATTTCTATTAATCTGTGTATTACCATGTGGTTGTGACCTACCTCATAAGGTTCTATCCGGCTTCCATTGTCTGTCTCCTGAGGCAGCTACACTGCTTCTCTTTGATTCTGCCTACTCTCTCTATAGATATCTCTTCCAGTCTGGCTATTTTCTTTTAAGCTATGGCCAAAAGCAGTTTCTTTATTAACCAATGGCAATAAAACATATTCATAATATACAGAGGGGAATTCCACATCACCTCCCTTTTCTGTTTTGTTGCATATAACGAAACAGGTATCAAGCAAGAATTACAGATACAATATTTATATCTATTTTACCTTTTATCATAACTAAGGAAAACTATAATTATCTGTTCTTCAACTCCATCAAACTACAGAAGGATATAATATTACCTAAGTAAACAGGAAGTGCATTATAAGCAACTCTAAAACTCTAGAATTGACAGAGACATCTCTCTGCCTGGATGCCTCAATCATCCAAAGTTCTTCTGTAATATTGGGGTACTCATCTTCTGCCTACAGGCCCATAGTATCTGGCATACTTTTCCTTGAAGCAGGAAATTTCAAAGACAGTTCTGCCTATTGGCAGTTTGTCTGTCACTTTCTTCTGTGTACTGCAGAATATCTGGCAAACTCTTTTTGTTCTTTCATAAAACAGTAACCCCAAAGGACTGTCTCACCTTTAGGCAAGTTCAGCAGTCTATGGGCCCCGCATGTCCAGTTTACACAGCATAACATCAAGCAGTCCAGGCAAGACCAGTTTCTTGCCCAAATGGCTAGCAAACTCTTTAGGGAGATTCTTTGATGCCCGTTTTCCTCTTGAAGTAATTGATGCTGCCAGGAGCAGATGTGTTATGAAAATTCATAAATTCTTAAAACATTTTAAATGTCATTTTCTGTTAGTCTTTGAAATATATCTCTGTACATCTAGAAAACCTAAGTAACGTGACTATAAGCTTGACTGTTAATAGATGACTATCTTGTAATCTGTATTTCTTAATTGTACATAACATTTTTAAATGAGCTGCACAAACACAATACCTTAATCAAGAGCAGAAATGTACATATAACAAAATAGACCTTAAATTTATATAGACCAAGATCCATACCAATGCAAAGTATTCATCTCTATAGCATATCCCCTTTAAATGTAAATAAACATTTATTATCAAAATTTGGGAATTTGGGCTTAGTTCTCCTCAAACTGCTTCTTGCTTTTCGTTGGGCAAAATAATTTTAGGGATTTACGGAGACATTTCAGGGGGTCCTGTTCCATTGAACAGCAGTAGTATTGGAGGAATCCAAAGGTTCTTATCCTCCGTGGAAATAAAAGCAGAACCTCTTTTCCAAAGCAACACACCTTTAGACACAAATTTTGAAGTCAAGATAGCCTTAAAATATATATGTTGGTTTATCTTAACAGACTGTACAGTGAAATGTCTCTCCGTACTTAGCTCATTCACAGCGAAAAAAATTCAAAGAAAGCACAATAATATATATAATCCGGACTCTCTGCATATTCCATCTTTACATGGCTTTTTTTTCTTGCCCTATTACTTTTTCCTACAAGTTTCATATTTATTTTATTCTCTTTACTCCTTTAATCTATGACTGTCTGTACGCTTTTATATTACTTTACTGTCTCTTTACTCTTTTTCTCCTCTCTCCCAAGCCTACATACATTTATTTGAACACGCTGTGTCTGGTTTAGAGGTCTTTTATGTCTGAATTTGTCCTGTTGTGAATCTGAAATCCTTCTGTCCAGGAGCACTTCTTAAAATGCTAAGTTGCGTGACATGCTGCTTTGTCTTTTCGCTCTGCCCAGTCCAACATGGCGGAGGTCCATTCACCACCTCAACTCTCGTAACCAGTTGGCCCATGCTGCCATCAAGTAACTTGCAGCATGCTGCCCACAAACCACATTCAAGTGTTCAGCCTCCTGAAAGAGCCAGAGTTCATGCTACCCAAACCAGGAAGCCACCATTTCTTATGTTGAGTCAGTAAGCCTTTCTTAAAGGAGCTGTGGCACCACCAGCAAACAGAGTCCATCCAAAAAGAAAAAAATGCTAGCTACCAAGAAGCTGTGCCTCACTCTGTTCTTTTGTGTCTAGAATTCTTTCCAAGCTTTCTCAGGTTTTACGTGGATTTATTCAGCCCCGTGTTGGCATGAAAGAGAAACCATGTAGATGCTGCAGGAGAAGGACACTGGATATTGGATGGAACCTTATCAATAGGCAGCAACCACATGACTATACACAATTTAATAGAAATTGGTTAATTTAAGATATAAGAACTAGCCAATAAGAGGCATGAGCTAATAGGCCAAGTAGTATTGTAATTAATAGTTTCTGTGTGATTAGTTCAGGTCTGGGCAACCAGGAAATCAACAAGTAGTCTCCACTAACACCCCCCACGCTCATTAATTTAAGGTTAAAATGTGTGTATTAAAAAAGTAATATGTTTTGGTTTGGTTTTTGAACTGCAAAAACTATGTTCTGATAATTGTTTGTTAACTGCCTAATGCTTAGTTGCAAAGTACTTAGTTTCTTATTTAAAACATTAGCATTTTAAGATGGATGGAGCCAGTCTGCTTTCTTAGGTTGTTTTTCTTTTTGAAAGGCTAGTGACCCTAGAGGCCAGAGCTGCTAAGTCACAAGGTCGCCATCTAGTGGCAAAAGACTAATGTGATTTATGGTGTGTCACATTTTCATACCTGATGCTGATAGAGAACACCCTAGGAAATAACAAGTTCTCTGTCACAGTAGCAGCAATGGAACGTTTCCTCAAACTCTAGAATGAGATTCTGTGATAAACAGGGCATCCCTTGCTTGTTTCTTGTACACCACCAAAGTGAGAATTTAAGGGGGATTCTATCTCATTTCTCTTACTTTGAAAATGAAGTAGTTTTTCTGAATTGCCATTCAGTGTGTCCACATAAATGTGGATGCAGGCAGACACCTGTGTATGTGTATGTGGTGGTACCGAGCACTGAATCCAGAGCTCTGCACATGCTAGGCAAGTTCCCTATGACTGAATGGCATAAAACCCGAGATTTCCTGTGTTTTTAGAAGCAGGAAAGTAAGTAATTGAGTGAATTTCCATGGTATTTTTGGCTTTTTTCCCCCAGGAATATATTTTTGTTGAATCTGATAGTTTATTTGTTGGTGATTTTTTTTTCCACCAACATTTATGAACACTGGGATAAAAAAACAAGGGGAGTTGGAGGAAATACAGAAGTTAATTTCCTTTACACACTAGAGATACACATATAATTACAACAAACAAACCCCTATTGAGATTTTTATAACTCTGAAAGTAGTTCAGTTGTTTTTAGGAAAGGTAAAAATGAAATAAACGTAAGTAAAGACCACTTACCATGTATTATGAGTATGGCTGGAATCATCAGTTATGGGCATGCTTACTTGGATCTTTTGTACAGAGATAACTGCCTCTCAAGAGAGGACTGTGCTGTGCGTTCGGGTGTGGCCTCTAACAGCTCTTCTCAATTGCCAGCAACATTTTAATGCCTGAATATTTCATTTTGTTTGTGTGTAACTAACCAACCATATAGACCTTTACATTGTTGGGAATATGAAGTGTTTAAAACATAGTTAAGTATTTGAGAACTTCAAATCAGGCATACGCTGGGTCTGTCGGTAATGATGAGAAATGTGTTACAGAAACTGATGGAGTCCATGCCTATGGAAGTGTTCAAGGAGAAGCAGGTAGACACAGGCAGGGCAGGTCTTGTTGTTGTGACGTTTAGACATACAGCGGGTAAGTATGCAGCTCTGCTGTAGCCAAGGAAGTTTCAGAAGGAAATGTTTTAGTGTTGAGATTTGTAGGAGGAGGCTGCTAGTTTGTTCCCGGACACTTAGCCCCAAAATAACCACACAGAAACTGTATTATATAAATCACTGCTTCGCCCATTAGTTCTAGCTTCTTATTACCTAACTCTTACAGATTAATTTAACCCATTTCTATTAATCTGTGTATTGCCATGCCGCTGTGGCTTGCCAGCTAAAGTTCTGGTCCAGCAGGGCTACATGGCTTCTCTCTGACTTTGTCTCCTTTCTCCCAGCATTCAGTTTAGTTTTCCCCGCCTACCTAAGTTCTGCCCTGTTAATAGACCAAGGCAGTTTCTTTATTCATTAATGGTAATCACAGCATACAGAGGGAAATCCCACATCAGAGATTCAGTGAGTGAGTCTGGCCAGCTAATACTGCTCACTTAGGTATAAGGCATTTGAGGAAAAGGGAAAGAAGGATGGAGCCTGGAGCCAGGAAAGAGTTTTGCTACTGTTAAAAGAGAATATTAGTCTGTTGTTGTCATTTATAGAGCAAGTAGTGACTTAGTATTCTCTACGGTAGAAATACATACTTTTCTTATTTAAGTTTGCTTGTAAGCCTGCCCTCCCTTTCTCCCTCCCTCCTCTCTTCATGTGAGAGACAGTCTTTCTATAAAGTCAGGTTGTTCTCGAGCCTGGTATGTGCCCAAGGTGACCAGAAACCCACAATCCTCCTGCCTCAGCCTCCTAAGTGTTAGAATTATAATCATATACCACAGACTTGTAATAGGAAGGAAGGGGAAGAAAAAGATTATACCCATATGAAACTCCAGATATTTAAGTTTTTATGTGAGATGTTAGAGTATTTTAAAAATATTTGTATATTGATTTTATATCTCAATCTACACATGAGTCTTATCAATTCTCATAATACTTTAAAAAGTGATTCATCTTTTGCATATAAACACTAATTTCCAGTAAAGATAATTAAAAAAAATCTTCTTTGTTCTTGTGGGTGAGCATAACATTCTTTGTAAACTAACATATAATAGTGGCAGTAATACTAGGTATTCTTGCCATTTTATGAGCACATAGGAGCATATATAATATTTTATATAGGTTTCTTTATCATATATGGAGATTTATGCTGAATATACTTTTCTATCTTTTATTAAATGAACTTTGAATTCATTCTTTTTTGAGACAGGGTATATCTTTGGAGCCTGTCCTGAAACTAGCTCTGTAGACCAGGCCGGCCTGGAACTTATATAGATCCACTTCTGCTTCCTGAGTGCTGGGACTAAAGGTATGCACCACCACTGCCCAGCTCCTTGAAATAATTCTTTCACTAATGCATTTTGTTAGCAAACACTGATGAATTACTTAGATAAAGCCTTTCAAATCATTCGCTGATCTGATCATAGGCCTTTGTCCTTTAATCTCCTAAGCCAACAGATTTATCTAGAACGAATTGACTTCATATGCATTCCTCTTATGAGCCTTAATTGCTTTAGAATTTTTGTAGCATTATTTATAACTACTGTGGTGCTTCTCTGCCTGGGTTTGTGTACTAGGATATGCTTGTCTCAAAGCTGGATATTTGTTTATTCCTTTTTAGTGCCTCTTTTTATATAACTATGCATTTTCATCTCAGTTCTGTGTTGTCCAACAATGTTCCTGCTTTGAAATATCTGGCTTCCTTTGTCTATATGCTTTGTACGTAATTTCCATTTAGTTTGTCCCATTAGCTTAATAGTTATTTTTTCTTAATTACAAAACTGAAAAGTTTGTTGATTATTTTCTTCTTTTTTAATACAATCCTACTTCATTGTACTAGGTATATGATGAAAGTTTCTTGGAATTTTTTCTTTGTGGTCTTGAATTGTGTCATTGATCCATGTTTCTCAGACAAGCAGTTATCTGGTAACTTCCTAAAAATACAGTCTCTGAGGCCCCCTCCTTCATCTCTAGGCCTGCATCTGCTTTGAAGAAAACTTCCACATGAACTATATACATGTAATATTTAATATTATATAGACTGAAATTTATTTTGGCTTTATAAAGATTATATGGTTTCTAAAACTCATACCTATTTTTAAGGTAAGAAGTTATCTTCAGTTACTTGTTTGGACAAATTATATTAAGTACTTTGTGCTTCTTCTAAGAATTCTGAGAAACATGTTAAATTTCCAGAATACTACATTAATGAAAACATTTGTTGTTAAAATAGTGATATTATTTATCAATATATATGTTGTGAGAATAAAACTAGGGTTATTATAGTCCTGGATGTATTTGTTTTTTTGTTATATTAAAAATGTAATATTCCAAACACCAAACTGGATACGTGGTAGTGAAATAATCTTGTATGTGCAAATACCACAAAATGGTATTTGTTGAGTCCTATATAGATTTGGTGTCATTTGCTTCCAGGGATAACAATCTTTCCCCAAGGAGGAAGAACAGAAAGATATCTTCTCTAAAGGCTCGTTCAATGCAGAACCAGCATGTAAATTCCCATCCCTTCCCTGCTTTGAGGGCGAATGAATTTTCTCTTCACCAATAAGTGTGTTGACTAAATGAATATAAATCAGCCACTGGGCATTTTCTCCACCGGAATCAATAACTGAATACTTAGAGTGTTCACTGGTAAGTATATGTAGACTTATGTGAGTGCCAATGCTATACACTAACCTGCTCAGATTACCTTCATCACTCACGTGTTGCAGTCTTTCTTTTGGTGCCATTTATATTATTCAAGTTAATTGTATACTACATATTTATTCCCTGTGGTCATACTAAGTAGAGACTGTTCCTTCTCTTAGTTAAAGTGAACGAAATCATGTTTGTATTCTGCTGGAGGTTTGTGCACTATTTAGGCACAACAGTTTTTAGGTTTTATTTTTAAAATAAATTGGCTTTATCCCAACACTAGTGCTAAGGGAACTATAAGAAAACTGATGCAGACATGCTTGATCTCAGCAGGCTGAAACTGCTTTATTGGAATGGAAAGGAGCCTCATCCTTTCCACAGGATGAAGATTGAGCGAATTTAGAGGGGCTGAGGGACAGATATTTGTATACGCACAAACATGCACACAAACATAGACTCGTATACACACATGTACACACATATGCACACACATATACACACATGTATAAACACACATTTACTTGGCTAACTAAAGGAAGTTACAGATATTTGGGGATATTTGAATGGGACAGGGTGGGTTGGTTTTGATAATCAGGCATATTGTTTCTACAGGTAGAACAAAATTGTTAGGCTGCCATTAAGCTATTCTTTATGGCTAGTGCCTGATTCAATTCCTCCTGACCTAAGGCTATTGCCCAACAGGAACTATTGCATTCTTTTTATTTGTTAATTTTATTTATAGACCACAGTTTCCCCTCACTTTTCTCCTCTAGTTTCTTCTTCATACCTCCCATACAGTCACTTGTCCTCTGTTTCTGTTCAGAAAGGGTCCTGCCTCCCATATGTATCAACAAAGCATGACATACCAAGTTGCGGGAAGAATAAGTATCTTCCCTTCTCTTAAAACTGGGCAAGGCAGACCAGTATGAGGAATATGTTCCCAAGAGCCAGCCAAAGCACTGGGGATAGTCCCTGCTCCCATTGTTAGGAGTCCCACAAGTAGATCAAGCTACACAGCTGTCACATATATGCAGAGGGCCTAGATCAGTCCCACACAGATTCTCTGGTTCTTGATTAATTTTTTGTGAGTTCCTATGAGCCAGGTTAGTTGTTTCTGTGGATTTTCTTGTGATGTTCTTATACCCTCTGGTTCCAATAATCCTTCCTCGCTCTCTTCAGCAGGATTCCCTGAGCTCAGTCTGTTTGGCTGTGGGTCTCTGCATCTGTTTCCATCAGTTACTGGATGAAGAATCTCTGATCACAATTGGGGTAGCTACCAATCTGATCACAGGAGATGGCAAGTTCAGGCTATCTATCCAATATTGTTACGAGTCTTAGCTGGGGTCATCCTTGTGAATTTGTGGGAGTTTCTTTTGCACCCGGTTCCTACCTGACCCCGAAATGCACCCTCTTTCCTGTCATCTCTTTCATTACCCCCCAACTACCCTACAGCCTGACTCCTCAAGCTTCCATCACCACCCACCCTAGTCTACCCAGGAGGTCTCTTCTATTTCCCTTTCCCAGGGAGATCCATGTGTCCATCCTTGGGCCCTCCTTGTTACCTAACCTCTCTGAGTCTGCGGATTATAGCATGGTTATCCTTTACTTTACAGATAATATTCACTCTTGAGTGAGTACATACCATGTTTGTCTTTCCGGGTCTGAGTTACCGCACTCAGAGTTGCTTCTTAGAGAAAATCAGCAAGATAGACAAACCTTATCCAAACTAACTAGAACGCTGAGAGAAAATATCCCAGGTAAGAAAATCAGAAACGAAAAGTAGGATATAACAGCGACACTGAAGAAATTCGGGCAATCATTTAAGTCCTACTTCAAAACCTGTACTCCACAAAACTGGAAAATAAAAAAGTACAAATTTCTTGATATATATCACATATAGTAATTAAATCAAGATCAGATAAACAATTTAAATAGACCTACAACCCTAAAGGAAATAGAAAAAGTCATTAAAAGTCTCCCGACAACAATAACAACAACAAAAAACTCAACAAAGAAGGAAAATTATATACTAATATCCCTCATGAACATTGATGTAAAAATAGTCAATAAAATATTGGCAAACTGAATCTAAGAAAACATAAAAAAAGATCATCTACCATGATTAAGTGGTCTTTATTATAGAGATTCGGGGATAGTTCAACATAGGAAAATCTATCAGTATAAATCACCATATAAAAAAACTGAAAGAAAAAAACTACATGATCGTCTCATTAGCTGTTGTAAAACCCTTTGACAAAATCCAACACCACTGAGTGATAAAAGTCTTAGAGAGATCAGAGATACAAGGACCATACCTAAATATAATAAAAGTACTATACATATGTAATATATAATTATAAAATACTTATTTTGTAATATGTATTTTACATAATATATAAAAACAAACTGACAACCAATATCAAATTAAATAGAGAAAAACTCAAAGCAGTTACTTTAAAATCAGAAACATGGCAAGACTGTCCATTCTGTATGTATCTATTCAATATAGTACTCAAAGTTCTAGCTAGAGCAATAAGACAACAAAAGGAGATCAAGGTGATATAAATTGGGAAAGAAGTCAAAGTATTGCTATTTGCAGATGATGTGATAGTTTACATAAGCAACCCCAAAAATTCTACCCAGTAACTCCTGTTGCATTATTGAATGGCAGAAACATTACAAACTTGACTCTATTTAGGGCTTTGCTTATAGGGTAACTTACGATTACTTTATCCAGGAACTGTGTGACGGGTAAGAACATGTTTACAGGGAGACCATTTCTGTCAGTGTGATCTGTTCCAGATTAGATGGCTGTATTTGTTCTCACCAAGGGATCAGCTGACTTCACTAAGTGTCATGCAACTGTCGAAATGTATCTTGAAGAAAAGTGAGCTGAGCAACTCTGTCTGATCTCTTTATAATCTATTCAGTGACATATGAAAGATCTCAGACACAAGAGTAGACACCTAGACACATTGTTCTTTGAAGCCACAGGGTTTATTGAATTCCATGGACAGACAGACAGACACCAGTGTGATGTAGATGCTCTGAGGAGAATTTAGATCCCAGCATAGCAGCAACATGGGAGGAGTTCTGAAGAGCAGAAATCGGGGCCTGGGTGACAGAAGTTACTGTCTTAGTTCATTCAGGAAGTCTCTTAATACCTTTGTAAGAATGAGTGTGAGGCATGGTGTGGTGCGGGAGAATTGTCTGTATTCTGTCAATCATGTTTTAAATAAACGCTGATTGGCCAGGCAAGAAGTATAGGCAGGAAAACCAGACAGGAAGTAGAAATGATGTAATGAGAACAGGAGAATTCTGGGAAGGAGGAAGTTGATTCCTCCGACTCCCGCCCAGACCACCGAAGCAGCAGGATGTGATCTGCTCCACTGAAAAAAGGTACTGAGCCACATGGTTAACATAGATCAGAAAAATGGGTTAATCAAGATGTGAGAGTTAGCCAGTGAGAGGCTAGAGCTAATGGGCCAATCAGCTTATAATTTATGGAGACCTATGTGTGATTTTCTTTGGGGCTAAACAGCTGGGGGGAGGACAGGACAGAAACCATAACAAACAGGCCTGGCCCTTCATGTTACAGTGGTGTGAGCTTCTCTTCCCTCAGCCAAGCACTCTGATTTCCAGGCAGGAGTGATGGTATAGGTAGCAGGATGTGTGGCCACCAATATCACCATTGATGCAAACTCAGTTGTCCAGCTAAGAGATCCTAGCATCTTATACTCTATTAGCTAGGGCCTCACAGACCATGTCTCCATAGGGTATATGTTGGTATCTGTTAAAGGGGAAGGGATGCTGTATTCTAATACTACATTCATGTAGTATCAACATAGGAACTGTTAACATATACCAACTGAGGAATTAGAGTTCCATTTGTAATAAAGAGCTCAACACACTTTTGGCACACAGTTCTCCTTTCAGATTACCTAGCTAATATAGGGTGAAATTCATATGGTTAATTTGACAGGAACATTTTTTCTGGACCCAGGAGCAGGGTGAACATTGATTGTTATGTCAAACAGTATGGTGTGTGTGAGGGCTGTGGGGCCTTTCTGTCTCCCGATTCTTGTTCTTCAGAGTTGAAATACTCTGCCTGGAAAGCGTTAGTGAAGGAGAGAAGAAAACCTCACTAGAAGTTTCTCATGGTGTTAGACTGCTTGTTTGGTAGCCATCTAAGATTGTGTCTGTTGACATTTTTTAAAGGGATTGTGTATCATTTGTGTGATCATACATGACAAGAAGCATCTTAAGGGAGAAGGGGTTTGTTTTGCCTCTCAGAGGAGTATGTGGATGTTCAGTACGTTGCAATCTCAGCAGGGAACTAGAGAAATGCTTGTTTTGTGTTCACCTTTTTCTTTTGATTCAGTTCAGGCACCTTCTGCATTCAGGGGGTCTTCCTTCCTTGGTCTTTTCTGAAAACACCCTCACTGACATGCCGAGAAGTTTATTTCTTAGGTGATGCCGAATCCTGTCAAGTTGACAATGGTGATGAACCATCATTGACTGTAAAGATGAACATTCTGAGCTTAAACCTCAGAAAAGAAATTCTCGGCAGTGGTAGAGGCTGGAGACTTGGACTGAAGAGTTCATTAGAGGTAAAAAGAAAGGGGAGAGGAAAGTAGTGAAATCTTCAAGTCAAAGAAGAACCAGAGCACATATCTTTCTTTATGCTACGATGAATTAGTACTTCTCTTATAACGGCTTCTAGTGCAGATCAGGAGATAGCTAAAAGGCTTAGCTTCAGTGTTTCCTCATTTCCATTTAGCATTCTTTGCACAGAGATCCAATCTGACTTTTAATTTGTCCAAATATACAGAATATTTAATGGCTACCTCCACTTAGGATTGTACAGATAACATCTGGAGCCCTGGAGCTGCAGGAAAGTTCTCAGGCAGTGTTTCATCTGGAGAGACCACATGTTTTGCTGATTGCTGTTTCTTGGCATGAGGCGAGCCATTTGCCTTTGTTGGTTCACTTTCTTCATGGTTCAAAGTGAACATTTTATGACTGATTTCATGTCCTTGCTGTGTAAAGAACCACAGGCTGCTTGAGAGACCACTCCATGCCATTTTCTTGAAATCCACGGTGCATCCTTCTGAAGATGTTTGGGGATCTTGCTGGTGCATCTTCAAATCTGTTGCACCTGTCGTGGGTAATTCACGCAGCAACCGCCAAATGCCATCTACTGAAATTTATTTCTAACAGCTCCATAAAGTAGACTTGGATGTCCAAGATTACCTCTGGAAGATTTGGTGACTGGTGGAGATCCGCTTCAGAGTCATAGTTGCTGTTTCCCTGAAGTCTCACATGACTGAGGGGTGAGGTGGTTTTCTGGGGCCTCTTTAAATGAATGCGTTTTAAAGGGGCCTGAGGGGGCTCACACAGCTGAGCTTCATCTCCTAATCAGCCCAGAGACCCAATTATCTCCTGTAACTCAATATTCGAATGTTATTACCTGGGGAGGGTGTAATTTCACTATAGGAACTTAGGGGGAGCACAGACATTCAGATCATTGTAGATTGTTAAAGGGAGTGCTTGCTGGGTAGATTTCTTTTTCCTCACAGTATGTTACCAGGTATGTGGTCTAATTAATCTCTTCCCTATGGGGAGTGCTTCATAATACATTTTGCTTGGTATGAGCACCACAGGATGTGGTACAAAGTTATAGTTTGATTGACAAGACTCTGAATGTACCTATGCATTTTGAGGTTCCTTTTTAGTATTCTGGGGAAGAATGCAAGACTGCTGTCTTGTTGTTTAGACTGAATTAGCCATTGGATTTTAGTTCCCTTAAGATGAGATATTAATAGAAATTATATTTTCTTTGCCAGTGGTGATTTAAAAAAATAGATATATTTTAGTAGCTATATAAATGGCATAATTGAAATAAAAAAGTTTGTGACTTAGCCTTTTTGATTTGGAATTTGAGATGCTCTCGTCTTGAGTTCTGATCAGACATCTTAAATCTGGGCCATACAGTTAGAGTTCCTCTTTTGACCTTAAAACTTTTCTCTGAAATTGAAAAAACAAAACTCCGAAGATAGAATGTTTTGTAAAGATTATTTTATCCTGTGCTGCTTTATTTGAAATTATTAACTAAGAAACTAGAGAAATGGCTCACCAGTTAATAACACTTGATTTCTTGCCAAGGACTAGAGCCTCATTCCCAGCACTCACATATAATTCCTCACAACCACCTCTAATGCCAGCTGCAGATGCTTCAGCAACTTCTGGCCTTGGTGGGCATGTTCACTCACACATGTGGCCTTCTCTCTCTCTCTCTCTCTCTCTCTCTCTCTCTCTCTCTCTCTCTCTCTCTCTCTCTCCTCTCTCTGTCTGTCTCTCTTACACATACTCACACACAAATAATAACCTTAAAAACATGAAAAAAATTAGAAATTATGTGAAATAACAGTGTAGTCAACACCTTTGTAGAGTCCTTAAGCATCAGTGTATTTGCTGGGAGAATTCTATGCAGTCTTTTACCAGGCTGTGCTGGAAAAGCTGCTGTTGACATTGTAGATATTGCAATGCTGAGAACATCTTACCATGTGCTTGACTTTTTGATCCTTCGTTTTATTTGGCGCAAACTATAGACTGACTTGCCATTGAGAGTCAAGGAAATGACTCAAGAAAAATAAGAAGGTTCTAAAGAAGAATTAGGAATTACATTGCTTGAGAATTTACTTTTGTGTGTCTTTCTCAGAAAAGAATCCCATCTCATTCCATCTGTGGTTTCCCTGTTGTTTTATCTGTAGCATAAAATATGAAAGTTAAGCCTTCTTACTACATGAGAGGAGGAACAGTTCCATCATAAAACTGTGAAGTTAAAAGAACCCCAACACCTGAGCCTCAAGCATTGCCAGCTGCTATTTTATCATCCCATTGGCAATGTTTAATAGAAGTTACTTTGGTTTGGTCAGTGTATTAAACAGACACTCGAATGTCTACAAGGGACAGGAGGACCTGATCTGAGAGAATTGTATACTGAATCCAAAATATCTTTTCCTTCTTATTTTTGTTGCCCCCAGTTTGTGTAAACCTAAATACTCTAGTGTTAAGAACTGATGTCTAGAAACAGTTGTAAAGAGAGGCCTTTGGTGAGCTTGGCTCTGAGGAAGGCCTGGATCTTTATGCCTCTGTATCTTGAAGTAGGAGATTAATTCGGTGGAACTGGTCCTGCATCTCAGGGCCTTTAAGTCCTGTTCCAAAACGGATTTCAGGCCCAGTGCTCTTCGTGAGTTGTGACATTTCAGAGTGGCTGAGGGATCTGGATACCACATTTCATGAAAAACAGTTTCATATAGATTAAATAGAATTTTTTACTCATAAGAGCTAGCTAAATCTTCATTTGCCTTTATTTTAAGATATATAGGTCTTGTATTTTCCATTGGTTACCATAAGATGCCTTTATTTTCAATTAGATTGGCTAGGTGGTGGGTAGGAGCATATTCTTGAGTTACAAGATTATTTTTTAGTAAATCTCATGTTGGTAAATTCTCACCCATTCAGAAAGTTTTATTCTTTATATTTTAACTGGTAATTAATCGAACTAATTAATTAATAAAATTTGTACTACTGGGGATTATGCAGTACTCTATCATGAAGCTATATTCTGTGGGACAATGATCTTTTATCCTGTCACTTGTATTATTTTTAATAAAATGCTGATTGGCCAGTAGCCAGACAGGAAGTATAGGTGGGGCAACAGTGACTAGGCAGGAAGTAGAGGCATGGTAATGAGAATTATGGGAAGAAGAAAGCTCAATCTGCAGTTGTGATGCAGAGACAGAGGAAGCAAGATGTGACCTCTTCACTGAAAATGGTACCAAGCCACATGGCTAACATAGACAAGAATAATTGGGCTAGTTTAAGATGTAAGAATTAATCAATAAGAAGCCTGATCTACTAGACCAACCAATTTATAATTAATGTAAATCTATGTGTTTATTTGGGACTTAACGGCTGTAGGACTAAGTGGGACAGAAACCTCAGTCAATAGCTATATCTTTATATTTCTCTCTCTCTCTCTCTCTCTCCCTCTCCCTCTCCCTCTCCCCCATTATTTATTTATTTATTGGTTTTTCGAGACAGGGTTTCTCTGTAGCTTTGGAGCCTGTCTTGGAACTAGCTCTTGTAGACCAGGCTAGTCTCAAACTCACAGAGATCCACCTGCCTCTGCCTCCCCAATGCTGGGAATAAAGGTGTGTGCCACCACTGCCTGGCTCCTTAGATCTCTTTTTAACTTCAATTTTTTTTTTTTTTGAGAACTATTCTCACTAATTTTCCCAGTTTGTCCTTGGAATTATTTTGTGGCTCAGGTTAGATCTGAAATTGTGTTTCTCTTGCTTCAGCTTTCCGAGTAGCTGGTATTACAGGTCCATGTCACCAGATCTGGTTCTTCCAATTTTAAATATACAATATTATCTTTCAATTTTTTTCTCTTTTTAATTGATTTTTATTGAGCTCTACATTTTTCTGCTCCCCTCCCTGCCTCTTCCCTCCCCACTTCAACCCTCCTTCAATGTCCCCATGCTCCCATTTATTTTTTTTTATGAGACCCTTTGTTTTCCACCTCACAGAACTTGTTTAGTGATCAATTATTCATACTTGTGAGCACATGCCGAATTTCTTATATTTTTTCTTTAGCACTGAGAATTTACAGTTTGATTTCCCAAGAGAATGGGTGTTTTCTATTTCATTTTGTATTCACTGTGTCTTCATGCCCACAATGGGTTCTGTTTCCATGCACAGGAAACTAGCAGTTGTCTCTCTCCAAAAGAGATATTTCCACAGTTTTTATCTTTGTTTCCTTTTCAATTTTTTAGACTCTGTCACCGATATCTTTGTTTTCTGGTTGGCGTTTTATATTTTGGCTTAAATAAGCAAGTTTTATAGTTTTAGATAGTCAGATTATTCATTTTTCATTGTTTGGTTATTTTGCATTTGGATATTTCCCACAAATAACTTTTGAAAAGAGTTATAATTCTATTACTTGTTTTAAAATTACAGGTTGCATGTATATATTTTATCGGCATGTAAATTTCCATTAAACATATTATTGTGATTATTTTGCTATTTTGCTGTGGATGAAAAGAAATGCTTTCTAGTTTAGGGACTACAGGTGTTTTGGAGGTACAGGGTGATATTTATAGTAAATAACGACTTGTTTTGTACTCCTTCCCAGATATCCTCTGTGAGACCCTTTTTCTTTTGAATGCTTTCCAAAGTAAGATAAAGTGGTTGAGGCAATTAAGTAGAAGCTTGCACTACTAATTACTGGATCTTTGGAAGAAGGAACCTATCAGAAGTTAACCCTTCTCTGAAATGTACTGGTCTTGGTGAAGCTGGGTTAGTCAGCACGGCCTACCTTTCTGACAGATTAAGAAAAGGTATGACAGAAATATCCTGATCTGGTATACCACACTAGCCTGCTGTATTTGGTATCCCTCAACTGTCCAGTTTGAACAATCCCTTGATAACAAAAGTCTGCTCCTAAGTTCAGTGTCTTCACTCTTGCCTCCTCTATTTGATGGGAAGCCAGTAGAGCCAAGCCAAAGGACAGGAAGAACCATTATGATCTCTGCAACCTGGTACTTTCTATTGCTGACAATGCCTGAGCTATAAACCTCTGAAGTCCTGGGAACAAGAGCAAACAGGCTGCTCCTGCCTCCTTGGCTAGTCAGCATCCAGCAGGACCAGGCATTCTGAGTGTTGAGAACAAGCCTTGGGGACAGGACCCTAAGCGCATGTCCTGCTTCAGAAGCATGGTTATCTTTAATCCTGGTGACTGACTCAATTTACTCTCTGAAAACAAGTCACTGCAGTCCAACTAAGCACAAAGGAAGAAGTGGGGTCCTATATTTCCTCTGGAAGAACAGTTTTAATGCCCTAAACCTTTGCTTGATTATAAACAATAATGGAAATGTGTTTGCTATGTTTAGTCATAGCTTCATCAATGGGAAACTATCAGAGGTGAAGCTATAGTCCCCAAGAGATGGATTTATTGACTTCCTACAGTGACAGCAACCACACAGAAGAGGAAACGCTCTCAGCTTCTCACCAAGAAGGGAAACACTCTTAACTTAGGATTTGTGTGTGTGTGTTTGGTTTTTAAACATAGTCTTGCTATGTAGCGTAGGATGGGCTTGAACTCATGTTCCTTCTGCCTCAGCCTCTAGCGCTAGAAATGTAGTATGTACTTCCACACATGACAAAATTTTGAGGAAGGGTACCGTTTAGGTGAAATCCAAAGTAAAGCAACTTTTCTGATAGATTCAGAACAAAGCATGGCCATGTAGAAATGGGCCAACATAACTGCAAAATGAACCCAGATCCTGTTTCTTTGAAAATGTGCCATGGGAACAATGTAATATCATGTATATCTCTTTTCTGAAGCTCTGCCCTGGCTGTGAAGGCTACTGCAATCTACCAGTAAGTGTAGACTGCCTCCTCCTGACTACTGTAATTTTCAACAGAAAGTTTTTGGTAGTCTATAATCTTACAGTAGAGAGTTTCTGAGGAAGAGAACAGGAGACTCACCAGGGTGTCACTATGATGCTCAAGGTGGCAAAACGCCCATAGAAAGCCATTGTTTCCTTTTCCTCTGAAGCTGGTTCTATCGAATGCCAACATGAGGAGTATCCAAGACAAATGCTACTTTCTTTGAGTTAAATTTTACACTTTCGGGGTCCTGTAGCTTTTTCAGTCTTATAAGAGCATATAATATTTGATAACTGTGTGCAAGAGACTCTCTTCTCTCCAGTTTGTCCATGCAAGCACACCTTTCTAAGCTTGTTTTCCAAGGCAAGAAAATGTCTGTTGGCAAGGATCAGGTTTTTGGGATCTGCCCAGCTTCTCTTACTGAGTGAAGTGGACTGATATATGAATAGCAGTGTTAGTAAGGTTACCTAATGTGCAAATGGTGGATATCCTAGAGCGCAGTTACTATTATTTCCTTCTTCAGATATGCGGCTGGGAATTGACAGTCTTTCATGAATAACACTCAGTAAGCTCCATTAATTACTCATCCTTGAGGAGCCCCATATATCCTGCGGCATGAGCATAGAGGTGTACCATTGTAATGTATTGTAGCATTAGAACTAGGGTAAGTTCCCTCTGCTGGGGACACAAAGCTGGTGATGACTATCTCCACATTCCTAACTTCCCTTGAAACCTCACTAAGCCTGAAGTTATGTGAAAATTGAGTCTTGCTCTGGACTGTGCAAGAATTAAGTTGTGGATTTGTAGAGAGAGGAAAAATGAGAACATCATTCAGAAAGTAATTTTTGTGTATTTGACACGAGGCCTTGTGTATTTTAGACTAGCTTCAAACTCACTGTGTAGTTGAGGATGATGCTGGCTTTCTGATTTTCTTACCTCTACTTCCCAAGTGCTAGGATAGCAGGCATGTACTACCATGCTTATGTATGTCATGTTGGCTGTTATGTCAACAGCCAGGGCTTCCTGATTGCTACACAGCTCTTTGCTCAACTGAGCCACATGCCGAGAAGATTCAGTAGTTGTTAACAGCCAACCCCTTGCTGGGTCACTGACTTCTGTGAGCTTTCCTTCGATGCTGCCAAAAGTTTTTGTCAAGGTCATGTCACATTGCTGTTAAGTGGCATTAACACAAGAGAGTCAACTTTTTCTCTAGGTGGGGTGGCATCTTATTAAAGTCTCATTAGTTATAGCAGGTTGAGATACCTACTCCTAACCGTTCAGCAGAAGGGTACTGCTGCTTCTGACGTGCAACCTTTCATTCAGTCTGGATTGATGCCCTAGAGACTGTTGCCTCTGAAGAGTCTTGAGTAGTGATTTGAAACAGCTCTGTTATAGCTTAGAGATTATCTAGCAAGGCTTATGTGCCTCAAATTTCCTAGCCCTGGGAACATACGTGTGAGAAACATGATGAACTCCACACTCATCTCTTTTCTACTGTGAATTTTTGTTTTAAAAGTTTATTTTATTATTAATTTAATTTTTAATTGTGTGTGCCTGTGTGTGTATCTCTGTGTGTGTTTGGGTGCGCGCGCGTTTTGGTTTCTGCTCATAATTGCAGGTGCCTATGGAGGGCAGAAACATTAGAATCCCTGGAGCTGGAGTTACAGAAGATTGTGAGCTACCCTATGTGGATGCTGGGAACCAAACATGTGTCTTCTGCAAAAGCAGTACATGCTCTTAACTGCCGAGCTATCTCTCCAGTTCCCCAGTGCAAAAAATTTAATTTATCTTTTTTTGACCCAGGTACATTGTGAGTTTAAAAATGACTTTTAGGGAAAAAGAAAGAAAGGGGGAGGGGGAACAGGGAAAGGGAAGAGAAAGAAAAGAGAGGAGGAGGAGGAGGAGGAGGAAGAGGAAGAGGAAGAAGAAGAGAAGAAAAAGAGAGAGAGGAGAAAGAGAGAGAGAGAGAGAGAGAATAGAAGGCAATTTGTGATGCTTTCCTGCCCTTTACTCAATGCTTATGTAAGGACAAAGTGCCAAAAGTAGTTCTTGCAAACTTGAAATTCACAGCATTAGTGAAAACATTTCTGTCTTAAAACTGGAAGGCACAATTATCCCCAAAGTGTGTACTGTATATTTGTCTCATAGGTGAGTGCTATGCACTGTTAAATCCGTAAATATCAAAAGAAAATTTTGATGAATTCTTAGAAACAGTTTCCTAAAGATAACAGATGCTCCTTAGCACAGTGGTTCTTTTCCTAATGAATGCTACAAGGCTCTTAGTACAGTTTCTCATGTTGTGGTGACTCCCAACCATATAATTATTTTTTTTGTTACATCATAACTGTAATTTTAATACTTTTCTTAATTGTAATATAAATATCAGTATTTAGTGGCGATCTCAAACATTCCTTAAGAAAGGGTTGTTTGAATCACAAAGGGCTCCTGACCCATAGGTTGAGAACCACTGCCTAAGTGGAAGGGTGAATTTTATATCCTAACACTCTAGACCTATGTGTTATAAAAGCTATTAGTTTATTAGTGTACTGTTTACCTATTTGCTTATGTTTATAAATGATTTTGATTTTTCTTCAGGCAATATGGATCAGTTTTGCTCACTGTCTTGACAGATTAATATCCCTGCTTCTCCTTTGAAAGGCTGTTGATAAGCTAATATCACTATAAGCAATTCTACCATTCTTGTGACTTCCCTCTAATCTCCTGATATTGATAATTTCCCAATAGGGAGAAAACTAGATACCACCAACATTGAAAACTTTAAAACAGTGAAAGTCCATATGATGTCCTATTCTAGGAGGTAAATTTGAAGAGCTAGATATTCTTTATTTTTACTCTTCTAACTTTATTACCAGGGTATGTTGATTTGGGGGACCTGGAGGCATCCACTTTGAGGGATAAATTGAAATCTATGGGATTTCAAGGAAGAAATCATAGCATAGTGTGGTACTTACTTGAAATCATTTGCTTTTTGTTTTCTTTTTGTTTTTTATTTTGTTGTTGTTGTTGTTGAAAGAATAGTGTTTGACCCAGGATAAAAAATTTTAAAGTTGCAGATCTAAAAAGAATCCAGTCTTTAGAGCACTGAAGATTCTTAGAGTAGATGCATATGAATATTCTGGGTCTCATTGACTTCTGGAAATCCAGGAAGGAGCTAAATGCATGAAGTAGATGAATTTGGGTGGAAAGGCCTGAGAGTAAAAAAGTGTTCCTCTGCTGTCCCTGCAGGGCCTCAAAATATGTTCAAATGATCATGGTGGGCAACTTCAAGTTATGACTCTTAGCCCTCTCTTGCCAACTAAACTTCATGATCAAGTAGTCTTCAAACAGAGATCCCTTTGAAAGAAAGAAAGAACACAAACAAACAAAAAATAACATCACTTAATGGGTAGCATAGCAATAGCCAAATTGTTATAAAGTGAAATTCAGATTTCTTAGCACTCTGATTCTCATGATGAACATCTACCAGTTCCTGGGGATATTGATGTATATACTGAAGACAGGTGTCTCTTTAAGAAATTCTTAATGAATTAGTACTTCACGAAAAGTTTAAAAATGAAACAAAATTAAAAGGTGGATCTAATACATAGCCAAATTGAAGAACTTATGAGATCGGAGCAAAGATGATAGTCTATATAATAAGACCAGCACACAAAGAAAGGACAACTAAAGGCAAACCAAGTGTGTAGTGGTGAGATAGAAAAAAGATGGAAAAGGGAAGTCACCTAGGGAGGCTCAATTGTAGTGCCTGAATATTAAGCACAATTCCTCATTAAATACAACTTATGAATAAAATTGAAGTTATTGGTTACTTCTGAAGTTTGTGATTTATTGTCCTGGAAGATCAAGCACAGAAATAAAATCAGACTAAACTGTGAATGGAAGATTAAGAGATAGAAGCCATAATAGGAGAGTGGAGCCTTGGAGAACTTATCTCTGAGACATGAAATGAAAATAATTGGAGTTGAATGAAGTGGGGGAAAAGGAGCACAAATATAAAAGGTGGTAATTACATAACACAAAAATGTTCCTGACCTGAGCTAGAGAAAGTCCAGGGCCTGTAAATTGGAAGGGCTATGCAATGTCTAGGATCAGTGGACTTGAAAAGACCCATGTCTAGACATCTTGTAAAATTTCCAAGTTCTCCAATGACATAGAAGATTTCAGGTGAAAAACTCCAAATTACTTTGAGAAAGAGTTGACTGTGGAAACCAGTGTTTCTTTGGCTTTCTCATTTATAAGTCAGGAAAGGAGATGGAAGAGTCTAGCTTCAACATCTAAAGAGGAAAGAAGAGGGGGAAGAGTGATAGGAGAGGGATGGAAGCTGTGTGATATATCAGAGTATCAGCTGCATATCTGAGGGCATACGCTAACCAAACCACACATTAACTGGAACAGACTCTTCTAACTAGAAAGATAATCAGCAGATAGATATTTAGAAATTGGATGAAAGGAGATCACTTTCCAGGAATTTGTAACTTCAGTATAAATAAGGGCATATTAAACTTGTACATAAAATTTAAAAGTAAGCTGTATCATGTAGCCTTAAAGTCTAAGCAACAAGGAGAGGGTGGAAATGAAAAATTTAAAGCAATCAAAAATAACCCCTAGCCTATTAGAGAAAAATCAATGGTAAATAGAGCATAATTTTGGAAAATAAAATTGTCAAAGGTGAAATCTTATTTTTAATGAGTCATCTGTCTTAGACTAGAGATAAAACATGGGCAGTTAACCACCAATTGAAGAGAATAGTACAGCGAAATTCTCAAGTGAATGAGAGAAAAGTAAATTGATCAGGCTCTTCAAAACAGGGAACAAAAGCAAGTCATTTTTAAAAATGACTAATAGAAGGGACTGGAGAAATGACTCGGTATCTAAGGACGCTCACTGCTTTGCAAGAGGACAGAGGTTGTTTTTCAGCATCCATTTTTGTGAGCCTAAAGCTGTCTGTAACTCCAGTTCCATGCAACCTGCAGCCCTCTTCTAGCCTCTGAGGCAACTGTGCACATGTGACATTCATACATACAGGCACACATGTATATATGACTACAAATAGATACAATATATGAATACAATAGATACAAAATTAGATGGAAGGTATAACCTCAGCCACTTAGTCATCTTTTAAAACAGAACAGAGCGAATTACAAAAATCAAAGCCAGATACTAAAAAGTCAGAAAAATAAGCTTAATTGTTTTTTTACTGGTTAATTGTTTATCATAGAATGTTGAAATAGAAACACTGAGTCAATACGAGGAAATTCAAAATGAGTCATTGGAGCCATTTCAGTACAATGCAGAAATGGGATAAAGAATGATATTGACTACAAGTAAAGGACAAATTTGTTTTGAGGGTGAGTTAAAATATGAATTACTGGGCTATATTGCCAATGAACTTGGTGGTAAGACCCAGTTGCCAAAAATACCACATACTTGAGACACAGAACATGAAGAAATCAAGCTGGTTCTGAATGGAAGTGTCATCTCTACTGGTAGCTTTTATTTATTTATTTATTTTTATTTTTTTTATTTTTTTTTTTTTAGTTTTTCGAGGCAGGGTTTCTCTGTAGCTTTGGAGCCTGTCCTGGCACTAGCTCTTGTAGACCAGGCTGGCCTAGAACTCACAGAGATCCGCCTGCCTCTGCCTCCCGAGTGCTGGGATTAAAGGCATGCGCCACCACTGCCCGGCTACTGGTAGCTTTTATAGTGCTAGGAGGTGCCATACATACTACCAAAGGAGAAAAGGACTCATCAGTTTTACTTGTGAACACTGTGAGGTTTGCAAAGACATGCCTACTGGTGCAATATTGGCAAGAACATCATGGAACTAGCCAATCATTTTATGGTTGGATTTAAGTCTGGCTCCCCAAGATAAATAAACATACCTGCACCATTTTTGGGTCAAAAGCCTGTGGTTAGACAGGTCACAGGTCCTGCAATGGAGATCCTAGTTTCTTTTCTGTTAAGTAGGCATATTAGACTGTATTAAACTGACTCCTCACAGTTGTATTTAAGTACGAATACATCCTTCAACCATCATCAGAGAAGTTTCTAATAGCTAAAACTGGTCAAAGTGCAGAAAATAAGAAACTAAAGAATTTGTATTCCTGTAAGGAACATTTATATCTCATTTCCATCCAAAGGCTCAGGAATAATTGCAGAAGAGGGGAGAGAAAGTTAAATAGCCAGAGGTGGTAGTTGACTACAAAGGAATTGTGTCTTCAGCACACAGCTAGGCAACTGTACATGTGAACTCACAGCTGTTGTGACAAGACCTTATAGAATGCTCGGCAGTTTTTAACTCCCGGGAAAGGATGACTTGGTCTTCTCTCAGAGTATAGCTCTAATAAGTGTGGCTGTGATTTACTAGAAGGTCACACATCCAAGAATATTTGGGCAGTACAAATTGGCCTTGTGATTGTCTCTGTCTCCATCTCCATATCTGTCTCTATCTCTATATAGAGATACAGACAGACTAATTTGGGTATGGATATGGGAAGAGTTTGTGGGGTTGTCATTAAAAACAATGTTCTAATGTCTCAAAAAATAATAAAAACATGGAAGTACTAAATAAAATGTGGGGTAGAACTCTAAGTTCAGTTCCCAGGCTGATGTTAGGAGCTCACAATCACCTGTAACTCTAGCTCTGATGTCCACCCTGGCTTTCACAAGCTATCACATTCAGCATAAAATCACACAGATCCAAATGTAATTTGCTTTTAATTGTTTTATTTTTGAGATTATAATATAATTGCATCATTTCCCCCTTATCTTTCTTCTGTCTATGCCTTTCCATAGAGCCCTCTCATTCGAATGCTTGGCTTCTTTGTTCATTAATTGTTGTGACATGCTTATTTGAATATGCATATACATATATATTCCTAGATATATCCTGCTCAATCTGTATTATGTTCCTTGTATTTATGTTTTCAGGGCTGACCATTTTGTGTTGAGTGACCAGTTGGTATGTTCTTCCCTGGGAAAGACTGTTTTTCCCACTCTTCAGCAATCCTTAGTCATCTGTAAGTTCTTAATGCAGGCTTGAGGCCTCACGGGCTTTCCTATCCAAATTATCATGTCTCTTGTTGCCCTTGCAGCTCATGTTTAAGCATTCCTTTTAGCGACACTTTCTGGGTGTAGCTTCTGGCATCTCTAGGAGACAGTCTCACAGCAAGCTGCCAGACCCTCTGGGTCTTAGACTTTTCTGTCGCCTTTCCCGGAGTATTCCTGGAGCCTAAGCTGCCAGAGTTGTTTTGTAGGTCTAACCATTGAGACTGGTCTCCACAGCTCTGTGTTTTGATTGGCAGTGGTTTTCTCTAAGGTCTCTGCTGTGATGAGAAGTTTCCTTGATGAGGGCCGAGAACTACACTTATCTGTGGGTATAAAGACAAGCGTTTAGATTGTTGTTAGGGATTCTGGTGGCTTAGTAAAGTGGTAATTGTAGACTCTCCTTCAAGACTCATGAGTTCGCTTCATCAGCCGTGGCTAGCAGCAGGTTTCTAGCAGCACGTTGGCCTCCCTCTCATCAAGAGAGTCTTACATGCTGTTAGGCAGCTGTTGGTTACCACCAAGTATGCATGATACTATTACTCTCAGTGTTCTGATGACACTCTGGCTGTTGTGGTTCAGATGCGTTACATCTGGTTAGGACTGTTGGTTTCTTCCATTTTTTGGACACTTGCATGCTACCTTCTGGTATCATGGAACCTAGTCCTCAGGGAGGAGGTGGCTTTCAAGCAGTTCCAGATCAGGGGCCTCTGGGCTCTGTGACTGAAGTGTGTGATGTCTTCTGCTGTAAGAGCTTACCTTTCACCTCCTCTGGGGAAACCAGCAGCAGTAGTCATAGTCTGTAATGTTTGGGAGTCTCTTGGACAACCCTGAGCAACAGCTCAAAAGAGAATATCTTGTGTCTGATATTGAGATTGTTTGTTAGATGGTTTTTGGTCTTGGAGAGAGCAATAAATAAAATGTTTTTACATGTGTAGAAAAAGATACCCAATAGAAAAAAAAATGATGCACAATATTTTTTAAAAGAAAGTACAAAGGGCTGGATTTGTCTTCTATTAATAACGGTTATTTTGCATGAGACAGAATTTGGGCAGATCTGTTGCTTTTCCCTTTGGAAATGTTGCTGATTCCTGAACTCCAGGGTTATATGCTGTGACACAAAGTTACCGTATGATTGATTCCTGTGGGAAAACTCACACCACTGCTAAAAGACTTGAGGACAAAGAGTCAGTGTGTGCATGGTTCCAGTGCTGCCTTGTGCTGTTTTTGTTTTATTTTGGAAATGTTTTAGAAATTCACTCAAGGTAAAAGATGCAGTATAACTACAATTAGGACAATTGCCATAAAACTTTTATAATGCAGGGCAACATAACTACCAAACATAAAATCTAAAACTGTGTGTTATTTTGAGGTTTTAGCATCATAGCCGAGAAGTTTTTAAACATCTCTTTTAGAGTTTAGTAGATCAAGTGGGAATGTATTAGAAGACCTTGAATAAGTACATGTTGAATAACTGTGAATCTATATATACACAGAAGGATATCACTAATTAAAGGGTAATATATAAATAGAAATACAAAGTATTGTGCCTATGACACAAATAAACAATATATACTGTAGGATGGAAAGCAAAGTTCAATGAATACAAGCAGAGATGTTTGTCTTTATTTCCTTTACCTAAATCCACTTAACATGAAAATTTGAAATAAATACTCTCAAAGAAATTAAACATTTTTCTAAATAATGTTGAGACCACATGTGAATTTTGATTGACTTTTAAGATGTATTCTTCAAGATATTCTTTGTATAAAGGTTATGGGAAGCAGACAATTCAAAATTGGTAAACAATCTGAAACCTCACACTTTGAGTAAAAGGATGCCAAGACAAATGAGCAAAGATTTCAGGGTAGAAGCTAGACAGGCATAGCCAACTTTGCTTGGAGTAATTAGTGTTCTTATTGCTAAATATAAGCTGTCTTAATACATCACTCCATTTTTAGAAAAGAAAAATATAACTTTTTACACTTCCAAAATTTTTGTTGGAGATGACTTTTTTGGCAGTTAGTATGTTTTCAGACTATATATGACTTTTGTTTTTGGTAACATAGACTTGAATACATTTCAGCAAATTACTTGTTTGAACGTAAAAAACATCAACTTTGAATAATTCATACCTGCTTTAGAGATGAATAGTACTTGAAATTGAAAAGTCATTTTGTTTTTTTTTTTTTTAATTTAAAATGATTATAAGGCTTTTGATATTGGTGGGATATAGTGAGTTTTCTAGCTATCTCATCTTTTGCAGCCTTTTAATAAAACTTGTAACATGTCAAATTGTCTTCTCAATACTTGTATCCGTAGTCCTAGTATGATAAAGGCTTGTTTGCCTTGTCATCAGTGAGGAGAGAACTGATCCAGTGATGAGAATGGGAGCCTCGGTGCTCAGCCCTAAATGGGACATCTTTACTAACACCAGCAACGGCAAGGCTCGGGGAACATCGTTGACGAGAGGACCAAATGGTTATATGTTCAGGAAAATGGAAAGGAGGGCTATGAAATGGTGTCTTCCGCACATGACATGGGTTCCCGCTCATGAATTCACAGTAGCTGAGAATTCCTACGGAAGGTCAAGGCTCCCAACCATCAGCAAAGATGTGGTAATGGACTCCAAGCCTCACCCATAACTAAGAAGCTATTGTCGGTGGATAGTTGCTAGGTTAGAAAGAATTGTTGTTTTCTTGAGGATACGGCCATGCTAGAGTCCTCTGCTCTAGTACATGGCGCTAGAAACCTGTGCATATGGGTAACTGACTGTACCGGTGGGTTAAAAGAAAAAAAGAAACGTGAGCTTGGTCATGGAGAATTGTTGTAATAGGAGTGGTGGGGCTGCGTCCCCAGCACCCCAGCCGCCTGGCTAGCTTATGCCCCGAAATAACAACACACAAACTGTATTAATTTAAACACTGCTTGGCCCATTTCTATCCAGCCTCTTCTAGGCTAATTCTCTCATATTAATTTAGCCCATTTCTAATCATCTGTATAGCACCTCTAGGTGCGCTTACCGGGAATATTCTAGCCTACGTCCATCCTGGGTCGGAGCTTCATCGCGTGTCTCCGAGAGGAGCTATGGAGTCTGTCTGAGGAGTCTTACCTCACTTCCTCTTTCTCCCAGCATTCTGTTCTGTTTACTCCTCCCACCTATGTTTTAACCTATCAGGGCCAAGCAGTTTCTTTATTGCTTAACCAATGAAATCAACAGATTGATATATGACAGAGAATGTTGGGAGAGCCTGGTGGAAGTCAGTGTCAGGGAGTGGGAGTAGATATGATTAGATATGATCATATTTAATTATATACATGTATGACATTTTAAACAATAAAGGGAAGCTAAAAAATAAAGGCAAAATATTTTATCCATAATATACCAAATCTGCACAAGTTGAAAGCTAATCAGGTGTACATCTGTGACCTGCCTAGCGTCTGGGCAAAGGCAGAAGGAAAATCAGGGTGTTAGGCAGAAGCACGACTACTGAAGATGCAGGTTTGGTTGTTCCTGCAGTCTGTGGAAGGTGGCGTACAGGGAAGCCTTGCAATGAGAGCAAGGTGAGAATGTGAAGCATTTGCTGCAAACAGAACACAGTATTTTATATGCTGATTCTAGTTTCATAGCAAGGCAATTCTTAAAAACTAATACTTGCTCATTGGACAACAAAATGTGTGCAAATATGGACATTTTCTATATAAATCCAGCATTTCCTATAGGAAACCTTTCCCGACTTTCTGACCGGGGGAGGGGGGGCTGGTCCTTCAGAGACACTCCTCCGTTTTCTTTCACAGCTGGGCTTATCTCTCCCATTAATCTGAATATAGCTCAGATATCTTCTTTTATATTATCAGCAATGTAGTACAGATCATTTAGTACTGTAATTAAGGCACTAAGTAAATGAACATTGATTTTTTTGAATCATTTATTCTATTGGAATTGATTTATTACGAATAGACAGTGTTTGCTTTTAGTAGTGCAGATTATGTTGAGGCTTTAGGCCACTAACCTTTCAGAAATGCCTTCCCAGTTCTTATGCCTACCAATAATTGAGCATAATAATTCTAAAACTTGAATTTTAAGTAATAAATGTAAGCTTATTGTCTTAGGGGGCTTTCTGCCTGCTCCTCCCTCTACAGTTCAGACTTATGGATTATTCCTGTCATCTGCCCTTTATTAAAACCTCACTTCATTAAAAGCAATTTTAGCCCACTTCATTGGTGTTATTTGCTTCTAGTTTGTTGGCATTTTTTCTCTTGGGATCTGTTTGATTTTTCAAATGCTTTGTGCATTTAAAATACCTTGTAGACTGTCATTTGCTCTGTCTAAAATATTCTTTACTGCCAAGAACTTCAGATTCTCCTCTGTTTTCTCGAATCGTGACAAGGTTTACATGGCTGGTGTAGGTGGAGGGAATCATTGTAGTTACTGTATTTGCAGTAAGTATACATGTAAGTCTGGCAAGAATTATCTCCTAGTTTTTCATCTTGGACTGTATATTTTTCCTCCAGTTTTCAAGCCTTCTTTAGCTCTTTCAATAAAGATTTGTTTTCTTTAAATAGAATTATAGAGCCGTTAAGATGATTAATTTATGATTGCTTTTTGCAGTGGATTTTCTAAACATTTAAGTCTTATTTATTATTGTGAGTGCCTGTGTGTGTGTGAATGTGTGTTCGTGTGTGTGCATGCGCGCGTGCGTGTGTGTGTGTGTGTGTGTATGTACAGGCATGTGCATACCCTAGATCATGTGAGGAGGTCAAAGGCCAACTTTTGCAGATCAGTTCCTTCTGATATGGGATCTGGGGATTGAATTCTGGTTATTCAGCTAGTACAGAAAGCACTTCTACCTTGCTGAGACATCTCACTGACCCTTTGCAAAATTTGATTTTATTTGGTAGTGTGTGTATCAGTATACTTTTCTGTCTCATCAGTGGATTTTTCTACTATACTGTTGTTTTTAATTGGTAGGAAAGCCTTGATTTTTGTCCTTTATGGTAAATTTTTCTTGTATCCTTTGCACTCAGAAGACTCATATTTCCACCAGTGACTATTCAGTTAATTAATTCTGACATACTAGATTGAAAGTAATACATAAAAGTAAAATGACATTTTTATTTGGTATGGCTTTTAATGGTATGTGCATTAATTTCTTTACCCATTAAAATGCATTGTGTTTTTTTTCAAATTTATCTTGTAATGGCATTCTCAACATTTATTCATTTAAGAAATCTTGAATATATATTGAACTTCACAGATACTTTTTGGCAAGTCTTAAAGCCATTTAACGGTTCCAAAAGTTTGAAATTCTGAAGTGATGTGTTAATGAAGCTTGTAAAACATTCTTGAAGAAATAAGATCTATATTTGGATGCTTATTCTTCTAATAAACAACTGAAATTGATTCATTTTTCTCTCTCTAGTATTTATCACAGTCTGAGTTAGGCAGTGGCCGCCTCGCCTATTTTCTTCATCTCTCATCTCCCTGGTTTCACCTTGCTGTTCTAGTTTAATTCCAACCCTTTTCTTTCTATCTTTCATTCCTCTTCTTCATGCTTAAGCGCAAAAACATTCTAAAAAAATAAAGGATTAATATGACCTAGAGAGAAACCAGAGTAGCAAACCCATTTCTGTAGCTAACGATCTAACTTCTCCAGCCAACTCCCCACTGTTCCTCACTCTTCTGCACCAGGCAGGCTGCTGAGTGTCCTCCAAAGTGCTCTCCCATGTGCTACAGTTTCATCCTTCTATTCTGTCAAGCTGATCCCCCCCCCCCCGCCCCCCAACACATAGACCTGACCATGGCATTTCAGGTTTTAGAGTTAATTGGTGGCAAACAGTTGCCTTTGATGTGAAACTGAGAGTCTTCCACTAGTCATTTCTGATTTTGACAGCCTTTGGGTCCCTTCTCCTGCCCTTGTTCCAGCTTCATGATGTAACTTGATGCTACAGAAACATGACCCAAGGTTCTTACAGCTTTCAGTCATCCATTGCTTTCTTGCTCTGACACTCTTTGAACTCCTCTCTGTGGCTCATAACCTACATCATATTTTATAATTTCACTATTCATACTAATCGTAGGTATCAGTATCTTTCCAATACCCACTACATCCTGCATATTTATATTTACTCACTGGGTAGTGTTTTAATTCGTTTCCCCCTTTCATCTGTGGGGGAACTTCTTTAGAGCAAACGTTGTGTGTCTTTTCGTCTTACTCCCTGAGTCAAGTATTACTTGGGTAAGTGGGTGCATGCATGAACAGCCTAGCCATATAGGCTAATGTTTAAGTTGATGGTAACCCCTTCTTCCTCCTCACTGTACTGTCCTATTATCGATAAAAGATACCTGTAATCCTTTTACAACAGCATTGTAAACTCTTTAATGATTTACTGCATATTCCTGATAAAGAGCTCTCAGCAGTGTTTTCTCAGACTTTAACTACAGGAGGCTCTGCCTCCCATGTGGCATATTGGCATACCTATGAAGCTCTGAAAATTCCAGGAGATTGAGGACCTGTTCCAGACCAGTTAGAGCTTCAGCATTTTGTTTAAATATCCCTGGTGCCTAATATGCAAGATAAAATCTGTCTTATCCTTAGTGCCACTCTTCCCAGGAGCTTCTATCCTGTTGATCTGGAAGATTCCAAGAAAGCTTATTGAGCATTTCTTCATGGCTTTATGCTAAGAATGGTCTCCTCACTATTCCTACTCATGGAGGGACCAACTGTTACTTCAGGTGACACTGGTGCTGTATAGGACTTCCCAGTGAGGGTAACTGGTCATGTAATCTTGGTTGGACTCAGTGTGTAGAAACTGGATACAGTCATCAGTGTCCTCCAGATGTCGGACACTGTCTTTGATCAGAGCGTTGGCTCTGCCCAATCTATACTAGATGCTGAGTTGAAGAGGAGAGGTTGTTTTCCCGGTTCCTTTTTTTGTCATATTCTGTTAAATGAACATCAAATGAAACAAAAGTACCTATGTTCTAATATATATTACCTTTAAAGGGGTGGGGCCGGTGACTGTTATGAGTGGCATATTGTGTTCTGTACAGAATTTCCTTGGATGAGATTACTTGACAGCTGGCTAACTTGGAGAATAGTCCTCCTGTCTATGTCTTTAGTGTTTTTGTTTGTTTGTTTGTTTTTAATTTGGGTGGTCTGAAGGCGAAGGTGTAAGTCACAACAATCCCACCCCAGTTTGGAATTATGATTAATAGAATGGTTATTTATTTAAAGGGGAAAAAACTTACAGATCACCGTCCCAGACAATAGCCCTCTGCGCAATCAGGAAGGGAGTCTAGTTGCTGGAAGTGGCGCAGGAAGTAAGAGAGAGAGGAGAGGGAAGTGGCCGCTTTTTTAAAGGGAGAGAGACCACGCCCCAATGGGCTGGTATCTCAGCGGCTATTGGCTGAAGGAGTGGGAGGAGCTCCTGCAACAGTGGTCCTTTTAGCCCGCCATATTTTATAAGCCTTTATCTGTAATGAAAGTGTTATATTGCTTTCCCACTGGTTGTTAAACTGATATCATGAGCTGCATGCTGTAGAGTTGGATGGGGATGTAGATCAGTAGAAAGGGAAAGGCATGAGGTGACTCTACATGAATAGACTCTTGCACACAGCATCCCTATGTCCATGAGCATGGAAGGATGGAAGGAGAGTTGCATTCTTCTCACAGACCCGGTTCCAATTTTTGTCTCCCTAGTAACTGAATCTCTCTGAGTCTCAGTTTCTGTCTTGGCAAAGCAGCAATTCTGATTCTCATCTTCTGTTTTTTTGGGTAGTTTCTGTGTTAGCCAGTTTTTCTTTGTTGTGAAGAAAATACCTGAGACAAGTACTTAAGGGAGGATCTGTTTTGGTTCATACTTTCAGGTAATGGTCACATGGCTGTATTGTTCCCGGGCCACTGTAGGGCAGTGTAACACACTTGAGAAACTAGTGGAGCAGAATGGCTCACCTTGTGCCAACTAGGAATCCAAGAGGACAGGGAAAGGCATGGAAACAAGAAGTGCCCTCCATGTCTTTTACCGTAAAACAGGTCTGCTTCATCCAGCTAGGTCCTACCTCCTAATAACCTACTCAATTATGAACTCATCAATAGGGTTGTTCATTGCTAGTATCCAACACATAAGTCTTCTGGGGAGACATTTCATGTGTAAACTACTGTAAGTAGACTAAATGTACATATATATGCCTAAAGATTTAATATATAGTGCATCATAACTTAATAAATATTAGCTATAATTATGATCATGGTAATTCAGACAGTTCAACCCTAAGTTTAGTCATTTGAGATTTAATCTTTTACCATGATTTTTGAAAGAAGTAGAGTCTCAGACAAGTTGAATCCCTTGTCTAAGATATACAGTTAAGGACTAGAAAAAGATCATAATCCATGCCTGTCTCATAAGGAACTCGTGCCTCTTCTTTTGCAGTCCCACATGGCAAAACAAACAAACCAAACCAACCAACCAAACAAACAAACAAAAGCCCTCTTCTTGCCTCTGGAAAAGGTGGGAAAGTATTTAAGCTTCTAATAAATATTTTGAAATCTACACTATAGGAAGGTTTTAGTGTTTTTTTTTTCTATTTTGGAAATGCATTGAGAAAACTGATTGACAGGTAGGTGAATGTCATTTTTGAGAAAATTATGTTCCCTATGTCAAATGGTTTTAGAGGGAGATAGGGTAAAGAATGAAAAATGTGAGGTGATGGGTTCAGATGAACTAAAGGAGATGAGTCAAGAAATATCATTATCCCTTTGGCCTGGATGATTCAGGGCTTCCTCAGAATTGTGCCTTCCCAAGGCACCCACAGCTCTGCCCTGCTAGGGAATTAAAGTGAACAAAATGTTGTCGAAGACCCTTACTGGGCTTAAAGATGAAATTCAGGATCTAATTTTTAGTTTCGTTTTTTTGTTGATGTTATTGTTTGCTGTTTTCTTAAACATGCTCTTCTGTATGGCAGGGCAGTAAGAATGAAGTGTCTCCTTGTCCAGTAAACTGCGCTGAACTGTCGTGAGGGCCGTGCTGACGGGACAGCAGAAAGTCACATTAGCTGTCACTCATTCAGCTCTCTGAAACCCTTGAGGTGTGTATCTCACATTGAGTATACACCAGTGTAATTGACCAGAGCTGTTTGAGTGACAGCCCTGTCATGTCCTGGAAATGCTTCTTCGCTACCATAACTTCTGACCGTGGGACTCAGGAGCATTTGCTGCCTTTTGGTCATCAGTGTTTCCCAATGTGTGCTTTGTGCTCTGCAGCTCTGTAGTCGTTCTTCATCTGGGTTTTCTGTTTAGAACAAACAGAATGTACTCTCTTGTGACGTTATGTGTTTGAGCTCTTTGGGCCTCTCAGTATTGAAATGAAACAGAAGAAGGAGAATATTTGCCTATAAGCGCAAACATATGGTTTCCCGAGGAACTGTTATCATGCAACTATCTACAATATGATTTTCTCCAGATAGAAAAAGGAAATTTTAGAATAGCGTATATTTTATATCGCTCTGAAAAATTGGAATAATTACTTCGTATCCACTTTAGGCGTCTTTTCCTCAATATCATTTCAAATCAGAATCTACTGTGCCCAAAAGCACTTTAAAAGCACTCGAGAGGCTCAGTGCCAAGGCTCTCTGATATTTTTAAAACCTCAGGTTCCTCTTGTTACCCGACCTAACAGTAAGCAATCATTGATTTGCTTCTCTCTCTCTCTCTCCTTCCCTCCCTCCCTCCCTCCCTCTTCTGCCCCCCTCACTCACTCCCTCTCTCCCTTCCTTTCTTTCTTTTTCTTATTTTCTTTTTAAAATATGTTTGCTCAATTGGGAATTTTTAATTATTATTTCCCTAACAGGATGGTCTTACTGAGATTTCCTGGCTTTGTTTTTATTTCTGATATAGGTATCACTGAATGTTAGGGTTTTTTTTCCATCCTATTTGCCCTGTTACACTATAGCAATAACTAGGAAGTGGACTTATAACTCTGGATTTGAACTTGATGAGATCAGCTGTTTTTTTTTTTTTTTCTGCCAATGCTAGTCTGACTAAGTCAGATTACAGAATCTTGAAGGTGTCACATTTAAATCTTCATTTCGCTGGGGAGAGATTGGGCTTTAGCGACCACATTTCCCTTTGTGAATTTGTGACTGACACCTGGGTGCAGACAGTAACAGAAGTTGTATCTAAGAACAGAAATTGATTTTATCCATCTCTGCCACCTGATCCTATTTTTTCCAGAATGGCAAACAAAAAGGTCTGTCGGCTTGTTGTCTCCCTAGTGAAATGACAAATGAGACTCAGCAGGTTAGACATAGGAAGATTTCATAATTTCAATCTTTTTGTTTTTCAGATCATTTGAGTTCTTCTGAGGAGTTGCTCTCTTTATCCTTTAAAATTTCAGCATGACGAAAAGACTCACCATCTGAGAGCACCTCACATCAGGCACAGGCTTCCCTTCTTGGAATGAGGGTGTTTGGAATATCAGTAAATGGTTCGTTTTGAGTTTCTAAAATTCTTTGCACACTGTCTAGGCATAGGTCAGGGGGAATAAGAGAATGGCACAGTGCATGTGCCAGCTGTGCGGAATGAGAGCCTTTGTTGGGCTAGCTGCAGGCTCTCCAAAACCACTCTGTACTATTGACTTTTTCTTTTACAAATAATAGGATGATAATCCCTTCCCCACTGGGAAGCTTAACTTTTCTGAAAAGCACTGTGGTTGGTGCAACTATGGTCTCCAAGGAAATAAGGGGTTAGGTTAGCATAGTATTTCTAAGCATAGGCTTTGAGATTGAACCGAGATCCTTCATTCATCTACGTGGTCACTTGCCTTAACTCTTGCCTTCACGCTACGTTGTTAATGGACTATGGACCGTAACACCGACATCCTTGATTCTTTTGGTATTTAAAATTGTTTTATATAATTTCTTTTGACCATATTCTTTCCTCTTCCTACCTCCCTACCTGTTCAACTTCACATTCTCTCTCTTCCTTCCACAAAATAACCCCCAAATCAAAACAATACAATATGACAAAAGTACCAAAACAAAAAATGCAGAACTACCATGGAGTCCATGTTGTGTTGGCCAACTGTTGTGGGACATGAGGCCCTGCCCTGGAGGATGGTTGATACAGCCAGAGCCCTTCAACTGGAGAAGATGGCTGATTTTCCCTCTCCCAGCAGGCATCACTTGGACATAGCTTCTTTGTTAGGCTAGGATTTAGTGCCACAGGGTTTGTGAGTCATATGTTTATCAGTCTTGTGTCAACCAGACAATATTTCCTTGGACTCATTCACCACTTCTGGTTCTGCTTCCTGCTGAGATCCCCGGGCCTTGAGGGAACAGGTTTGGTAAAGACATTCCATTTTGGGCTGAGTGTTCCAATTCTCCCACTCTCTGCACATTGTCCACTTATGGACCTGTTTATTAATTGCCATCCATTGAAAGAAGAGGCTTCTCTGATGAAGGTTAAGTGATGCATTGATCTACAGGTCTAACAAATCCTTAAGAGTCATTTCGGAGCTGGAGAGATGGCTCAGAGGATAAGAGCATTGCCTGCTTTTCCAAAGGCCCTGAGTTCAGTTCCCAGCAACCACATGGTGGCTCACAACCATCTGTAATGGAGTCTGGTGCCCTCTTCTGGCCTGCAGGCATACACACAGGCAGAATATTGTATACATAATAAATAAATAAATAAATAAATAAATAAATAAATAAATAAATATATTTTTTAAAAAAGAGTCATTTCTTTGCTATGCTTCTTTAGCAGAAGAATAGTAGTAGGTTTTCCTCTGGAGTCCATGACCTATCTAATCTCAGGTTCCTGGCTACTTTGTGATTGGATTTAAGGCCTACTCTGTAAGATGGAACCCATGCCTGATACGTCTAAAAAAACTTCAGAGAATTTCAAGGATTGTATAAGAAAAAGTATCTCTCAGCTTTGTGTCTGCTCCTAGGAAGTTTTCTGAAAGGACTCTTTCTTAATTCTCTGGTGGGGAGTGGCTTAAAATGACACAATGTATATTTGCAAACTCAGATAAAATGTCTGGAAGTGTCTATTACAAACAATGTGTATTTGTGCTAACATTTGGCTGTGGTAGGCAGTGTCCTCCTGATGCTTCTTAAAGTAAACAGGGACTAATGACTTTTTAAAAATTAAGAAGTTAATTCGGTGGCAGTCTTTAAAAAAATCTGTCATTTTATAAGTATTAATTAATTTCATTCCCATATCAGTCCTGTAGAATCAAATTTTACACATGGGAAGCAAAGCTGGAGAGACTTGGGGAATTTGCATTATTTTCCCAGGAAGGAATGGATGGAAGAGCTGGAGTTTGCTATCAGTTCTGCCGCAGGGCGTGAACAGGTGCCTGCCTCTCCTCATGCTGACAGCTAGGATGCTGTCGTGTGCTGATGCACGTTTCCCTGCATCTCTGTGTTCTGTAGATTTGTTAAAAGCTTTGGAAATAGTCCTTGAGTGAGCTTTATTGTCTGTCCCGATGGTTTAAACCCGTACTAACACCTTTTCTTAGGTGTTAGCACGATGACATTTCAAAGTAATTTTGGCATGAAATGGCATGCTTTCTTGCATGGAACCCTTCAAGTGTTGACAGGGAGGCAGAGTAAACAATTGTCCTCTGTTTCCTACCCACTGGTCCAGAGAACATGGTCTTTGGGCTCTGTAACAGTATTACGTTTTATTGTTTGTTTGTTCTCCTGAGGGGAATGAATTCCATGGCCTATTGGAAAATGATTAGAGTTTTAGAAAATGTTTTTAAAGTTTTTATTCCATCTATTTGCTTTGTTGGGGTAGGCAGGATACACTGTGGAGATAAATAGATAATTTGCAGGAGTCATTTCTTTTGTTCCAAGAGTCATACCAGGTCATCAGGCTGAGTGACAAATGCTACTACCCAATGGACCATCTCAGTGGCCTTAGAAATTTTAAAAGTCAATGTAAAGAAATATATATATATATATATATATATATATATATATATATGTATGTATATGTATAGTCTCTCTGGAGGCTCAATAGATAGAGGAACTGACTAGAAATCAAAGAGACCTGAGATTTGCCTACTGGCTGGGCTGGAGGACTACCCAGCTCTGTGTGACCTTGTCACACATCTGGCTGGACATTGTCTGCTCAACTATGAATAAAGATGAATAAAATACCCCAACAGTGAGTTTCAATGATTTAATAAGTCTGAAGTTCAGTTACCTTGTCCATCTGCAGAAAGCCTAGATGTTTGTGATTCCCGAGTTCCTAATGCTTCTGCTATCTCCCAGTGGTCAGTCAGCCATCCATGCTCTCGTCAGGTGTTTATTGAGATTCCAGCCATATTTTAGACATTCCCGAGAGAGCATCTTCAGTAGAGTGAGTGTAGCACTAGGACGGGCCAGTTTCGTGGAGATGTGAAATTTTGTTGGGGCTGGACTGGTCAGCAGAAAAGCGGGAGCATTGATCACATAGAGCAGCCTGCTGCATGACAGAAGGCGAAGAAGGACTTCCTGATTTACCGTGGTGGACTATCACTGTCATCATTTTGCGTGCAGGCATGCAGGTACTTGGGCTACGTCAGCTGCTGAGAGCATGAAGGTAGGGAAGAATGCACCTGCCGTGCTTTAGAAACAGGAAAGAATGTGTCCTCTGTGCTTCTCATCCACATTGTTTGCATGACTGATTCTGTCACTCAGTCACATCTCCAGCCTTACATTCCTTCAGAGGTTTCTCTGTCCAAAGCAGCGTTCTGTCCTCTCCTCTCCTTGTGTCTTTGCTCTGATCTGTGCTGCTTTATTACACTAAGCAGCATTGTCACACTTGGCCTCAGATTCACTTGACAGAAGCCTAGGTTTGTCTGTGAAGACAGATCTCGAATACAGGAGTTGCTCAGAGAAGGTTGTCTGGTGGCTGTGTGTGAGAGTTGTTTTCTTGCTTGCTAATGTAGGATGCTCCGGCCCACTGTGGTTGGTGCCACGCCTGGGTAGATGGGCCTAGGGTATATAAGAAAGGTAACTAACAAGGCAGAGGCAGCAAACCAAGAAGCAGCATTCTTCCGTGATTTCTGCTTTAGTTCCTGCCTGAAATTTCTTTTTTTTCTTTGTTTTTCTTTTTCCATTCAATTGTTTACACTTCCTTCCCTCCTCCCAATCCCCTCCCGTTCCCCCACAACCCCTCCTCCCTCTCCCACCCCGCTTGAGAGAGGGCAGGGAACCCTGCCCTGTGGGAAGTCCAAGGCCCTCCCCGCTATATCCAGGCCTAGGGAACTGTGTATCCAGATAGACTAGGGTCCCAAAAAGCCAGAACATGCCGTAAAAACAAGTCTCAGTGCCTTTATCAATGGCTTCTCAGTCAGCCCCCATTGTCAGCCACAATCAGAGAGTCCGGTTTGATCACATGCTCATTCAGACCCTGTCCAGCTGGATTTGGTGAGCTCCCATTAGAACAGGCACACTGCCTCCGTTGGTGGACCAACCTCTTGCGGTCCTGACTTCTTTGCTCGTCTTCTCCCTCCTTCTGCCTTTCAACTGGACCTTGGGAGCTCAGTACAGGGGCTTCTCTGCCTTAAATTTCAACTATGGATTGTGACCTGGAAATGTGGCAATGTAAACAAAGTAAATTCATTCCTCTTCCCCAACTTCTTTTGGTTATGGTATTTATTACAGCAACTGAAGAGAAAACCAGGGCAGCAGTTTTGATTACAGCCTGATTTCCTTGTGTTGTTCGATCCCTTCCTCTAGAAATGCAAACTCTGTAAAAGCAAACTGTCTGTTCTCTTTCTCATCATGTTGTTGATGCCCAGAAAGATGCCTTGTGCCCTGCAGGTGCTAAATAAATGCTACTCAAATTAATGAACAAATATACTTATTAGTGAAATGTTTATGTAATGATGATTACTGTACTGGTTGCCAAGGATACAATTATAAATAGGAGAGAGTCATTCTAATCAAGATCCAGTTTCCAAATGAAAAAGACAAGGCAGGGAGTTCTGTGAGTGGTACACCAATATGTGGGACCTTCAACTTTAGAGACCAGAGATGGCATCTTGAGGAATATGCTGTCTGAGCTGTGTGGTAGAAACAGCCGGATTAAGGCAGACATTAGTGTGGAGGTTGACCAGGTGACAGATACCAAATAGGAGGACCCCCAAAGGAAGCGACTTAGAGCAACTTAACCTTGGGTCCCTCCAGCTCATGAAAACTATTTTTGTTATTCTAATTGCAGGTGGCTCATATTTCTCAATGTTATCCAACTAGTGCTGTAATTGAATTTGTTATTCCCCTCAAGCCATTGTCAGCTGTTTTCCAATCAGTCTTTTGACTTCTTTTTAAACTTTTACTTTTCTTACCTATTTTTTTCTACTTTGGCAGAATTTTTCTTGTTATTTTTTTAACATTTTCATTGTGTACTTTATTTCTGTTGCCCTAACTTTATTTTCAGTAGCATTTGTTTTAATTCTCTGAATTCTTGTCTTGTGTTATGCTTCGTGTTTTTCATGTTACACAAGATTTTGCTTGTGGATGCTATCAAGGACAGTGTGGTAGAGATTAGATCTTCTGTTTATTCTAGTTTGCCCTTTTCCATTTGTTTTGTTTTTGAACTTTTGTATTAGATGCTGTTCTAACCTCTCGGGCCGTACTGATTCTGTGTACATTTTTAAGAATCAGGGGCTTAAACACTATTCAGAATACTCAACACACAGATGGACTTATTGATTAAAAATCCAGCCAAGCTGTTCTAGGGAACCCACCATTAGGTTTATTTAAGTGTTTTTACATTGGCTTGATATGGCTCCTTAGAGATGGGTAGTGTTTCTCCGGTAGTGGTGACCCGGGAGTGAATGGTGGAGACACTTCATGCGTGCAATTGATTCCACCTATTTATTTGGTCCTTTTATTTCCTGTATAGTGTCCTGCCTCTGTTGTGTCTAGGACCCGTAGGTGAGAGTTTATCTTTCCCAGAGAGGAAATCTTTGTCTTTGCTTGAGCAGGGAAGGGTAGGCACCCTGCAATGTAGAGACGGGTAGGAATATAAACATGTGTTGCATAACACCTCTCAGTAGTACTTCCTTATTTTATTCGTTTCTGTGCCACATGGTGTCACAGATTGTTGAAGCTGGCAGCTTGTGAGGTTTAATGATAATTTGGCGCTGATCAGTATTGGTATTTCATTATCAGATTAGGATCTAGTTTTTGGAAAAAACATGGCGTTGATAACAGTTGTCCATTTCTCTCCAGTTTTCAAACTCTTATTGCTATTCTTTTACTTTTAACCCCGCTCCCTTTTAACCTACTTTCTCCCAGCCCACCTTCCCTTCCTTCCTTTCTCCCTTTTGAAATAGTCTTGCTGTATAGCCCAGACTGGCCTTCAACTCGTGATGATCTTTGATCTTCCTGGTTTAGCCTCCTGAGTTCTAGAACTAGAGGTTACAGGAGTGTGCCATTATACATGGCTTTTTGAATATTCTTTCTCTCTGTAGTGGTCGGACTGGACTCCAAGGCTTGTTTATGCATGCTTAACAATGTTGCTAGTTCTCATTAGTCTCTCGCTAGTTTCTTTTAAAACATCTGAGCTATGTTAAGTGGGTACAGTTTAATGTGTACACTTTTAGAACAGTCTACTAAAAGTGAATGCTTAACTACTTGTCTAATATCTATAAATAATTGCATTATGCATGTGTGTACATATACATTTATGAATTTGTAACTGTAGCAACATTGTGGGGTGATGTAATTATATTTTCTTATATTTCCTAAAGGTAATGATATTTATATGTTTGTTCTGTTAATTATACAGTTTTAATAATTTATAACAAATTATTAAATACCCGGTTGGTTATAGATAACTCTGTACTTTATTAATTATATAGTACATAAAGCTTATGTATATCTGTGTATATAAGTATAGGAATATTCATTATATTTACTGTATACATATGTGTATGTATAATCAGATAAATGCAAAACTGTGACTGAATTAGTTTAATGAAGATTTTTATGAGCTGTAGTTTGGTTTCTATTTTAAGGTATTAATCTTATTTATATTTTGATCCTTCCCTTGCTAGCAAAGTTTCAGTATTTACCATATGATTTGAATAGAATTAGGTAATGTAATATTAAAATCAAATTATGATGACAAGTGGCTTTCTTCAGAAATAGCGACAATTGGATTAATAGAGGCCTGGGCCAGAAAGATCTCTCTATCCCTGCCATTCCATTTCTTCATGCTACTTAGTTAACCTGTTAAAACCTTACATTTCTCATAAATCTCTGTGATCCCTGTGTAATCTAATGAACTTAAGCTCTTCCACGTATCCTTCAGAAGTTTTCAAAACATTTTTTTCTTGAAACTATGAATGACTTCTGAAAATTCAGAAGCCTACCCATGCTGTATCCCAAGGTTATTTATTTTCTCAATAAAATGTAGAAAGTTGGCAGCCTTTCATGTTTGCACTTTTGAGAAGTTAGAAAATAGATGTATCTTTATTACAATAGGATTCCAGTTCTTCTCTCGTCTGCGTATTGACACGTGGAGACTTTGCTTTATGTCCTCCGTCCTGCCTCTGCCTGCTGATCTGACAAGTCATTCACTCCTTTTAAGAGTGTGCTCTTTTTAGTAACATGGGTCATGGTGACTTTATGCTGCCACTGGCTTCTAGTTTTCTGGCAGTTGCCTAAATTGCCAATGAGCAAATGGAACAAGACCCACATGGTTTTTTGTCAAGGCTCAAAAGACCACAGATGTCTCTATTTAGAAGGAAGCCTGACCAATTTCATTATGTGTGTTTGTATGTATGTATGCATGCATGCATGTATGTGTGTATATGTTTGCATGCATGTATGTTTATATGCATGCATGCATGCATGTGTGTATGTTTAGATGTATGTATGAATGCATGTATGCATGCTGTATTCAGCTTCTTGGAAACAAAGGTCTCTGCTCTGTAACTATCTGCCTTAAGGTTATTTTCCCTTCAGGGCCTATTTTTTTTCTTCTGAAACAAATTACACCAGTATTTTTAGGTTCTGCTTGGGGGTTCGGCATGGGGCATGGGGAGGATGGACAGAGAGACACAGAGACTGTTCTAAACAAACACACTTTTAAAATGTACGAATCCTGATGCTTTTATATTTGCTGTGGTCCCTCCCCTTCCAACATGCATGCTGTTGATTGACAATTGTTTCTGACACAGTGGGCCTATCGCTTTGGTGGCAGAGACTTTCCTGCTATTTGAATGACCTTCACTAGTGCTTAGCATCAGCTCTGGAAACTGCTTAGGGAAAGGTGAGTTAGCATATGCAAGCCCCCTTTTCCTCCGGGTTCCAGTGGCCTTGGCCCACACTACTGTGTCTCATTTACTACTTTAAGTGCAGTACAGATAATTTAAGCTTCAGAAATTTGTATTCTAAGGGGCATAAAGCTAGGGTTCATGCTGATTATAACTGAATGAGACTTTTAGTTTTATCATTTAGAATACATCCCCATAATGTTGTTTTATTTTAGAGCCCTTCTCGGTGCTTCACAGCAACTGTGAGGCCACACTTTTGCTTTACCGCGGTTTCAAGCCCTCTCTGCTTCGGTTTAACCCTGGTTTCAGGATTTGGGTAGAAATTCTGTTATTGTCCTAATATGAATGATTGCAATACATCTCATTTTTTTTTTGCCTCAACTTTTTAGACATTTACTTTGTGTTTAGCCTGACCGCTTCCTCGTTCTGCAAGTTGGGCATGTAACACCCAACGGAGCCAAGAAACTCACTTATTTGAAACCTGCAGGCGATATAAAAATGAGTAAGGCTTGGCAATTTTCAGCAAAAGAAACATACTTTTCATGGGAATGGGATGATATGTGTGTGTATGTGTGTGCATGAAAAACTAAATTTTAATCACGATTATATCTATAATTTACAAGAAAGTTATTAATGAAGCACGAAGGGTGCAGCTTTTCTTGGCTTTGTTTCTAATAATGAATTTGCTATTTTTCTAGGACAATATTAGATAGCAAAGATAATTTTGTCAAATAATGTTGGTTTTTAAAAGATATTTAGTATTTTAGGTAGGGAAAATGAAATAATTTTGGAAATTCTAGCTGTGCTTGCATGGTAGACTCATGCATCATCTGGCCATTGATTGCTTTGAGCCATGGGAACATACACAGGAAAACAGCCAGCCTTTTACAGCTCTGTAGTCTTAAGATTAATTTGTGTGTTTATGCATGCGTTTGTGTGTGTGTGTCTGTGTAACTGTACATACATATGGATGCTCATGCAGGTGGAGGGCAGAGGTTCTCATTTCTCAGGAACCCACTACCCTGTTCTTTTCAAGACAAGGTCTCCCACTGGGCTTGATGATTGAGCTAGGCTGGCCATATCCCCCTGTGTTTCCTTTGCACTGGCCATAAAGCACGAAGATAAAGTGCTGGTTACCCTTTTTGTACTGAGGATGGAACTTGGGTCTTCATGATGTTCCCTCATGTTATAGCAAAAGCTATAGCAGAAAATATCCAGAAGTGCTAGCCCTGGCACTGAGTGCTGAACTGTGCCCAGGGTATCCCATCGAGGGCCATTACCTCACACTGTTGTCATGCAGGACTTCTGGAGGAACGGTGTTCAAAATGTTACCTTTTGGCCACCATCAGGACTCTCTCGTCACAGACACAGAGGACACAGGGCACTTCCTAGGGAATGTGATGGAAGAATGCAATGTCAGTGATGTTCCTAGGGTTGTGCAATAGAGCAAAACCTTTCTGCTGCTCTTAGGGCTTAATCTGAAGGGAGCTGGTGTTTGTAGGGAGTTTTAGGAAAGAATTCAAGCCATTTTCTTTACAGGATCTTGGCATGGTGAAGTATGTGGAAAATTATTCATACATGAAGATTACAAATGTTTATCAATTCAACCCCTTGTTTCCTTTAACTTAACTTGCTTCAATCTAACATTTTATACTTTTCTAACAAACATGTATGTATTTCATTTCATAACACAAATCCTTTCTAATTGAATTGAACTTTGCCATATTAAAAATAATTGCATATTTAGATATTTCACAATACTGTAGTAAAAAAGTAATATTCCCCTTTGTCTTAGAATTTTTGTAGTGTTGGATTGTCCTTTGAAATTCATGGCTCTTGCGTGTACAGGTTACCATGTACTCATGAATCTCTTGTGATGTTGGGTTAGTTCATTTTAAAGTGCTGGTTATTGTCAGACCTTCTGTCAACTTTTGGGTTTGTTTTGTTTCATTGGAACAAGGTTTCAAGTCTAGGTTGGACTTGAATTCAAAACGTAACCAAGGCTGACTGAAGTCCTGATTCTCTTGCCAAAGGCTAGGGTTATAAACGTGTGTCCCCATTAAGCTCCTTTTGAAGTTAGTAACTTAGCCATCAATCTGAAAGATACAAATAAGGTATTTTACATATTCTAAAATATCACCTTTTTTTGAAAAAATAATTTCTATACCCTTTCACAAACTTTGGCTTTTTTCTTTCTCTTTTACAATCTTATTTAATTTGTTTTCTTTTATGTAGATGAATGTTTTGCATGCATGTTTGTTATGTGCCCCGTGTGTTTGCCTGGTGCTTGAGGAGTTCAGAAGAGAATATCAGATCCCCTGGAACTGGAGTTAGCTGCCAGTGTAAGCCGCCATGGGGTGCTGGGATCCTGGATCCTCTGCAAGAGCAGCAAGTACTCTTTCTTAGCTTCTGCATCTGCTCTTCAATCTCTTAATCTCTTTTCTGTATCCTTGATAAGCTGTGGTCGGAAGAAGGATAAGTGCCACTTTATCTCGTTTCTTCACATAAAAGTTGGAAACAGATGGGGCAGTAACATCTTGGATTTTAGTCTATTCATTATTTTATCATAATTTAATATGGAATTAACACAATCTTCCACATAAGAAGGCTTCTTTGGTAACAGAACCATGTGCTCCTTTAATTACAATGTTTTCTGGACAAGCTTTTCGCATTACTGTCTTTACATATTCAGTCAGAACACAATATGTTTTATATAATGTCCTAGTGATGTTCCCAAGTTCTCTTAAACCATTGTCACCTGTAATTTATTTCCCTGCAAAAATACCATGTTGGGAAACAGTAAAGGCATTGATCTCCAGGTATTTAAATTTTAATTCGACATAAGATTGGCTTTTAACATCTGGAGATTCGTTACAGTGTAATAGAAATTCTCCCAATCTAATAATATTTATTTATTTATTTATTTATTTATTTATTTATTCAGTATCCTGCCTGTAGGCCAGAAGACAGCACCAGATCTCATTACAGATGGTTGTGAGCCACCATGTGGTTGCTGGGAATTGAACTCAGGACCTCTGGAAGAGCAGTCAGCGCTCTTAACCACTGAGCCATCTCTCCAGTCCCCCGATCTAATAATCTTTCAAACTAGTTTTTTTCTCTGTCATCTGGCAAGTTCATGGTTATGGAAAATTTTGAGCCTTGATACTTTTCAGCATCCTTTATTTCATTGATTCCCAACCACAATGTAATGTTACTATGAGTCATGTAGCTTGTGAGGATGTGATTTTACCGTATGAAATGCTTTGGTTGAGTATCGTTATTGCATGACCTAAGACTTTGATTTCCATCTAGTACAATCAGAAATAAATTCATAAAAATATCAAAGTGCTTAAATTTCAGAGATTTTAGGATTTAATGGAGATGGGTGGTGGGAGGACATTAGTATAGTTCACATGGCACCTGTATCCCACTTGACATACCGCCCATGGAAGGAAGGCTTAGGGGAAAGGAAAGCATCACTAGGTGACACAGAGTTGGATTTAATGTAAACCTCGTTTGTGACTATTATCTGAGAAAAATCTGTGCTAAGAATTAAAGGTTGCTTTTTTTGTGGAAAAAAATCCGAAAAAAATTAAATCAATTTAGATATAGAATTCTAAAGGAGACTGGAAAAATTGTAAATTTGGAAACTCGATTTACAAAAGAAATCTGATTAATTTTAGTTTGTATAATATACTTTAAAACAAGATAGTAAAAAGGTCCATTCATAAAGTTAGAAGACACAATTTTTATTTAGCTAATTAAATTTTGTAATCATGAGATAAGGTTTATTAAAGCTTTCACATCCCTTTAATACATGCTTTAAATTACATTCTTCTAACAATATCAGATTCTTTCAGGAGTAGGTAAATTAAGAAGTACCAGTTGATAAAATTCATACAAATTAAGTACAATGTAAAAATATTAATTTAAAAATGTAATAAAAGGGTCAGAGAGAAGCTTCAGTGGTTTAAGAGCACTGTCTAGTTTTCCAGAGAACACTGGTTTGACTCCCAGTACCAACATGGCTGCTCACAACTGTCTGCAACTCCAGTTCCAGTCAATCTGATGCCTTCTTCTTGCCTCTGAGGACACTGCACACATGAGATGCATAGACATATATGCAGGCAAAACACATATACATGTAAGATATTTTAAATATTAAAAAGAAAGTAATAGTAGCAGCTGGTCTTCAATACAAACTTGTATTATCCTAGCTAGTAAGAAAGCTGATGCAAAAGGATCACAACTTTTTGGCCAGACTAGAATACTTGCTAATATGCTATTTTAAAATGAAAAATAATTATAAAAAGAGGGTTAAGTTTAGAGGCCAGTGGCAGGCAATTTGCCTAATATGCAAGAGGCACTGGGTTGAATCCCTGAGCTGGGAAAATGGCAATGAAAATAAATAATATGTTTTAATTCTTTTATCTCTGCAAAAATGGATGGATGATCCTTCACTAGGGAAAAATTATACCCCTCTTCTTTGTGCAAGGATGTTTTCCCTTCTGGATCAGAAGGGTAATGGTTACTCCACTGTTGTTGTCCTCAAATGGTAGTGAATATGTTTTTTTCTTTTTCTTTTACCATTCTCCAGAAATAAAGCAGGTGACAAGGTTATCAGAATCTTAAAATAAGACAAAACAAAACATAATAAGATTAACAGTAGTGGTAACCAATGACATAGTCTGTATTAATAAGAAATGTGTGAAAAGCAACGACAAATCAGTTGTGTTAGACACTGTGTCTATAAAATGAAAGTTTGATAATATATTATGACAGAATTAATCTACTGACTGGATGAGGTGCTGGAAGAGGTCAGCAGAGATGTGATTTTGTGTGTGGTTGCACATCCTTTTCTAGGGCTAGTGAGTCATGGAATGCCCTCCCTCCTCCTTCCTTCCTTCTTTCCTTCCTCCCTTCTTCCCTCCCTCACTCCTTCCCTCCCTCGCTTCCTTCCTCCCTCCCTTCCTTTATCTTTTTCTTTCTTTCCAAAATGACAGCTATTTAGTAAAGTTTATGAAGACAGATAATGTTCAGACACAACTTAACTTTGTTAAATTTTTGTATTAATTTTGATTTTGATTAATTTATAAGAATCAATATCTTTGTGTTGACTTGTAGCACAGTTTGAGGTCATGTGCTCCAGTGAACATATTAGGTGGGCAGGAAAGCTCATCCACATCTCCTAAGTCCATTCAAGCATTTGTGTGCTTGTGTATGTATGTTTGTGTTTGTATATAAACACAAACACACACACATAAAGCTGCGCTGGCTTTAAATTAGTCATCTAATTTTTGGCAGCCATGATTGTTGGCTAAAGTGTTCCATTTTAAAAACCAAGATCACAGGAAGAAAAAAAAATATTTTTTCACTCATAACTGTGTTTGAATACTTGTTTCAAAATATCTCAATTTATTTGATAATATATTAGAAAATGAAGATGTATTTTACCAAAATATGTTTCAACAAATAGTAAAGGCTAGATGAGTTTTTTGTTTTTTGTAAGAGTTCTGAGCTTATAGCAAGTTTATAATAAATATTTGCTGAACTGTTGAATTATTAGGTGCTTGAAGTCACATTAAAATGTGACACAATTCTTTAAACTATGAGTCAGCTATTACTTTAAAATTTTCCTGTTTGTGTACAGTTAGAATGCTGTTCAGCTGATGTAGTAATATTTTTAAAGCATTATGTGAGAGAGATGTTATACTTTATGCATTATAGAATTTCTGTGCTTGTAAATGTTTAAAGGATGCAATGACTTTTTTCCTAGAAAAGTTAGCTGTGATTTAATTATGCCATATTACATTTCAGTGAAATAATGATTTTGTAATATGTGAACATTATTAAATCTTTTTACCTCAGGACTAAGGTGGCTTTGTTAGTTTTTCTGTCTTTCTGTTTACGGTGCTGGGATCAAGGGTGAGGCCTTTCACAGACCCAAGGAAGTACTGATTGCCTTGATCTACTTCTAGAGCATCATTGGCCACTCTAGTATGGGAGGTCCTTCTGTCTATGTGAGGCTTTTATTGGTTAATAAACAAAGAACTGCTTTGAATCTATGGCAAGGGCAGAACAGAACTAGGCGAGGGAAAAGCTAGGCTGTATGCTGAGAGAAAGAGGGTAGAGTCAGAGAGCACCATGGAGCCGCAGCCAGAGTCAGACATGCTGAAACCTTGTTGGTAAGCTACTGCCATGTGGTGATACACAGATTAATGGAGATGGGTTAAATTAACATGTAAGAGCTAGCCAATAAGAAGCTAAAGCTAATGGGCCATGCAGTGATTTAATTAATACAGTTTCTGTGTGATTATTTTGGGGCTGAGCAGCCGAGAACCAACAAGTGACCTCTGATGGAGGAGGGTCATCTTTCTATCTGTTGTTTCATTGGTTAAGTAATAAAGAAACTGCTTGGTCTCTGATAGGACAGAAAATTAGGTAGGTGGAGTAGACAGAACAGAATGCTGGGAGAAAGAAGCTGAGTCAAGGAGTCGCCATGATTCTCCCACTCCAGACAGACGCAGGTTAAGATCTTCTCTGGTAAGCCACCTCGTGGGCTACACAGATTATTAGAAATGGGCTAGTCCAGGTGCGAGAGTTAGCCGAGAAGAGGCTAGATATAATGGGCCAAGCAGTGTTTAAAAGAATACAGTTTCTGTGTAATTATTTCGGGTAAAGCTAGCCATGTGGGAGCCAGGGCTGCCGGAATGCAGCTCTGCCGCTCCTTCAACAGACCTCCTTACTACAATTCTCCTGACATATCTCCCTTTAGAGATTGAAATTCGAGTATAACATCATATCACATATGCCTGTTCATCTCCTTTTTTGCTTCTCTCCGTTCCACAACCATCTGGGCATGTGAGGTACTTCCCCCCCCCCCCCCCACTTACTTTGTATTTGCTGTACTCAATTCATAGCAATGGGAGGAGTTATTATTTGAGATGTTCTATGTGGGAATAGGCTATGAACTTAATGTTGTGTTACCATACAGTCGAAGGGGCTGAAGAGTTTATATATTTACCTAGAGAAGGATGTTTTATGAGGAAGAACTTTACCACGAAGACCCTGCAGAATTTGTCATTGCTGCTGTAGAATACCAGTCATTGTTGTGGGCAATGTTCAGTGGTGCATCAGGGAGATGCCATAAGTAACATAGACATCTTTTGGTTGTACAAAATTTTCCTAAATTTTTGTAATCTTCGCATTTTATAATCTTAACATAATTCATTACAGTATTCATTTTTATGTTAAATTATTATTTTAACCATAAATATGTTCCTTTTCTCTATTACACATTTCTCTACCTTAATTTACATCTAAATTTCATACATCTAGACAAATATTTCAGGGATTTATGACAGTTAGGATTTTTCATTAAGTATCAAGGTGCTATTTATTCCTTATCATGCAAATACAGAGTTGTCCCATCTCACACTGTATTCCAGGCTTACCTGGTGCTCACCGAGTATCCCAGGCTGGTCTTCAGCTCACAGGTTGTCACATGCTGTGATAGCAGACATGAACCTGCACACCTGACTTGTAGCTATCTTTAGTGTGTAATGAAGTTTCTTAATTGAACTTTGTATACAAGAAATTAATACATAAGCTAATGCTATAATAATGTGTTCTAATGTGAAAAATTTCAGATCCACTTGAACGGAAAATATTTAAGACTTTTTTATTTATTTACATCCTAGATAATCTTTTAGTTTTTAGCTTCTTGAATCCCTTTTGAGTTTTCTTGGACATCTGTTTTGAGCATCCAAGCTTCTGTGAGTGGAGCTGATGGTAACATCTAAATGCTAGTGGAGAGTGACTGAGGGCTCTTCCCTCTGCAAGTTGCTTTGGTCCTATGTCTGTTAATAGGTGGATAGCGGCTGAGATAGAGTCAGGCAGAACTTTTACCTACCAGCCAAAGTTTAGGAGCAAAGTAGATATCCTAAGGCTATGAGTACACAGCTCTTCACTGTTCAGTCACCAGATGGCTGTGTATTATGTAGTGTTGGCTTTCTCTATAAACCAGCATTAGCGATGATGTGTTCTTCACAAGTGCAGTACCTCTCTGCATCCTGGAGGTAATCTGTTGTCCTCAGAGTCTTGGGTTGTGAGAGTCTTTTTAGTGGTTACTTTAATCATTTTAAATTTATGGTGTGATCACTATTGTATTATGTACTTTTTTCTTTTAGGTGTGGTAAAAAGACATACTAGAAGCCCCCCCCCCACCTTCTGCAAGATTCAGGAAAGCTATTCCTTTGGTGGAATAGGTGGTACGCTTTAGGGAATCCCAATTGCAGTTCCCTAGTCCCTGGAAAAATGTCCCATATAATTATTTCTCATGAGAAATTTCTATAGATAGTAGTTGATTTTTAGGTCTGTATGTTTTTCAAGTGATTTCATCAGAATTTTAAGGAGTAATTTTGGTGGAGAGAGGAAGCTTGATTTAAAAAATGAATTTAGTACTAGGAGACTGATTATTGATAAAGTGCTTGCCTTGCAGGGGTATGAAGTCTTGAGGTCAATCCCCTGGACCTACCTGTAACCTCAGGGTTTGGAAGGTAGGGACAAGGGGATCCCTGAGACTTGCAGGCCAGCCCAACCCATCTAGCTGAACCAGCAAGTTCCTGGTTTAGTAAAGGTTATCTTAAAAATTGGTATCAAAAGCCATTGAGAACCCCCTAGCCTGTTGGAGTGCATGTGCACACACTAAAAAATACATAAATAAATTTGGATTTAGTTTTATACTCTGAATTGAATGTATCTGTCACCATCTATATCATTTGAAAAAAGCAATCAGTCATCCAAAGTTATGGCAAGGGAGTTTGCTGTTTGAATCAGTCCAAGCTCGTCCCTGACCTCTCTCTTTATTTGATTCAGTTGGCTGATGTTCTTTACTTGTAATTATGTTCTCCATCAATTTCCAATCCTAACTGAACATCAGAAACCTTTCGGAACTTTAAACTAGACCTTCTAAGGCCACTGAAGTATTAATCCTGAAATAGGAGGGACCTGTTGCTTTCTCAGAACATGTGGTCACCTGGGTTTGGTCTTCAGTCATTTCTTCTTTACTTCTTTAGTAATGGTCACACCTACCTGCTTCTTGGTAGCATCTCATCTGTTTTCTGCTTTCAAATTTTTCCAGCATGGTGAGATCTGCTGTGGAAGTTTCCTTTGAGATTTCTTTTCATATAGCACTGGAAAGATGAAGGAGTTGAAGGTGACTAGCCCTCCGATATATCAAATTCTATCAGTCAGAGTGTGTAGGCAGAGTTGCAAGACAGTCTGAAGAACAAAAAGAATATATTGATAAGGTGAGGGATATAAACAGAAGATACAATACAAATATGGCCTGCATTTTAAATAACTAATGGATGTATCTTCATGTCTCTAATAAATGTTGCCCAAGGTATACTCTTGTTATTTCATTTCAGTGAGTGTAAATATTCACTCTTAACTTAAGTGTTATTTAATAAAAACTCAAATTTGTCTGGAACTTCTACATCTAATGATGATCCCCACCCCTTAGAGGATAGGAGAGATATATGGATTACAATTCAGACCACTTGTAAAGTGTAGAATAGCCATTCAGTTAAACTAGCTCATAAATGAGGAGGCTTTGCTTTAAAATATTTTCACTTTTCATTTACTGTTTCTTTGTTGATTATTTAAATATTTGCTTTGTAATTGACACTATCAACTCCAAGTTTTCAGTCCCTCTTTATGGGAAAATAGTTATATATTCTTTTTATTTTTAAACCTTCTTTGGTGAATAGATATGCTAAAAATTTGCATATCAGCAGCAATGTGCTGTATATAAATTCAGAATTGCTTTTGGAATCTGAAAAACCATATGTGAATATTTATGCCATCCAGTCTAGGTGTTCAGTTCTTTCAATGATAATCTTGAGGAGAGTTTTTATCTGTTTATTCTTTACAAACCCTGAAGTTTGCTAATATTTTAAATGTGTTTGCGGTGAGGTCTTGGGGAATATAGCATGCCTGCCAACTAAAATATTGATAAAAGAAAGAAGCAAATGTAAAATTTTTCATTAAGGGAATGATGCGCTTGCATTTTACCCATGAATTTATGGATATAAATGTGGTAATTTGTCAGTAAAATTTAAATTAATTTGAATAAGTTATTTTAAAAGTTTTGCTGCTAAGCTTTCTTCTTTAGGCACCAATCAGGATTTTATTATCTGTTAGAGAAAGATTCATTCATCCAGGCCTTGACAGTCCTCCTGTTGGTGTATGGTTTGCCAGTTCAAGCCTCTTGGTAGGAAAGGCACAACCGAGGAGCATTGCTGGTCACCACCAGGCATGTCTCTAGCCATCTTCCATTTTTACCAGACCTGGGTGTCATTTAGATTTCCCGCCCTGTTATTATTTGTTGGGAGGGAAGACTGGGTTTCTCTTCAGACCAGCTGATTGGTCAGTAATGATACTCCCTTTCCATTACCCCATTGATTTCACTAGGAAACATTCCAATTTATGGACAGTGCTATGTCAGGCCAAGTGCGAGAGAAGCAAGACTCATTTGGGAATGTTTCCTCTCTTTCTTCTTTCTTTGGCTGCACTCTCTCTTGCTCTCCTTTCTCTTCATGCACAGATATACACACATGTGCATGTATTCATATATAAATATATAAAAGTTTTTCTTCAGCCTTTGGTACTTTCAGTGAGGATTCTTTATGTAGATTTCTTAGACGGACAAAAGCCAGTGTAGGGAGGATGAGATAGAAAGTCCTTTCCGTGCTGACTTTCTGTTGCACCTGAATAAACTATCTCGGTTGCTCTTTAGTTTTGGGTCTTCTTGAGATATGTAATAATATCTTTCTTATAAAAATGGGCCATGTGAAGTTGGAGTTCTGTTACTCTCAGTCAAAGTTTTGAGTGGGGTACAACCTAATGGTCACATTGATATTCTGCTGCTGTTTCTGTCAGAGGGATGGTCAAAAATAAGGTGAGTTGGAGCTTCTCACTTTATTCCCTTTCTTTTCTTTTTGGAAGATAATTGCACATCTGTGATATCTACTCAATTTAGAAAGAGCAACAACTTTCATCATTTTCGAGGAAAGTTGATTTCTAATGAGTTTTGTTTCTAAATTCACCCCGAGAAAGCACTTGTTACCTACAGGAGGAGGCTAAGCTTTTAGCTGGGCAAACAATTGTCTGCTGCTGTTAAGGAGCATCCCTCCCTTGAGTGCTTAGTGATGACTGTAAAATTTGTGTCTTGCAAATAAGACTCATCATAGGGAGCCTTGCCATGAAGTAGCAGATGGTATTGAGGCACAAAGTTCTTCCTGCCTGAGAACAACGTCATTGCAAAACAGAGCTTCTCAGCTGCAACTCCACAGAGAACTCCTTCACTGTTTCTTCCTACTTGTAGAGTATGGCCATGAGTATATTTGAACAACACTGAGTTATCTTAGAATTCTTTTCCAAGGCTTTGCCTGCACTCTCCATTCCACTCACTTATATACTACACTCTACTGTCCTGAAACGTAATAGCAAATAGTGGTTTTCTTTTTCTATGGCAGATGAACTGCTAATAGCAAACACCAGACTTAGTATGGGAGCATAGAGATCAGGGGACTCTGCATTTAAAGCATCTGCATCCTTGACAGGAAAAAGAGAAATAAGCAAGTGATGCTTGTGTACATGTGGTACAGAAATGACACAAAAGACATGATGTCTTAATCTTGGGGACATCAGGAGAAAGTGAATTTCTTGAAGGTTTTATTGAAGCTAGGTTCTAAAGGGTAAAAGGTAATTCTAGTAAGACGTAATAAACAGTTTGTGCAAAGCCAGAATGGCGCGAACTATCATCAAAGGTGATGTTTTGAGTTTTAAGGGGAAATCACTCACATTCGCATCCTAATTTAATAATAGGGTAAGCTGCTAGTCTCAGCTGTTCCTATACATTAAGCTATAGAGAGTGTTGTTTAAGGGGTTCCATAGGAAACCTTAGGCATAGTCAGTGGGTACGAATATGTTAGATATGCCAGGCTAAACCCACAGAATCTTCAAACTGGACCACTGTTGTGTAATCTTAACTTCCTCATTTGAAAAAGAAGGAATCCATCCTAGGGGGAGACCCTGATATTAAAATAGCCCACCAGAATTAGTCAGACATGTGTTTAGGATATAGTACACGTTCGGTAAGTGTTAGCTGCTATTTCCAGTTATACATCTGGTGAGGGTAGGCAGGGAAGTCAATTTCTTTTAAAGTGTAGTTCCCCACTCTTGACATAGTCCATTAGAAACATTGGCTCTGAATTGCCTAGTGACTTGGGACATGCTGTGTTCATGTTATAGGGTAGAAAGGTGGCCCATCATATGCCGTTCTTCCTATTCTCTGCCTCCTTCATGGCAGCTTTCAGAAAGAACAGCTTGTATAGCCTCTTTGCTTCAGTTAAACCTCATTGCATGACTGGGCAAGGAGTAAATGTGATTTAATTGCTGTAAGAACTTCTTGTGATAGCTTTGGAGACTTGTGTTTCTTATTACCGTGGTCATCTTTGAACTGCTGGTTGCAGCAGAAAAAAATGTTCAGGATACTCTTTATGATAATTGGTTTGATTTACTTTTGATGAGCTTATGTTATTGGTGGGGATGATTGAAGGCTATTTTTATCATCCTTTTCACTCTGGCTGGGGGTAGTTAAATAGATGCTGTCAATGAATAAGACTGTTCTAAAGCAGATGTTTGGAAGATAATGACCAATAAGCTTGGCCAGCTTTCTTTCTTATCTACTTATCATCTCCTTCAGGGACATAAGAGAGCCTTGTTGAATAACCCCTTTGCATTTAACTTGATTATCTTTTTAAAAGATGCAGCTGAATGAAGACACAGAGTCAAATTAGAACTGCCAGCAGTATGAGGAGGATGTAGCAATAGAGTAATGATTGTGTACTCCAAATGCAGAGACCAAGATTAGAGTTGCAGTTCTGAAATCTGCATTTCTATTTTAGTCTGCCACTGGGTCTTCTACTTCACAACACTTGTGGCAGTGTAGGTGTGCAATAATGCCTACCTTACTGTCTAACAATGAAAGAAGACTAGGTAAACATAGTTTTCTCCTCTGTATCTCCAACGTGTTTATGACTGAGGCTCTCCATATGGATACCAACATGCACAGATGCTTCATTGTCTTTTTTTTTTTCAAATTGTTTTTATTGAGCTATACCTTTTTCTTCACTCCCCTCTTTTCCTCCCCTCTCCCCTTCTATACTCTCCCATGATTCCCATGTTCTCAATTTACTCAGGAGATCTTGTCCTTTTCACCTTCCTATGTAGATCCATGTATGTTTCTCTTAGGGTCCTCTTTGTTATATAGTTTCTCTGGGGTTGTGACCTATAGGCAGGTTTTTATTTGCTTTATGTCTAAAAGTCACTTATACTATATTTGTCTTTCTAGGTCTGGATTACCTCACTCAATATGGCTTTTTCTAGGTCCATTCATTTGCCTGCAAATTTCAAGATGTCATTATTCTTTATCCATTTTTCAGTTGAGGGGCATCTGGGTTGTTTCCATATTCTTGCTATTTCAAATGATGCTGTTATGAACATAGTTGAGCACATGTCCTTGTAGTATGACTGAGTGTCTTTTGGTTATATACCCAAGAGCGGCAAATAGATCCATATCTATTAGCATGCAAAAAAACTCAAGTTCCAAAGGATCAAAGACCTCAGTGTAAAAGCAACCACAATAAACCTCATAGAAGAGAAAGTTGGGAGTAAACTTGAGCATGTTGGCCCAGGAGACCACTTCCTAAATATAACCACAATAGCACAGGCACAGAGAGTAACATTTAATATATGGGACCTACTGAAACTGGGAAGTTTCTGTAAAGCAAAAGACATGGTCAACAAGACAAAATGACAGCCTACAGATTAGGAAAAGATTTTCAACAATCCCACAACAGACAAAGAACTCGACTGTCTTATTTCAAATACCTAGTATTTGCATGTAATTTATACATCTCTTGTATGCTTTAAGTCATCCGTAGATTGCTCATAGTACCGAACACAAATAATTGCTATGAAAATAGTTGGTATACTCTATTGTTTAGGTATGTTAAGAAAAATTTGCCTGTATCAGTCCAGGGACAATTGTGTTTCTGGGATATTGTCTCTCTGCAGGTGGATGACTGTAGAAGTGGAACTTGCAGATAAGGTGGGCATACTCTGAAGCTCTGCATTTGGTCCACACTCAATTTCTTAGGAATAGGCCATATCTCAGAACTTTGCTCTCAGCTTATATACAGTGATGTCTCCTTTTGTGATTCAGGCCATATCTGCTTTGCATGGGATATCATGATGCCATTCATCTTTTCGTCTAGAGACATTTAAATATCACCCGTGTTTCTACATACTGATACTGAACAATTGAAAAATGTGAGGCAGAGATGTAATTTAGACTTTCTGGGATCCTTTTAAAAATACATCCAAAGGAACAGATGAAGGTTATCTTAACTTATTTTAACCTTTATATCCATTTTTTCTGCATATAACTAATAAAGATTTTGGTGATGTGTTCTTGGTTTTTTTTTTGTGTGTGTGTGTGTGTGGTATTGGAATTTAGAATGGGTTTGAAGCAACATATGAACTTGTTTTGGCATAGTTCAAGTGCCAAATAGCCATGGTTTATGCTTATTGGGGTGAGTAGCATAGCACTGTATCCATCTATTATTAATTGTTCTTTGGCATCTGTTCTAAGATTCATTTATTTTCCTGTGGTTCTTAAATTTGCTAAAGTAAAACAACCACATGTTTCTAAAGTAATAGCAGTTACAAACCGTCTAACATGTTAATCTCTTCTGTTTGAGTATCTTGTTTAGTGTAACAGTCTTGTTAAATGTTATCACTGTTTTTGTTATGTAGATGAAGAATGTGAGGCACTGAGATTAATGAGCCCTCTTATTGCTATATAAATTGTGGGGATCAAGTTATAAAAATAAATGAAATAACCTCAGTAGAAGACTCCATTGCCTTTTACTACTATGTAAACTGACTGGCTAATTGATGAAATATCTTGGGTGGATTATTTTCTGATCCATTGTGGTTGCTGAGTTCATTTTATTTTCTTACTGGGTAGGAAGGGAGTGGAGACTCAAATATGAGACTAAAGGATATGGCCATCCTACAAAGGAATAGTTTTATTAGCACATTATTTCTGTTTCTTAGCGCATTCATTAAAAAGGAAATATTGAGATCTTGTTATGTGATAAGCATTGTTTTAGTCAGAGTTATAGCAGAAACCCACGTCTAAGGGTACAAAGTTTCACTTATACAGAATGAAAAGTTCTAGAGACATCATTTTAATCCTGACAACTACAGTTAATAATATCATATTACATATATGAAATCCGTTACGCAAGTGCATCTTCAGTACACATGTAGACACACTCACCCATACAAGTTAACTAGAAAGTAATGAATATGTTAATTAGATTATTTATAGCAACTAATTTGCAGTGCATAAACCTGTCCAGAAAAGGTCAAATGATGACAAAACATCTCATTATAAATACCCTTGAATATGTGTGATTTTTATTTGTTGATGACAATTCCACAAGGAGAAAAAGAAAGAAAAACTAAGCATTTGGAGGTATGCTGTTTATGCCCCTTGGCAGGGAAATTAGTGAAATCCTTGGACTACACATCGTAGTTTCATTTTTCACCTGCCTCCCACGTACACACCAAAGACAGCATCATAATGGTTTGCATTCTGACAAGAACATAGCTGAGTTAGCTTTGCCTAGGGTCCATTTATCTATAATGCAGTAGGTGTGATTCTATACTCATTAGTTAGAATACCTTTTATTATAAGATATGTTAAATTGCTATTGTTCCTTTGGGACTTTTTAATCTCCCTCATAATATTGTGAGATAATAACATTTCAATTTTCCAAAATAATATTATTTTCAGTCTGCCTCAGGCACTTTTATTTAGATGTTCACTGTTTATTGGGGGAAGACCTATTGAATGATGATCTTCTATTGCAAAAAATATGAAAAATATTTTAGAATAATCGTACAGGAAATATTAGGCTACTTGCGTACTATGATATTTTCCTCCTGGTTCTGTACTTTATTGATTTTTCTTTTTAATTCATTAGGATTAAGTGCCAGTAGCTACATATTGCCAATAAAGCCAAAATAAAAGTTGTCTGTATATGATGGTCAATTCTCTCTTAGTCAAAGTTGAGAGGTGAGGGGTCCAAGGTGGCATTGCTATTGTGGGCGCCAACTCTGCTTATGCTGCTATTTCTCTGTCTTCATAGTCAATGTGACATCTTCAGTTGTCATATAAAATGTCAGCCACAGAGAAAGTGGAAAGGAACCGTTCGCTGCAGCATCCTTCCTGCAAGAATTCATACATATCTCCTATCTTATATCTCATTGGTCACATAATAAACCTGGCCTTTGTAGTCTCTGGTGGTCATAGTTGCTATCCCAGGAACAGGTTGCATATCCCTGTTTTGAAAGCCTTGGAATCAGAAATGTTTCAGCTTTCATCTTTTCTTTCCAATTTTTAGAATGTTACATAAACTTTATGGTTAAACATTCTTGATCTGAAGGCTATGAGGACCAAAATTATCCAAAGCCAAAGCTTAACCTGCATCTGTTTTCATGTAAGAGGACACAAAACCTTATAGAATTGAATATTGATTAGTGCGTATGTTTCCCATGTAAGAAGCTCTCTCAGGAGCTACTTTGCTCTGCCCTTTTGAGGGCCTTTGTGTTTTAGACTGTGGAAGGTGCCAGTATTGTACATTTTATTTGCCAACTACTGATACACACTACTCCTTTTTCCCTCCTGTCTTTTAATCTTTACTGTGTCCTTTGCTGTGTCTAATTAGTAGTGTGCCTTTGTGCATTTTCATGAACATTGGTGCCTGGAGTAAAGAAGCTTAACCTGGAAAACTCTGATTCCAGTCCCAAAGATATTCTACCCTGCAGTCATGTGCTGCTTTGCTATGGAAGCTGTTATATTGAATCTGTTAGTGGTGAGCCTGGTGACGAGTGCTGCAGGCCAAGGCAGGATCCACACAGTACAGTAGAGGGTGCTGGGTTCTTGGAGGCATACTGAGTTGTCTCTTGTCTAGAAGAATCCTGGAATGTGTCTTCAGTTAGTCCATGATTTAGCATGAAAAGTCTATGATCTAATTTGAACTGGAAAACAAAATGCCAAAGATAAACAGAACATCTTTAAACCCAGGGTTTTGTGTTCCCCATTGCAGTTGTTATTTCAGCTACACAATTAGCACAGCCGGACTGGATCTATAAAGTGCAGCCTTTACTGTCAATATTTGAAGTATTTTCATAAGCATAGTGTCTTGACTGTGTTTACGTATTTTCAAGGATATGTGTGTTCTTTTTAAGCTTCTATAATTTATTTTTATATAAAGTTTGTTTTAAATCCCCACTAGATTGTTAGTTTTTTATTTATATTCGAAAGAAATGTTTTATTCATTGGTGGTGAAAGCAATGCCTGAAGATAAAATATGGGGGAAATACAGTTTTTAAACAGAGTTTTCAAACACGTTTGAACAGTAAGTCAGCTGACCCCACAAAATATTGTTTGATGTTGTATATCAGCATCAATAATGGAAATATCAGAATTCTTAATCATGAGTTAGTAAGAATTTTGTACTACTACAACAAAGACTGTGAATAATGTCTCATTGCAATAGTGACTATAGCAAACTGGCAGAGCTTTACAGATCTGGGGGAAAGGGAATCAGAAGTAAAAGCAAAAGTCTTAATCAATTGTAACAATGAACTGAATGGATTTAGAAAGATGAAACAGGGCTTAATGAAGAGCTTGGAAGAAAGTCTTAGAAGTTTTTGTTGACAAGAAGTGTGATGTGAGTCATCTGATGTGTCTGCCAAGAGATAATTATCTCTTGGGTTGAATTGATAGACACAGAGTGCTCACGGTGTGGGACGCTATCTTCCCACCACTCTTTCTGTGTTGGCCGCTCTATCCTAGGAAAGATATACACACTCTACCAGTCTATATTAAGAGGGAACATTGCTATTGTAATACATTTCATTTGCCTATGGAACAGCTTTCCAGGAGTTTTTGTGGTTTTAGTTTGATTTAGCATGTTTATTTTCTGAGAAACTACAGTGAAGAGTATCCAGGGGATTGGAGAAACCCGAAATTTTGTTCTAGAAGTGAAGACTCCTGAGCAAATGCTTGTGTTTAGATTCTTAAATTGCTGTGTTGAAGAACCTAATTCTAGTCTGTGTTGCCCTAGAAAGTACTGAATAAGGAATGGGTTGTACTACAAAGTCATAGGATGAATATTTTAATGTTTTATTGGTGTGGGAGGTACTTCTGTCTATGTTTTGTTTTATTGGTTAATGAATAAAGAAACTGTCTTGGCCTGTTGATAGGGCAGAACTTAGGTAGGTGGGGGAAACTAGACTGAATGCTGGGAGAAGGAAGGCGGAGTCGGAGAGATGTCATGGAGCTGCCAGAGATAGACATGCTGAAACTTTGCTGGTAGGCCATGACCTTGTCATAATGTACAGATTAATGGAGATGGGTAAATTAAGATGTAAGAGTTAGCCAATAAGAAACTAGAGCTAATGGGCCAAGCAGTGATTTAAATAATACAGTTTCTGTGTGATTATTTTGGGTTTAAGCTAGCAGGGCAACCAGGAACCAAACAAGTAGTGCTCCTTGCAACATTTTATTACTGCCCAAATTGTGAATAGGTTTCTTTAAGGTAATAGATGCTCTCTCCAACCTCTGTGTTTGGGCACCGTGGGCTCAAATCAATTCTGAGAAGTCACTTACATCAGTTTCCAGGAAGTCTCTATGTCTTTAGATATTAATTCTTTAGGATATGAATTGCTACTATCAATTTTCCAGTTAGTCTTTTCATAGTCTCATAGGGCATTTTTGTATGCAAAATTTATTCTGTTTTAAGGTCTTTGTCTTTCATTACAGCTGTGTCACAAAACTCAGGACCTACTGTGTTGGCTTCTGGACTTTAGTGGAGGTGTATTGTCCAGGCTGTTATTGATTCTGGTTTTACACTAGCATCTAGGCATCTGGGATTGGGAAGACTGTAGTTGTAAGTGCTCAGATCTGGTCTTGTCTTTTTTGGGTGGGCATTTGCTTTTTGATTTCTGTTGTCCTTTCTTGTTCATAGGGCAGCATGGTAGCTATATGTTGTCTGGTAGGAAATTCTTCTGGGATCCTGATAGATGTGCCCACTAGAGGGTACAGGTAAAACATGTTCTTGTGTATTAGCAACTGACATTTAGGAATGGAGATGGGCTAAAAGAGTGAAGAGGTCCACAAGAAGGAAGAAAGTAGGGTGTTCCCCTGGGAATTGGGGAGAAAGGAAGGGGAAGCCTGCTGCAGAGCCGGGAATAATCCTGTGGGATTGGTCATGGATGAGCGGTAGGGCAGTAAGGACCTAAAGCTTGTGTGTGTACCTGCTTCAGTGGCCTACTTGCTTCTCTGTCAGGTTGAATGTTTCCTGGAACTGGGACTGGGATAACAGGATGTTTAGGGAGGAAGGTTGGAAGGGAAGGTCTGCTGATTCCTTAGGGTTGGGGATATGGACTGAGGGTGAGGGGAGGACGTAGTGGGCAGTCTGCTACCAAGATGGGGCTGAGATTAGGGGATGGGATTTGGAGGAGAGGAGGAAATTTTAATTTAAATAAAGTCTAGTACTAGTGCCTCAATTATCTTTTCATTTTATGCCTTTGCCCTTGTATCCAAAAAGTCACCAAATACATGGCTATATAAAATTTTTCGTAGATTAGGACATTCATAGTTTTACATTTAGACTTGTGATCTTTTTAAGTTAATATTTGTAATGAAAGTAAGGTATTTGTCTAGACCCATATATTTTTCTTGTGAGTGTCTAACTATTCCAGTGCCATTTGCTCTAAATACTGTCTGTTCTTCATAAGATGACTTTGTTTCTTTGTTAAAGACCAGTTGATACTATTTCTCTAGGTCTCTTTCTGGGCATCCTTTTTCACTGCATTGATCTGCTTGCCTACACGTCTGCTAATTTCAGTTTCTAGATTACCATAGTTATAAACATTGAAGGTGAGTAGTATCAGCCCTCCAACTTTATTCTTTTCATTCAATAACATAATGACTACTTTTTTTTCTTTTTGAATAGTAAAATTAATTTGTTGATTTCCAGAAAATGACATGTCAGAATTTTGAGTGAGGATGGTTTTTATCAATCATATCAAATAAGGAAGAACCGATATCCTAACAATATTTATCTGCCTACCCATGAAGGGGAATATCTTTCCAATTTGTTTGCTTTGATTTCTTCATTGGTTTTGTGTTTTTTACTACATGGCTGTCTTTTGCAATCTTATACATTTGTTAGATTTATGATCAGGTTTTGCACTTAGAAGATAATAAAATTACCTTGTAAATCTAATTAAAACTTCAACTTATTCATTGGTTTTGTACAGAAAAGCAGTTAACTTTTGTACACTAACCCTACACACTGTTGCCACACTATAATTGATTATTATGTCAGGGACATTTTGTCGTTGATATTTTTTTGGGCTTTTTCATAGATTTTCATTATGATCTATGAAGAAAGACTGTTTTGTTTCTTCTTCCTTTTCCTCTACCTTTTGTCTTACTGTTTTATCTAGGACGACTTCCATTATTCTCTTGATGAGCAGTGGGCAGCTGAGCACCCATCCTTTGCCATAACCTCAGGAAGAAAGCTGCTCATGTTCTGTCATTATATGTAACCGTAATTGTGTGGTTTTGTAGGAGGTTTTATTAACATATAAGTTTAGGGAGTTACTCTCCATTTGTGGTTCATGGACGTTTCTTTTTAAAAAATAATGAATGACTGTTGACTTTCCTAAATGTTTTCGCTATAGCTACTGATATGATCATGTGTTTCTTTTCCATTTTAGCTTGTTTATGAGATGAGTTCTACTAATAGATTTTTGAGTGTTGAACTGCACACCTATGATGAATCATGTTCGGTTTTGCTTGAGTAATTGATTTTATACCTGTTAAATTCAGCTTTCTAACATTTTCTTGAGGATTTTACATTTATATTCATGAGAAATATGGATCTGAAGGTTTCTTTCCATTTAATGGAATTGTGGGTTTTGAGTCATAATTAGAGAGGTTTTTCTCACACTGATGTATAAAAGAATTCTCCCGTGTTTTCTTCTAGTTTCATTATGGTTCAACCTTTATATATTAAACAATTTAATCCATATTATTGTGAGTTATACTGTAATCTATATTTTTCTGAGGAGATAACCAGTTATTCTTATGCCACTTTTGGTATTATACTGTAGTAAAAAGTGCACCATAGCAAAATGTAAATCACATTTGACTAGTATTTTGATTCTGATTGTTTCTGTGTTGATTTCTTTTATCTGTGTGCTAATCAAGTAGTATGTCTCTTAGTCTATAATAGAGATTGTATAGGTCAAAACATTTTAGGAAACTACTTTCTGAGAGCAGTTATCAGTGCTGTATTTGAATATTGATTTCATTTTTCTTTCCCATTTTATCTGTATGGAAATGTAAATCTTGTTGTTAATTAAGAGACTTATTTAACTTATCTAACTAATATTTGATGCTGTTTCATTTCTTAAATATAGCAGCAGTATCTTTTGTCTATGTATACCTATTTATGTATCTATCTAGTGATCTATCATATATGTACATATTCATTTTCAAATTTTAAGTTTATAAGCTTCTTATGAAAAACTTGCAAATAAAAACAGCACACAAAAAAAAAATAAACCAGATTCAAAATCTAATTTCTATACAGGTAGAGTAGGATTCGGACTAAAGCTATGGAGCTTTATATTAAACTTTACACTTTACACTTTTTAAATATTTTATCCACTTATCCACCACAGAAAAAAGCAAACAAGTGACAGAATTAAAATTCTTTTATTTATAAACGTTGGATCCTGATAGGTAGGTACATGGTTATGTATGTTTTTGATTCTGTTCTGGTTTTGTCTGGGATTATGGCATGTTCCAATCTCCTTTCTTTGATTAATGTCTTTGAATTTGCCATGTCATAATCATTGGAAAGTAATTCTAACAACTAAACTTAAATACTGATAAACTAGAATTCACAGAGATAATATTTTAGATTGGTTTTTAAAAGGAGTAACAAAAATACTTTGGATAGAAGAAAGTTGGAAGGAGAAACAAGTTATTTTGAATGAGGTTTCATCCAGTTAAGGAGCTTGGACAAATGATCATGCAAGTCCCTTCTGGTTCCCCACAAACCTTTCCATTTCTGTCATTTCATCCGATGCTGGATTTGCAAGGTAAAGCTTTTTGTTGTGACTCCCATAGCTCCGGAACTAAAACCTCTCAGCTGCCTTACACTAAGCAGTTGCTGTCCCAGTTCCGTTAAGTCCTCTTTGTGAGCTATGCTTAGAGTACTAAAGTTGTGGACTTAACTTTGCCTTGCTTGTACACATGCCTACAAAAGGTGTCTTCTTTATTTTCTTCTTACTATGGAGATGTAGGTTGTAACATAATGTTGATGTTTTTTGTTGCTGTACTTCATCGGGGTTAACTCCTTTTAAAATGAAGGAAGTCCTCCTTGTCCACTATGTTCAGCAAGACCGGTTTTATCCCAGGCTTTTTCAGACCCAGGCCAGCTGGCCTTGGTGAGTTCCCAATAGGACATCCCCATTGTCTTATTGTGTGGGTGTACCTCTCGCGGTCCTGAGTTCCTTGCTCGTGCTCTCTCTCCTTCTGCTCCTGATTTGGACCTTGAGATTTCAGTCCGGTGCTCCAATGAGGGTCTCTGTCTCTGACTCTGTCTCCTTTCATCGCCTGATGAAGGTTAATATTCAGGAGGATGCCTATATGTTTTTCTTTGGACAAGGAGGACTACTGAGACTTCAAGAACAATGGCAATGGGTTTTTGTTCCTACTGCACCTATTGGCTTTGTGGGAGCCTAGGCAGTTTGGATGATCACCTTACTAGACCTGGATGGAGGTGGGTGGACCTTGGACTTACCACAGGGCAGGCAACCCTGACTGCTCTTTGGGCTTAAGAGGGACGGGGGACTTGATTGGGGGAGGGGGAGGGAGGGGGGAGGCGGAGGTGGGGAAGAGACAGAAATCTTTAATAAAAATAAAATAAAAAAAAAAATAAAAAAAAAAATAAAAAAAAATGAAGGAAGTAACCTTACTAAAGGAATGGACCATCTTTATCTTTCAGTCCTCAGAGCAAGCGCTTTTATTTACACTTCTAACACCTAGGCACACAATAGGACACTTTTTTTTCAGCCTGGGAGCAACCGCAACAGTTTCATTTCAAGCTTCCTTGTTTGTTAGACTCCTAAATAAAATCCAGGTTTTGAAAGAGCTTGTCTCTCTGATATTTGAATGGCATTTTAATAAGCCTTTTGAACAGATTTAAACTTATTTCACACAAGCTTTCTTCTTGAAGCCAAATCATACCGGTTTTGTTTAGCTTTCTAATCCTTTAATCATTTTCCCCCAGCATGGTTCCGCCTCTATAGACTCCACAACCGGACTAGGTTCTTCAGTGAAGTCTCATCATGATGGGATGAAACAGAAACATCATTCCTCTGCTGTTTGTTATGTGTTCCAGTGAACACTTATTTCCAGAACTGCCTTGATTTAGTGGAGCATGAACACAGCATTTCTATATGTCTAGATCTATTGCCTGTCTTAAGGGCGCGCGCGCGCGCGCGCGCGTGTGTGTGTGTGTGTGTGTGTGATAAAGATGAGGTTCATGGCATGAATGAACGCAGAGCCCCAAGACAGTGTTTTCAGGGGCCTAAACACTGGGTTTAAATCTCTGTTCCTGCTATCATGGAATTACTTATACTTTTTTTTAAACAAGAGACACCTGGTCTTTATTTTGCAGTGCAGCTTAAAACCGAAGTGACTGGTGCTGTTTGTAGTTGACTAGAGGACATGGTTGGTGAGTCACAGCCTGTGTCTGAGCCAGCCTGGGTTGTTATGACAGCTGGTAGTGACGGCAGCCGCATTACAGTGCTGATGAAGTTGGGTTGTAAATTTGTGTTCCCCCATCTTTTCCCCCCCGGAGGGCTTGAGTAGGCGTTCCCGGTTTATCTGTGGGTCGCTCATCTTCCAGATCTGTCATCTGCTCATGTCTCTATTTATTTCAGTTCAGGCATGTAAAACATGTTTGTTCCTGGAATTGGAACGTTTAGAAGCCAGCACTCATTCCTTCCAGAAGATTTTGTCCTGAGTCCCTTTTGCTCTTGTGTTCTGTGATATTCCAGCTTATTGCCTCTTTCCCCAAAAGGTGTCTACTTGTCTCTAAGAGTTCTTACCCTCTGGCTTTGTTTATTCAGCACAATTTTGTGCATCAGTCTCTCAGCAAAATTTTAGCTTTTCCTGTCTCTGCAAAGGGCCTGGAAGTTAACACAAGGAATTCTGTCTAGGGCAGACATTTGTAGCCCAGATCCACATCTGGATTCTGAGATTTGTAGGGAAGTCACTTGGGGAAAATGTTCATAAGTACAGAGAGGAAGATTTTTTAGTTTCTTTTCTTTACTATAAAGCTAAATCTATGTCTAACTCATCTGCCTACAACAAATATAACTTTTAATGATTGTTCTATTGTACAAATTGGCTGATTTATCAGCTTATTTATTTATGTATTTATTTATTTACTTATTTATTTTCCTTGTAGCTCAACAAACAACAGTTGCAGTTACTGAAGGAACGGTTCCAGGCCTTCCTCAATGGGGAAACTCAGATAGTAGCCGATGAAGCCTTTTGCAATGCAGTCCGAAGTTACTATGAGGTGAGTTTGCAGAGCTGTTTCAGGAACTGTGATGCTTTCTGGGACCATTTAAAGGCTGTCACTGGTATGGCAAAAAGTCTTTGAGCTTTTGACTTTCTCCAAAAGATTGTCACTTCTACTTTGCAATTTAAAAACTCTAATTCCACAGCCTGGTTTTGAGAGATAAATAAAATTGGAAATTACATTGTTTGTGAAGAAAACTGTTTAGAATCATCTTCTGGCAGTGACTGATACAGCTGGCTTTAGCTATCTTCCTGTTCACATTCATAAATGATCCTTCTTAATCAGGATTTCAATAGTAAATTACTATCTTATGCCAGTTCTCTAAGCTTTATAATAATTAAGGCCACTAATTAATTTCAAGCGAATGCATTTTCTTTTCTAATTGGATGAATAATACCCACTAGTCCATCTTGCTGTTGCTTCTAATTTCTGCTTGCGACTCAAATGGGAACTCTGTGTGTTTTCTGTGAATAGCTTTCTCATAAGATCATGAGTTTGTTTCAGTAAATTGCCAATAGATCTTAAATCGGATAGTTCACGTATGTCCTAAGCATCTCAGAGTCATTTGGGAGTCGGGTTTCTTTCATTGTGCAAATGCTTTAGACAATTCGTTTGAAGAAACATGACATACAACATAACGTAGGCTAGAGGAAAATTGAAAGCTTGGAGACATAATATTCTGAACTGCCCTGAGGCGGGGAGTACTGTCATGTGCAAAACAAAATACTGGTGGTTTATGAATGATATGCTATTTAATATTCCACTGCACAAGTATCTATGGAATTAAAGGAACATCTGGCAGTTATGGAAGACTTGCTTACCAAGTATTCATGACACAGATTTGGGAGCTGTAGTGGATATATTGTCTAACTTGTTCTCAACTCAGACTATCTTAATAGGGCTTCTATCTTACCTTGAATGTCAGAGTCTTACATGATAAACTCTTTCCCTGAATCTTAGAAGATGAGTATTCATATACATACATGCATACAATAGTACATAGTGAAACAAAAACCATGGATTCAAAGGAGAGCTGTCTACAAGGTGTCAGTTTTTAAAAAAATAAATTAATGAACTCAATTGAGTTTTGATAAACATAGCATGGCACACTAAGAGAAAAGGACTGATTGAAATTCTTGGATGGGTGAGGTTTTTAAAAGTACTTTTATAACTTTTGTATAAATCTAAAATTATTATAAGTATTTTCTGTTTCTAAATCACTTGAAAATTTATTGTAAAATCTGCAATGATCAAGACTGTGGATGTTTGTAAAATACAAACGGATTAAGGAAACACAATAGGGCACCTGGAAATACACTACTACAGTAACATAATTTTTGCTCAAAGAGCAGCCACAATAGAGTGGGAAAAAGATAAATCATTTCAATTCAAACTATGTAATGGCGCCGCAAAACATTGATCTGTACTTGGAATTAACACTTTTTCTAAGTGAAATGATTGAATCATAGACTTAAATATAACACTAACTCCTAGAAGATGCCAAGGGAGGCCTTATTCTCTCTGAAGAATGGATGGGAGTGGGATGGGTAGGAAAAGGAGAGGGAGGTGGAACTGGGGTTGATATGTAAAATGAAAAAATTAACTTAACAAAAAGAAAAAAGGACAGAATAATATAAATACAAGAGAAGAATTTTTTAAAAATCTAAATGAAGGGCTAGAGGAGGTACTTTGCAGTTATGAGCTCTGGCTCTTCCAGAGGACCCAGGTTCAATTCCCAGTACCCATATGGTGACTAACAATCATCTGTAACTCCTGTTCCAAAGCACCCAGCGCCCCCTTCTAGCCTCTACTGACACCAGGCACACAGGTGGTGCACAGATGTATATGGAGGCAAACTCATACCTGTAATATAAAAATACATAAATCTTAAAAAGAAGTTCACCAAAAATTTAACATCACACTTATGGATTAGAGAAGTATAAAGGCTATAAATTATTGATAGAGATTTGTAAATTAAAGCAGTAGAACACTGTACAAAAGGCCATGATGCAGAACTGATATCACCAAAGACTGGTGTAAAGTTGGAGCCACGGGAAGACTTTTCTATTATAAACTGATAGTAATGGTTTTCTTTTCTTTTCTTTTCTTTTCTTTTCTTTCTTTCTTTCTTTTTTTTTTTTTGGATTTTTCGAGACAGGGTTTCTCTGTAGCTTTGGTGCCTGTCCTGGAACTAGTTCTTATAGACCAGACTGGCCTCGAACTCATAGAGATCCACCTGCCTCTGCCTCCCGAGTGCTGGGATTAAAGGCGTGGTTTTTTTTAAAAACACTATTTTTTCATTGCTTGAGAATTCTATACATGCACTTAATGTATATTTATCAATCTACTGCTTATCCATTTCTCTCTGGTTTCTCTCCATCCCTTTCAACACTTCCCTCTCAACTTTATATGCTCTTTTTCAAAGAAATTCACTGAGTCTACTTAATGCAATAGATCTGTCCATCAACTGGAATATGGTTAGTCCCTCAGAAGAAATCATACTCTCCCTCCCCCAAGTAGCCATCCATTGTCAGTAACTAGGTGGGCTTTCGCGAGTCCCTCCCTCACCCATACAGGGATTTAATTAGTTTGTTCTTTTACAGGCACTGTGCATGTAGTCACAGTCACTGTGAACTCATGTGTACAACACCATTATCATATTTGGTAAATTGTTTTTGGCGGACATCCGCTGTCTCTGGATTTTAGCATCTTTCACCTCTCATTCTGAGCTTCAGGGTCAGGAGTCATGATCTATATCTCTCATAGTTGGGGATCTCTCTATTAATCACCATCTCCTACAAAATGGAACTTCTCTGATGGGAAACGAGGAATGCTCTAATCATTGGGTATAAAATAAGTACTTAGGGAGCAATTTATTATTATGTCCATTTAGCATAAGCTGTTTCGTTTTTCTTTTCACTTTTTTATTTCATTTTTTTAAAAAAGAAAAACTACCCTTTTTCATTTTGCATATCAATACCAGGTCCCACTCCCTCCTCTCCTCCCATTCCCTCCCTCTACTCCCCTTATCCCTCACACTCCTTAGAGAGGGTAAGGTACATTGCTTTGAGGAAGGACCAAGGCTCTCCCTACTATATTTCGGCTGAGCAAAGTATCCGTCTAAAGAGAATGGATTCCAAAAAGCCAGTGCAAGCAGTAGGAATAACTCAGAACAACTCTGAGACACCAGTTAGAATGGCTAAGATCAAAAACACTAATCGTAGCTTATAATGGAGAGGATGTGGAATAAGGGGAACACTCCTCCTTTGCTGGTGGGAATGCAAACTTGTACAACCTCTCTGGAAATCAGTGTGGCCGTTTCCCAGAAAGTTGGGTATTAACCTACCCCAGGACCTATCAATGCCACTCTTGGGCATATACCCAGAGGATGCCCAATCATACTACAAGGACATTTGTTTAACTATGTTCATAGCAGCATTATTTGTAATATCCAGAACCTGGAAACAACCTAGATGCCCCTCAACTGAAGAGTGGATAAAGAAAATGAGGCACATCTACACGTTAGAGTACTCCTCAGTGGTACCAAAAAAAAAAAAACAATGACATCTTGAATTTTGCATGCAAATGGATGGAACTAGGAAAAAAAACATCCTGAGTGAGGTAACTCTGACCCAGAAAGATGAACATGGTACTTACTCATAAGTAGATACTGGCTGCAAAGCAATGGATAACGAGCCTATAGTCCATGACCCTAGAGAACCTAAGTAACAAGGTGAACCCTAAGAGAAACATATATAGATTCCCCTGGGAAGGGGAAACAAACATGATTTCTTGACAAAATTGGGATCAAGGGGGTAGGGGAGAAGGGTGGGTAGAAGAGGAGGAAGAAAGGAGAAGGGGAGTGGGGGAGAGTTTGAGGGAATGGGATAGTTGAAATGGGGAAGGCTAGTTGAGATGGGGAAGGACAGAGATGGAGAGCAAGGAAAGAGGTATTTTGATTGAGGGAGTCATTATGGGGCTAGAAACCTGGCACTAGAGAAATTCCCGGGAATCAGGATGACCCCTGACCCCAGCTAAGACCCTAAGCAATAGTGAAGAGGGTGTTCAAACTGGCCTTACCCTGTAGTCATATTGATGACTATCTTAAATGTCACCATAGAACCTTCATCCAGCAACTGATGGAAGCAGAGGCAGTGACCCACAGAGGAGCACTGGGATGAACTCCAAAGGTCCAGTTGAAGAGTGGAAGGAGTGAGAATATGAGCAAAGAGGTCAAGGCCATGATGGGTACACCCACTGAAACAGCTTACCTGAGCTACTGGGAGCTCGTCAACTCCAGCTGGACAGGGAAGGAACCACATAGTACCAGACTAGTCCCTTTGAATGTGGGTGGCAGTTGTATGGCTGGGACAGACTGATGGGGACATTAGCAGTGGCACCACCATAAGTTGTTTTTAATATGCACAATATGAAGGAAGTAAAGTTTAGTGAAAGGTGTGTTTAAGCCATGCTGGTAAAATTAACTGTAGTGAAGTAGAGACTACAACCTTTGTGTTCAGAGAGCTGTATTTTCTTCCAAGAATAATAAATCAGAAGCCATGGACGAAACCAAGGTCTTAGGGTATTGAATGTATCTTCTGTTGTTCACGTGTTAAGACTGGAGATGCTTAGTTTGGCAACAGATTGTGCTTGTGTCATATGTGGTCATCAAAGTAAAACTAGAGTAAAGGTCAAAACTGACATGGAGAAGATTTCCTCTGTCATCTTCAGAGATTCCGTTTTATTGAATAAAATAGCCTTTTCCATGTTGTTAGTCTACACAGCAGATAATCCTGTGTCAGTTTGTTGTGTGTGTAGGTATTTATTCTGCAAATATTTCCCTTTAATATCTGCAGTTTTAGAAGAAAACATTATGGGTGCTACAATAAACTCTTTCGTCCAAAAGTTACATCAACAAAAGATAACCAATAGAGTATTAAACATATTCAGCACTACTGTGACCATAATTGCTAGCCATTCAGTTTTCCTATTTGTATAGGGAGAAAAAGGAAAACCCTGCAACAAATTTAAAATAATTTTAGGGTCTTGTTAATATAAAACTCATAAATAAACATTTACACCTCAACAGTTTAGCTCTAATTTTTACTCATTATTTTATATGCACCATGCAGCCAAAATTTGAAACTCAGAAGAGTTCTGCTTAGGTGTGTCTTTAATGACAGCTTTCAAAAGAATTAGTAAGCCAGGTGGTGGTGGCACACGCCTTTAATCCCAGCACTCGGGAGGCAGAGGCAGGCGGATCCCTGTGATTTCGAGGGCAGCCTGGTCTACAAAAGCTATCAAGTTCCTGGACAGGTTTGATAGCTATAGTGAAACTCTGTCTCAAAAAACTAAAATAAATAAATAAGAAAATAAATAAATGCTATAGTTGTCTGAAAAGAGGGGAAATCAGTTGATAAAATTCTTCCATGAGATCCAGCTGTAAGGTATTTTCTTAATTAGTGATTGGTAGGGCTTGTAGGTGGTGTCATATCTAGGCTGGTGACCCTGGGTTCTATAAGAAAGAAGGCTGAACCAGTCATGGGAACAAGCCAGTAAATAACACCCACTTGTGGCCTCAACATCAGCACCTGTGGAGGTTTCTGCCCTGTTTGGGTTCCTGTCCTGACTGCCTTTGATGATGAACAGTGATATAGAAATATAAGCCAAACAAACCCTTTCATCCCCAAGTTTCTTTGGTCATGGTGTTTGATCATAGCAATAATAACTGAAGCTATGATTAAACATAGCATAATAAAGATTTATTATAAATAAATATATTTAGTAAAATCAGATTTTCTGCAAGAGTAGAATTACCTAAAACAAAATAGTCAATCAATAAAAGGAGGAAAAGAAAATTGATATTTCATGTGCAATTCCAACAGCAACTAACAACAATTTCTTGTTTCTTTTACATATGTATGAAATTGGAGTCATTACAAGTTTTTATACACTATAATAAGAACATCCTTTAATAGCAAATATTTTATGTACATAATTTTAAATTACTGTGCAACAGTCCATTAAGTGACTAAATATAAATATCACTTCATATCCTAATTGTTAGTATTTATGTTGCCTGGATTTTTACTTAAAAATTTTGAAAAACCCTGAAATATCTTTGTCTGGGGCAAGACCCTGCAAAATTTCCCCTCTTCCTGTGGACATGTCCAGTGTTCTTCTCTTGATTATGTTGCTACTTCTAGGAAATATTATTTGATATCAGACTTCCTAGTATTCTGATTCTTAAAATCTTTGTTTCTCCTAGATTGTTCCTTGCTTCATATATGCAGGAACTGCAATATAGATGTATCTGTTGGAGCTGGACTTCCCATGTATCTGTTGGAGCTGGACTTCCCATGATCAGTTGATCTGTACGTTGTGTCCAATTGGGGCTTTTCTACAATAGTCTCTATTTGCTATAAGAAAGGCATCTAATGACTCCTGGTAGCAGGTTAAAAATTAGCTTCTCCCAAGTATAAGCCCACTTATTGGTCGTCCAATCTAGACTGATCAGCCTTGAAACCATATCTACAACACCAAAAAAAGAACCCAATAAGTTGTATTTATATACATCATTGTATACACATACATATATATGTATATAACAATAATGCCCAAAGAAAAAGAGGTTATCAACTTGGGAATCAAGAGGACATAAAGAAAAGTTGGAAGAATGGAAGCTGAGAGGGGCTGGAGTGGGGAGGAAAGGGAAAAAATGATGTAATCCTACTTCTGTTTAAAACATACTTCAAAAAGTCTGAAAGGATTGCATATATTCCTAAATTTGCCATCTTGGTAAATCACAACAAATGGGATAAGTGATCTACGGGTAAAGAGCCTTGTTTAAGCTTTTAATGCAGACTGCAAGTTTCCTTGAAAAATGCAGTGGTAATTTGTTCTATCACAATAACATGTAACTACGCTCCTCCTATTTTGGTATTGTTAAAAAATGCCAACTATTCATATTACTTACATTTTTTTTTTACTACTAGTGAAGTTTCACTTCTCACCAGCTGTTCATATTTTTTAAATACTTTTTCTTTGTCTATTTTTCCACTTGGATGTTACTAATTTAAATACTGATTTATAAGCCTTTTTATACCTCTATTGGACTATTAATACCTTAAAGCCAAAGCAAAAACGTCCTTGTTTCTATTTGCATTTTGCATCCTTGTTTGGTGAGGTCTTTTTGCCTCTGATACGACCCTTTCTTAGTCCAGTAAGAATGAAAACCCAATTCACATTTCAGGTTGGTACACTCCATTTGTTTTTCTTTGGACTCGATTTTCTTGTCCATGAGTCACTGCTGACAGTAGCTCTTTTCCTATCCTCCTTTAGCCCTCTAGATTTCAATCCCCCTCCCCATTGGACTGGTAGCTCTGTAGAATTCAAGTTCCACTCTGCCCCCCTCCACTTCTGTAACTCGTGTCATTGCCACGGGCTTGTTACTCTACCTAGGGCAGAAGAATGATGATCTCAAAAGCTCCCTCCAGTTGTCTAGGACTCTAGAAACTAAATAAAGTTTCTGTGCATTTATCTTTTTTCTTTGTTGTTGAATGACTTTGTATCTCTAAGAAATGAAGAACAAAATAGCACCATGGCTCAATTCTCTACCTCCAGAGTGGATGTCCAAGCCAAGGTGCTTGCCTCCATATATGCACTCTTAATTCCTAGTTCAGATAACAAAGGACTTGACTTTAGCAGCTGATGCTTTTTGCTAAGGAAACAAATGTACGACCCAATTCTTCTCCATCGCTGTCACCCTTAGCACTGTCAGTGCAAGAAAAGTAGGTGCTCTTAAAGCCTTTTTGTGTTTTGTTTTGCTTATGTGATTTCCTTACCTTTTACAGACTATATAACATTTATTTCCTAGTCTTTCATATGCAAGCTAGAGAAGGCACTAGTGGCTGTAAGATAACATTTAAATGTTTTAATGGGACTTCTGTTGTTTTATTGACATAGGAAGATTTGCTTTGCATAGTCTAGAAAGTGTTCGACCTGTCAAAATCTTTTTGAACTTTGAAATAATGCCATGGAAGAGGCATTCATAGAGAACTGATAATCGCTAAGTAAATGAAGATTGGCAGCTCTGGCAGGAAGGAATAGAAGAAAGGTCACCACACTAATAGATGAAATCCATTGCCAGTAATAAGTGAGGTTTCAGATTTGCACTGAGCTCTGCAAATCACTTTGTATTTGTTATTTTTGATATTAGCTATTTGAGTTCACTTGTTTTTGTATAGGCTAAGAGTGACATTTGAAATTAAGCATTGTGTAAGAATGTGGAGAATGTGTTTTTATGTCTGAGATTTCTATTGCTATTTAGAGCATCTGGGTCAATGTTACCTCTCAGTGGACTATGTAGAGTCACTTGCATTTTCTATGACATCGGCTTTTATTATGAATAGACTAACTAGTGTGCATTCAAAGAATTATATTTGAGAATAATTGAGAAAACCAATATTTTCACAATTGTTCTCCAAGAAATTTTAGAACTAACTGAGCTTATGAGTATTCCATGTTCATCTAGCAGATTTGTGACAGACAGCAGAGTGAGCCTTTATCTAATTCATGTCTTTTTTGGCTTTTTTTTTTGTAACAGGGAAGTAGGCTGTTCTACCCTCCATTTACTCTACAGTATAGACATTTAAGCCAAATAGCAGTGAAGAGCAGAGAGGTACATGCTTACCTAGTTCCCATGTTCAACATATTGGTACATTTAATATGTTTGCTGATTGTTATTGCAACAAAGTGAAGATTTTTTTCACTCATATATATAATTCTTTCAAGAGAGTTTGTAACCACTGGATTCACAAACCTTCTTAATCATTAACTCAATACCAGCAAAGCCATAATCCCTCTTGAATAGAAACTCCACACTATTGTTCAGAGGATCTCTAAGCTGTAGGTCACTTCTAAGCTCCTATAGATTTCAAGGGGGCCCATTTGGACACAGATTTCATTGATTCAGGGTACTCCTTAATTTTTCTGGAAAATGTTCTGCAACTTTGTATTTTTCCTTCAGAAGTTGTGTTTTAACTTCGGAGCTTAGTTTTCTTCCACATCTACCAACATTGTCTTAGGTGAGTCGTTTTTTTCTGCCTAAATTTAGAGTTAGAATTTCCAAGCTTTGAGTTCCAATAGCAAATAATCCCATTTTCTTGATCCCCAAAGTGTCATGACGTTTTGTATTTGCTCAGCTGTTACTCCTGGGCCTATTCAATGGTTTCTACTGTTCATCTTCCATGGCATTTATTCAATGGTGCATTAAATCGTTAGAGTTCTGTTTTAAAAGACATCTTTGTTCTTTAGTTTCATAGGTCAGAATTTTTTTACTGTTGTTGTAAAATGAAGAAATTGACTTAATCTTTCTTTCAAGACATATCTTCTGTTGACATTATCTTTTATTTAGTTTGAAAGAAATCATGAGTACCCCAATTAGCAGTCATAAGAAGACCTAGTCTCCCCTTACTATATTTAAATTTTTCTATTCCATCTTCATAAAACTAAAGATAGAATGCTCATGAGAAGGATAAAATAAAATCTTCAACACTGTGAATATCTAAGATAGTCATTGGTCATCTATCTCTTATAATTGATTTAACCACAGAATTTAATTTTTTATATAGATTACTATCAAAGTACTGACCAAAGGCTCTATTTTGATATGACACAGCATAAAACATATTAAGAACATATTCCCTTTACTTTGAACTTTGTTTGGATTAAAGAATGTAACTTTGTATTTTACCTGTCATTATTTGTATAGACTGAGGCCTCATGGACCTTTCCCCATTCATGTTGCTGTTTGCAGAGAGTGACCTTCTGCCCTAGCATCAGCCTAGTTTATTTAGAAGTCTCCACAGGGCACTCTTGGCCAATCACTCAAAAGGAACGTAACCCAGTCCCACCACTGGAAGCCTTGCCTGGCTACAAAGAGTGTCCAGTTCAGACTTCATCCTCTATTACTAGGAGTCCTCTCTAGGGTCACCCTCACAGATTCCAGGAAGTTTCCACTACACCCTCATCCCCAGTGCTCCCCAGTTCCAGCTGTTTCTTCTTGTATTCTCTTCCTCTATCCCTACCACCTAATCCTTCCAGTTCTAGTCTCCACCTGCTCCCAGTCCACCTGCAAAATTTATTCTATTTCCCCTTCCAAACAAGGTCTGTGCATTACTCTCTAGATTCCTCTTCATTACCCAACCTCTCTGGGTCTGTGGATTGTAGCTTAACCTTTACATCACAGCTAATATCCACTTATAACTGAATGCATATCATATTTGTCTTTCTGGGTCTGGGTTACCTCATTCAGGAATTTTTTTTTTAGTTGTGTCCATTTACATGCAAATGAGTACTTATCTAAGAATGAGTCAAATACTGCCTTGTGTTCTAGAACTATATAGGTGAGTAAGAAAAGGGAACAGACAGATGTGCATGGAATTGCTCATTAAAATTGTGACCCACTTTGCCAGCCGGGGGTGTGTACCGACTGGGCCCATTTCCCTTTCTAAAGTTTTTATTCTGTGTTGCACAAATGTATAAATTTTTAAGGTTTATCTACTTATTTTATCTAAATGTACATGTGTTTTCCCATGTGTGTTTTCCACATGTACATGTATGTGAGTGCTGCGGAGGCCAAATTAAGGTATCAGATCCCCTCGAGCTAGAGCTACATGCAATTGCCTATTATTTGTCCTGGGAACTAATCTCGGATACTCTAGAAGAGCAGCAAGTGCTCTTAACTGCAGAGTTATCTTTCCCTAATATGTGATTTTTTTTATGAAGTTGTGAAAATAAAATTAGATTAAGCCTCACACTCTATGTTCAACTCTATGAAAGTGCTGATCTTTTGCCATTTTGATGTAATGAAAAATGTCTGCTTCTCATCACTAAACCCAATAGTGCTTGAAGCAGCTACCTTGAATTCGATTTGATATCTGGCCCAGGTAGCTTGGTATGTGGTGGTAATCTTGTGAGTTTTCAGTCAGTATCTGGTTGCCTTGCTGGAACATTGTAGACGCTATGTTATTGGGTTTTGCTGTTGTTGTTTACAGATGAAGATCCTTAAGGACCTGGGCATATAACTCTAAGAAGTCATTGTTCATCTTTTTACAGTGTTTGAATCTTTACTGTTATGATATATTTAAGAATGTACATTTGTATATCTGCCTTATGATGTATTTTAATATGTATTTAATTTTGTATTCGTTTGTGTCACTAGTTTAACACTTCTGCCCTGGCAACACTATCAGATATACATATAATTATATACATAGTAGAAGATTATCTGGGCTGGGCATTAAATTCGCCTTTCAAACATAGAAACTCCTAAAGCTCCGCGGTCACACTATAATCTCAACAATGTCTAAAGGGTTAATTAAATGTGTTCCAAAGTGACTGGAAAAAAATTACAAAAGAAGAAAATCCACTTGGAATTTGGAATGTCCTCTCCAACAGCAGTCAGAAATTGGCCAATCCTGTATTTTCATTATCGTATACATTTGCCTTTTAATTTTTAAAATGACTCATAGGTTTGATTGATACCTACTATCATATTCAAACTTGGTTGACTTCTTCTCAGCCAATATTTGAGCGTCTATTTACCAGCAACTGAAAACATTTTATTGCTCCAAAGTTACAGGGCACCCACAGATTGTTTAGGTCAATCATAATATCTAGCAAACAAATATTGAATAACTCTAGCTTTCTGTTCAGGAACACCTGTGATTTGATCAAGTTCTAGCCCTAGTTTTGTTTCTCAATTATATTGAGAGAGAGAGAGATTTGCAGAGAGATCAGTTTTCTTTCTCTAATGACCATCAGTGTGTGTAAGATTTTGAGAAAGCAGTCAGTGATTTTTCTATTTTTGTGATTTTTTTCTTTCAGAAACTTTATAATACGTATTATTCTTTATAAAAGTCTGAATTTGCAACATAACTGTTGAATTCTGTTTTAAAATTTATATATTTAGTAGAGGAATTTAATTAGCATCCTAGGTAGTCTAGTTTTCTTCCTCTCTCATCCCCATGTTTTTTTCTCGTTCTAGTCTGCCTCTCTCCCATTTTTATTCTTCTGACCTATTTTCCTCCCCCTCATTTCCTCTTCCTATAATATTTTCTATGTCAGAGAAACTTCTATCTATATAAACATAAATAGAGAATAATAAAAATAGAAGGCTTTAAGTGGTGAAGATAAAATGGTTAAATTGTATAATAATAATGACATGTAGGACATTTCTACCTTAGCGAACTCTAAATGTGTGGACTTTCAGAATAAAGAGTTGGAGATGGAGAGAAGGCCCAGCAGTTATGATCATTTGCCCTTCTTACAGAGGTCAGGAGTTTGGTTCTTAGAACCTTAGCTTCAGGATGATACAACCACTTGCAGCTTCAGCTGCAGGGAACCCATTGACATTTTCTGGCCTCTTCAAGCACCCCCCCACACACACAGAGAGAGAGAGAGAGAGAGAGAGAGAGAGAGAGAGAGAGAGAGAAAGAGAGAGAGAGAGAGAAGGAGAGGGAGAGACAGAGGGGGAGACGGGTGAGAGAGAGACAGAAAGAGATCTAGAAATATACATGAAGAATATAGAGCACACATTCTTAAGACAGAATAACAGGTGTGGGCTGGATTCATAGCTTAGTGGTAGAGTAAATTCCAAGAATGAAGAGACCCTGAGTTCAGTTCCTGGCATAACAAATAATAAGCCATGTGTAGAGAATTGTTCTGTTCTGCGAGAATAATCTGATTCAGTATTTTCTGCCCAGTAACTTTACTACATGAAGGAAATATTTTGCCTGTTACAAGATACCTTCTTAATTTTAGGACCCATTAGCTTAAAGATAAGGAAGATAGATTTCCATTGTTGAATGTTATAAATATTTTCTGCACAGGAGAATTCTGTGCTCTCCTTGTAGTGAGGTGATTTCACTTTCGCTATTACTTTGGTCTTTGGAAGTTGATTGTTACCTTTCCAAGAAGACATCAAAGATCAATTCAAGCAATACCATGTATGCCATTTGTAGTTAGTACTCATTTAGATTAAAAGATACTGCTTTTTATAATGCCAGTGTGTCTTACACTCCCTGTGAAAGTTCTAAATGGTTTTATCTTTTTATTCTATTTGTTTTACACCTTAAGAATTATTTATAGTCTGTTTATGTGTTTGTACCCCCAATTTACACATTTTTGAAGTTGCCAGACAACTCAAGCTTTGCTACTAAATATCTGTCACCTTTCCTTGCTAAGTCTGACCAAACAGAGAGGAGAAGGTAACTTTCTAATTGGGTTTCGACAGCCTATTTGAAAAATTAATTCAAGTTGATAAAAAGTGATAGAAACTGTCAGATATGCTGTGAATAAGTTGTGTAGGATCGGACATATCCTGAGTTTGAAAGTAGGACGGTCCACAGCACATGTATTAGCAAGTCTCTTTCATGCTACACAAAAGTCTTGGTTTTGTCATTTCACTTGTTATAAAGCCCCATTAAGGTGACAGATTTTCGTGGCATATTACAAATAGGAAAAATACATATAAATGCTGTAGAGAGTTTATTGTGTTCTAATAGAATTCTAATAATAATATGTATGTTTTCTGTTATAATATATATATATTCTTTTTTTTTTTTATTTATTTATTTTTTTTTTATTGAGAAAAAGAAAAGAAAAAAAAGTTTCCGCCTCCTCCCGGCCTCCCATTTCCCTCCCCCTCGTCCCACCCTTCTCCCCCTCCCCCCGCTCCTCTCCCCCTCCCTCTCCAGTCCAAAGAGCAGTCAGGGTTCCCTGTCCTGTGGAAAGTCCAAGGCCCTCCCCCCCCTGTCCATGTCTAGGAAGGTGAACATCCAAACTGGCTAGGCTCCCACAAAGCCCGAACTTGAAGTAGGATCAAAACCCCGGGCCATTGTCCCCGGCTTCTCATCAGCCCCCATTGTTCGCCATGTTCAGAGAGTCTGGTTTTATCCCATGCTTCTTCTGTCACAGTCCAGCTGGCCTTGGTGAGCTCCCAATAGATCAGTCACACTGTCTCAGTGGTTGGGTGCACCCCTTGTGGTCGTGACTTCCTTGCTCATGTTCTCCCTCCTTCCGCTCCTCATTGGGAACTTGGGAGCTCAGTCCGGTGCTCCAGTGTGGGTCTCGGTGACTATCTCCATCCATCACCAGCTGAAGGTTCTATGGTGATATGCAAGATATTCGTCAGCATTGCTGTAGGATAGGGTCATTTCAGGTTCCCTATCCTCAGCTGCCCAAGGAACTAACTGGGGACCTCGCCTTGGGCTCCACTTTGCCTATTTTTCTTTTTTTATTGATTTTTATTGAGCTCTACATTTTTCTCTGCTCCCCTCCCTTCCTCTCCCCTCCTCCCTTCAACCCTTCCCCAAGGTCCCAATACTCCCAATTTACGCACGATATCTTGTCTTTTTCTACTTCCCATTTAGATTAGATCCATGTAAGTCTCTCTTAGTGTCCTCATTGTTGTCTAAATTCTCTAGGATTGTGGTCTGTAGGCTGGTTTTCTTTGCTTTATGTTTAAAAACCGCCTATGAGTGAGCACATGTGATAACTGTCTTTCTGTGTCTGGGTTACCTCACTCAAAATAATGTTTTCTAGCTCCATACATTTTCCTGAAAAATTCAAGATGTCATTATGCCTATTTTTTCTTATAGTTAATTTTCCCCTTTTCTGGTTGAACTCTTTTTCACTGTTGCCCCCAAGGAGCACTGCTTTGGGATAACCCATAGCCCTGGTCCTGCCTCTCACCTTGCACCCTTCCTCCAGTATGTTCCCTGGGGAATGCAGTTGGGAAGAAAATTCCGGTGTGTCTTATTTTCCCACAGCACTTTCTGCTGTCAGAGAACACTTTGTGGAGTGCAACCTATAGTCTTGGCAGCAGCCTTGGTTGTTTGGAGTTCTCATGGGAACCATTTATCCAACCACTCAATTAGATGCAACCCAATCCTGGTCGTGGAAGGTTCATTTGGTGACAAGAGATGGCCACTTCAGGCTCTGTCTCCGCTGTTATTTGGCAATAACTTTTCATATATGTGTATATTTAGGAAGTTTTTACTGTATTGGGCTTCTGTAATTCCCCTCAAATGGCCCTTAATTTTAATCGTCTCTCTTTATATTCCTTCCCTCATCCCCCTCTTCCCACCGTCTGTCCTCTCGATCCTCCTGTTCAGTCTCCCCTGCATCCATTCATAACTATCTATTTCTCTTTCCTAGTGAGAGCTATCTATACCCTCACTCCGTGTCTAACTTCTGTGGTTCTATGGATAGTAGGTTGGTTATCATATCATGTCATCAATTAACATCTAATTTCCACGTTTAAGTGAATAAATACCATATTTATCTACCTGAGTTACCTCACTAAGGGTGATTTTTTTTCCTAGTTCCATCCAGTTTGCCTCCAAATTTCATGATTGCATTATTTTTAACAGCTAAGTAATACTCCATTGTGTAAATGCACTACATTTTCTTTATCCATTCATTTGTTGAGGGTCATCTAGGTTATTTCCAGTTTGTGGCTATTCTTTATAGCAATGAACATGATTGAGCAAATATTTCTGTGAAAAGATGAACTGATCTTGGGGTATATGCCCAAGAGTGGTATAGCTGGCCCTTGAGGTACATTGATTTCCCCAATTCTTGAGGAACTAGTGATTTTCATAGTGGTTGTACAAGTTTGTACTCCTACCAGTGATCAGTTTGGATATATTTGGGTTCTTCTATATGTATATCCAGTTTGGCCAGCATCATTTCTTAAAGATGCTACTATCTTTTTTTTTTCAATGTTTATTTCTGGTATCTTAGTCAGAAAAAAAACCTCACATCTGTAGGTATGTGGATTTGTGTGTGGGTCTCCAATTTGATACCATTGATCATACCTATATTTGTACCAACACCATGTAGTTTCTATTCCTATAGTCCTATTTCAAGTACAACTTGAATATAATCAGTGTGGTAAAGCCTTTGCATATATCAGTAATCTTCTGATACATAAAAGAACACATACTGGAGAGAAACCCTATGAATGCAATCAATGTGGTAAAGCCTTTGTATGTCAAAATAGTCCCCGAACACATGAAAGAAGTACAACTTGCAATTGGGGTTGATGATACCTCCAGCAGTTCTTCTGTTATTTGGGATTGCTTTAGCTATTCTGGGGTTCTTGTGTTTCCCTGTGAAGCTGGAGATCGCTGAACTGTCACTTGTGTTATAGATCTTCCCAATCTTCCAGGTGTAACACGGAATCTCAGAGTCATTCTGATTTGCATTTCACCAATGGCTAAGGATGTTAAACATTTAAGTGTTTCTCAGCCATTGGAGATTCCTCTATTAAGAATTCTCTAATTAGCAAACAAGTGGATTAATGGAATTGAATTGAAGACCCTGACATTAATCAACACAGCTATGAACACCTGATTTTTGACAAAGATGCTAAAATTATCCAATGGGAAAAAAGAAAGCATCTTCAACAAATGGTGGTGCGTAACAGAATATGAACATGTAGAAGAATGAAAATAGATCCATGTCTATCACCATGCATAAAACTCAACTGCAAATGAATCAAAAACCTCAGCATAAATCTGCTTACACTGAACCTGACAGAAGAGAAAATGGGAAGTAACCTTGAATGCATTGGCACAGGAGAATACTTCCTAAATTTAACACCAGTAGCACAGACACTGAGCAATAATAAATAATGGGACCTTTTGAAATTGAGAAGTTTCTGTAAGGCAAAAGACATAGTCAATAAGACAAAATGGCAGCCTGCAGAATGGGAAAAGATCTTCACCAACCCCACATCTGACAGAGAGCTAATCTCCAAAATATATAAAGAATTCAAAAAACTAGACATCAAACTACCAAATAATCCAGTTAAAATGGGGTACAGATCTAAACAGAGAATTCATAACAGAAGAATCTCAAATGGCCAGAAGACATTTAAGGAATTTCTCAGTATCCTTAGCCATTAGGGAAATGCAAATTGAAATGACACTGAGATACCATCTTACACCTGTCAGAATGGCTAAGACCAAAAATATTGATGATAGCTTATGTTGGAAAGGATGTGGAATAAGGAGAACACTCCTCCACTGCTGGTGAGAGTATAAACTTGTACAGCATCTTTGGAAATCAGTATGGTGGTTTATGAGAGAACTGGGACTCAATCTACCTCAACACCCAGTAATATACTATTGAGTATCTACCCAGAAGATGATCAGTGATACCCCAAGTACACTTGCTCAACTATGTTCATATCAGCATTATTATTAATAGCCAGAAACTGGAAACAACTGAAATTGCCCTCAACCAAAGAATGGATAAAGAAAATGTGGTACATTTACACAATGGAATATTTCTCAGCAGTAAAAAAGTATGACATCATGAAATTTGTAGGCAAGTGGATGGAACCAGAAAACAAATCCTGAGTGAGGTAATCCAGACCCAGAAAGACAAACACAGTATATACTCACTCATAAGTGGATATTAGGTGCTAAAAAGTAAAGGATATCCAGGTTACAATCCATAACCCCAGAGAAGCTAGGTGCAAAGGAGGACTCTAAGAGGGACACATATGGAGGGTCCCAGGAATGGGAAATAGCTAAGGTCTCCTGAGTAAACTGGGAGAGGGGGTTAGAAGAGAGGGATATGAATGGGAACATGAGGGATCAGTATTGGTGAGTTGGGGGAGGGATGGAGAGGGAGGGAGAGCAAGGAAAGAGATATCTTCATAGAGGGAGCTATTATGGGGTTAGGGAAAAATCTGATGCTAGGAAAATTACCAGGACTTAAGAAGGGTGACCCCAGCTAAGATTTCTAGCAATAGTAGAGAGGGTACCTGAACTGACTTTCCCCTGTAATCAGATTAGTACCTACCTTAACTGTCATCATAGAACCTACATCCAGTAACTGATGGAAAAAGATGCGGTGATCCTCAGCCAAGCACTGGGCTGAGCTCCTGGAATTCAGCTGAATAGAGGGAGGAGGAATCATAGGAGCCAGGAGAGGGGGGTCAAGGTCACAATTGGGAAAACCACAGATTTAGCTTACCTGAGCTGTTAGGAGCTCAGAGACTCTGGACTGACAGCTGGGGAGCCTGCACAGGACTGAACTAGTCCCTCTGAATGTAGGTGACAGTTGTGTGGCTTGATCTGTTAGTGGGGCCCCTGGCTGTGAGACAAAGACTTATCCTCAGTGTATGAACTGTCTCTTTGGAGCCTATTTCCTATGGTGGGATACCATGCTTAGCCTTGATGCAGAGGTAGGGAGCCTGTCCTGTTTCAACTTGGTATACCAGACTTTGTTGACTCCCCAAGGGAGGCATTAGCCCCTCTAAAGGGTATGGATGGGGGTTGGAATGGGGGGAGGTAGGGAGCAGGAGAAAGGGAGAGAGGAAAACTGGGGTTGATTAAACAAAAGAAATAATTCTGTTTAGATATGTACCCTTATTTTTAAATTGGATTGTTTGGTTTGTTTTAGTCTGGTGTCTTGAGGTCATTATATATTTTTGATATTATCCCACTGTCTGATGTGAAGATGGTAGACATCTTTCTCATGCTCTAGACAGCTGCTTTGTCCAAATGACAATGTCCTTTGACTTACGGAAGCTTTTCGGTTTCATGAAGTTGTTGGGTATTTTCTTAATTAGAGATTGACAGAAGAGGGCCCAGATGATTGTGTATGATACCACACCTGAATTTAATAAGAAAGCAGGCTATGAGGAGTAAGCTGGTCAGCAGCACTTCTTCCTGGCTTCTGCATCAACCCCTCCTTCTATGTTCCTGGCCAGTTTGAGTTCCTACCTTAGCTTCCCTCAATGGTCACTCAGTATTTGTAAGCCAAATAAACATTTTCCTCCCCCAAGTTTTATCGTATCAATAGTAACCCTAACTAAGCTATCTGCATTTATGGTAGGGACTGGGGCAGTGACTGGCCATGGAATGTAGACCCCCATATATGTGATTGTGTGCATATAGAACATTACAGGTAAAGGTCATAGTCTACTCTTTTTTTTTTTGCAGTCTTGGAGTTAAGTTGTTGGAGACAAAGAGTAGCATAATATTAGGTACCATAATAAGATCAATAATGTCTCTGTAGCAACATTTGTGAGTAGCTGTACTGAGTGAATATATAAACTATAAATGTATTTGTTTCACATAAGATACTTTTCACACAAATCTAAAGAGATTTGTTTTTTTTTTTGTGTGTGTGTGTGTGTCTGAGAGAGGGCTAGGGTGAGTATGTGTATGTGTATATGTGTGTGTGTGTCTGAGAGAGAGGGCTGGTGTGATGTGTGATATGTGCGTGTGTAGCTGCAGCAGCCAGAAGAGGACATCTCATTTCCTGGATCTGAGTTTTAGGAACTGGTGAGAAATCTGCTATGGGTGCTAGGAACTGAACTGAGGGCCTCCACATTTTATTGTTGTTTGTTGCTTGTATGTTATGTTCTGACATAGACTCACCATGTAGAAAGATTCAGCCATTTTAATTTGTATATCCTTCACCTACATACTTAGCTGTGTGATGAGAACATATGACATACATTCTTTCAGCAATTTCAAGGAGTCAAGTTTAATCCCTCCTTTCAATGAGTTTACTAGAAACGTGACAGAAAAATATTTTCAATTTATAGTGAACCATGTATAAAAGGACCGTGATCCTTGGGAATGAAATCTTGGAGAACAAAATGTGCAATTACAATTTCTATTAGGGCCTTAGGGGGTGATTTGAAATTTCAATCATACCTAAATAAAAGCAGGCAAGTTTTTTTCTAATTATTATTATTAAACTGGGGTTTTAAATCATTGTACACAGTTCATTTTATAGTTGCACAATTTGTAGGGGATTTTTATTTTCTTCTGTTTTTATTTGTTTATTTGGTTTTGACTTTGGATTTTATGAGAGGATTCGAGCCAGATGCTAGTTAGAAGCTTAACTGTGAAAGATAATAAGTTAAACAGTTTTGTTTTATTTTTGTGTTTTGCTTTGCTTTGATTTGCTTCTATTCTATTTGATTTTGTACATATTAGGGTCTAACCCATATCTAAACACATATTTTAGCACCTGAGGACCCCTCTGTGCCAGGTCAAGCAATCCGGACATTGTTTTTAAGGCAGAGCTAAACACTCTAGTCCTTATTCAAAGGAATGAGACTGTAGCTGGGATTTAAGAAAAGTTTTTGGTATAATTTGTTGCTTTTGAACTATAAAGCTCAGAAATCCTATGGTCATAGATTCCCTATAGCTGTACAACCTCCATCTGGGAAAGGAGACTCCTCAAGGATGCAGAGACCTGTGGTCCAAACAACTCACCTAGATAGAAGTCAGCCAAGACTAGAAAGATGCTAAGATGTCTGTAAGCAACACAGGCTTCACATCTAAGATGCATGCACAAGCCCCATACCTCAGTGTGAAAAGGCAAATGACCCCCGAGCAAAGTGAATAAGGATCTGAATAAGAATTCCAAGCATAGCATAGTGCACGGCGTTCATGCCACCCTGTGACAACTGCAATGAACTGAGCCGCTTACAGCGGCAGAAACGTGTTCTGAGTTCCACGGGAGAAACCCAGATTCGTGTCAGGAAGATTCCATTTTCATGGGGAACTCTCGGCCTCTTCTAGATGGTGATTTCTCTGGCTGTCTTGACCTTAATGGGAGTTAGTGATATGTTTGTAGACCAAGGGACCCCAGAAACTGCTGGCAATACCAAATGCTGGGAGTAAAGCGGGAAGATGCTTGCTTGGGACTTTTGGTAGGAGCCAGTTCTGCCAACTTTGCCCTTCCACTAAAAAGACACTGAATTCTCCTATCAAGCCATGTGTTCTGTGGTATTTTTTCGCAGAAGCCTTGGGAAATGATTTCTATCTAACATGTTTAAGAGTCACCAATATTGGGTAAAGAATATAGCTAGTATTTGTTGGAAAACTCCAACATTAAGTTTAATGTAGTGAGTTAAGGGACTTAATTTTTTTTTTTCAAAATGGGGTAGATTTACTCGGCATCTAAAATGTTCTTGGCCAGAATTCTGTGTAGGAAATAATCACTTACCTAACTGGACATAGTTGTTTTCAGACTTTTAATTGTGATATAAGACATTCAGATAATTACTGGAGTCAAATAGTGGTTGCACCCCTTATAAATGGCTGTGAGGTGCTGAGGAGATAATTCTGTTAGTAAAGTCCTTGTAAGGAAACATGAAGCCCTGAGCTCAGTCTCAGGGTCCATGTTAAATCTGAGCATGGGGGCTCACATCTGTAATCCCAACACTGGGGAGGTGAGGATGGGACTATTCTGGGGGCTTGCTGGATAGCCAGTCTTATCCATGGAGAGTGATTAAGGAAGACAGCCAGTGTCAACCTGCAGCCTCTACACATATGTCAAGCACACCTACCCGCAGGCAAGTATGTATTTATACCACAAACATGGTATATATAATATAATATAATATAATATAATATAATATAATATAATATAATATAATATAATATAATATAATATATAGATAGATAAATGTTGTATGGTGTTAATAGATTACTTTGTTCAAGTATTATTTCATTTCTGTGTAAACTTCTTATAGGATACATGCCATTGCATGCATTATGGTGAATTTAAAAGTAGATAGGACATTGGTCTGGAAAGGTGGCTCAGCCATTAAGGCCAGGCTCATAGGAAAGAAGTAGATGGGATAAAAGTGCTAGGAAACAATCATTTGGGAAAGGCTAAGTCATGATTGCAATGACATTTTTGATTTTACTCTTAGCTAACTAACAATGATGAGACTATAAAAGTTGTAGTCTAACAAGAGAAGTTCAAAAGCATACAATCAACTTGAAAGTGAACAGACTTATTCATATATTGGGCAGTGAACTTTTTTCTGTCTGCTCTGTTTATTCCTCACTCCAGTAACACATTTTATGTGTGTGGTGTGTTTAAATTGAACCATAAACACGAAAATTAAAATTTTGTGTAATCCATTCTCAAGCTTACCATAGATTCCCTCTATAGTTTCTTCTACGACCCTTATTCTTATTTAAGTTTATTGAATTGTTGATAAGAATGTCAAATAACTTCAGTGCAAATGTAGATCAAGTGTCCATAGAAATTCAAACTTAAAACCATGGTCAAACAACTTAAAAATTGTAAAGCCTGTAGAAACAAAAAGTACTATGTCTACTTTATATACATTTATGTGGTGTCTACCACATGTAGATTTTCAAACTAGTTGTTTTCCTTTTCTGTTGATTTGCATGGCCTATCAATCATTAAATTCTGGCACCTGCTTCATCTCTGTTGGTTTAACATTCTGCATTAAATAGACAAGCAACACAGGTGTTACCCAGAAGCAATTTCTATGTGTGAATTATAAACTTATTTTATGTCTTCTCACAGAACTGTAGCCTTATCTGTTCCTTAAATTTCAAATAAACTTTTGTATCATTGGTGGCATGAGTAATTATTGCAATTTTATATGGATTTGTAATGTAACAATTAGTCAAGCAAAGCTGTTGTCATTAAATTCAACATTCTTGTGCCAAGAGATTTCACCAAAGTTTTACTTCTTTTTTAGTTTGTAATGGGAGGTTTGTGGGCGTATGGATTCAAAAAGCAATCTTTTTTTAAACTTGACCTGGACCTTCATAGTAACTGTATTCCAACAATTTTCATGCATTCTTTATGAAGCTCGGAGTACTTTGTCTCTAACTGACAAACATCAGCTCTGTAGCTACTAAAGGATGTCATATAAACAGATGTTTAGTACTCTAGTGGATATGTAAAAGTGATAAGTGGTATTTGTGTCTGTACAGAGACTTTTTCAGAACTCTAAGATCAGAAAATTTCTTGAAGACCTTGGAGTCATTATCATCTGGTGTACGGAGTGGGCTGGCTGCATCCCACCGCCCGGCTAGCTTAGCCCTGGAATAATTACACAGAAACTGTATTCATTTAAACACTGCCTGGCCCATTATTTTAGCCTCTTATTGGCTAACTCTCGCATCTTGATTAACCCATTTCTATTAATCTGTGTGTTCACCACAAGGTCGTGACTTACCGGCATGAGTCTAACCAACATCTGTCTTGGGCAGGAGAAGCATGGTCTGCCACAGTGCCTCCTTCCCAGCATTCTGTTCTGTCTACTCCACCCACTTAAGGGCTGCCCTATCAAAAGGCCAAGGCAGTCTCTTTATTCAACCAATGAAAGCAACACATCCTACACCAATAACTAATACTGATGTATGCACAGTGATGGTACTGATGCTAGGGAACAGATGATGTGATGGATGAGCTAACCAATGTTCTGAAATGTTGGTTCTTGAAATGTTGTACTAAATCTCATTTAGTCTTCATAGATGTCCTAAAAGTTTACGGCTGTTATGACACTCATGTGCATAAAAGAAAACTAAGACAGGTATCTTTAGGCAACCTGCAAGGGTCACAGAGCTAGTGGAGATAAACAAAAACAAAAGACAAAGCAAAAACAGGAAGAGGCAGTCTGGCCTAAGTGTTAATGAGATGTGACACCGTCTATTCCTTGCAAGCCTCAGGAGTGTGTGGCGTTTTATGACTGTAATCCCAGAACTTGGAAAACGGGGACAAGAAGATCATGAGTTCCAAGACAGCTCAGGCTAGAAGAGACCCAGTATGGGAAACAAAACAAAACAAACAAACAAACAAAAGACAACTTAGGGAATTATTGATGAGATGTTAAATAAATATTTGTCATTAAATATAAACTTTGACATACTTGAAGGAACCATTGGCTATGATCATTGGGGTGTTTTGTTTTCATTTATGTGATATGCAGCAGGAAAAAGTATGATCATTTTTTACTTCCCTGAAACTAAATATTAGATTTTATATCCCTTTTGGGGTGCTGAAATCACAACCAAAATAATTGAAACTGGAGGTGATAGGGACAAGGGACAAAAGCCATGAGAACAGAGCATGTGCCTTTATGAAAGTGACCTAGGTACATTCCTCATTCTTTTGATCAAGTGACATCACAGTAACCTTGGCACATTCCTCGTTCCTTCTATCAAGTGAGGTCACAGTAACCTAGGCACATTCCTCATTCCTTCTATCAAATGACATCACAGTAACCTAGGCACATTCCTCTTGCTTCTATCAAGTGACGTCACAGTAGGAAGACTCCGTTGGTGAGCCAGAAAAGTACTTCCCTCTAGACTGACTTCATTTATATTTTTACCAGACTCCAGATCTGTATGAGTTAAGTTTTATTTTTAAACCACCAAGTAAGTGTTTTCCTGACACTTTGAAGCTTGGTTAGCATTTATCACATCAGAATGTCAGCCTCTTAAATAAGATACAATCTTGACCTTGCCTTTGAAGTCCTGGGTACATGGAAAGATCATGAACACAGGAATTTTCTTTTTTTAAAATTCTATTTCCACCACCTAGACCTATGTCTGTGTTAGATTCTTGATTAATAACTTGAATAAGTGAATGATAGAATCATTTAATAGGGAGTTAGTTTTGGATTATGTAACAGAATAGAACTGGAAATCATGTCAATTAGTTGACATGAATTCCACAAATATATCAAAAAATAAATAAATGAATTTATATATTCTAGTCTGCTAGGCCCCAACAGGAATGCAAAGGAATATATTAAAACCTTTCAATTAGAGATAAAACCTTTGTAAGAGAGTAAGAAGATAAACAGGTTTTATACCTGTAAAAAATCACAAGGAACTATGCAAGCCGTTTACTAAGAAACATATAAAATGAAATAATTTCTATTTCCAGAAATACTCGAACACTAATTTTTACAATGTGGACAAATATTAATTGCACATTGTGAGGCAGGCCTATAGTACAACACTGGTGGGAACAGGGGAATAGGAGTTCAAGGCCAGCCTCCTGTTGAAAGCCAGTGGGCTACACAAGACCCCATGTCAAAGAAGATAATAAAAATTCGTACATAAATATTATGTATTTTTGCAATATTATGAATACAATTTAAATTTTATATATATATATATATATATATATATATTGGTGTGGATACACAAAGGAAATTGTGTAAAGACTGCTAAATTTGACTATATCTGGATAGGAAGCATTCTGGGTTGAAGAAGTTTATAGCTTATAGAAATATTTTCTCTTTTACTGCTACTACAATATTTGAGCCTTCCTCAGGGTACTAAGATGTAGGTATCCATTATTAATGTGATACAGACTTCTGATCATGACTCATTTGTGTTTATGACAACATATGGCTTATAGGGCTATATAAGTATCTGTGCCATAGATCTCTTTCTGCATGTTTCATGATAAATTGGTAAAGACAAATGAGTGTATATAAAAAGATATATTCATGTTAAAGTTAAAGTGTGAATTTTCATCAGTAAAGGTGGATTGCTGTATATTAGAAATTCTTGGTATTTTTGGTTGCATTTGTATGTTGAGTACCTATTTCAGAAACAGATGTGAAGAAATTTGTTCTTAGATTTGAGAGTGAAGCTATTAGACAGATGGCCCCTGATCCTCTGATATTAAATAACCTCTTTTCTGGACAACTGTTGTCATTGTAATTCATAGCTGAGGGAAGAGTTGTCAAATGGTTGCCTCTTTTGTTTCTAATTGGTGGTCATATAAAGCAAAAGTTGTGAACACTGCTGCTATATCTTAATGTTCTGAAGAGTAGAAATTTAGAAAGGCAAGCATGTGTCAGAATTCTTGAATAGCTTTTCTTGTGGTAGTATAGGGATGGAATGAAGAAAACAGAAATTTTAAAAAATAAGGCAATAACTGTACTATTCATAAGATGTTCTACAGGATGCAAAAGCGCAGACAAATGTATCAGCATCTCATTATACATAATGTGAGACAGAATGGGTGCAAAATTATTATGTCACAGGAACAGACTGTTTTGACCAGACAGAGTGAGTTAGATTGATGTTGGGGGATGAGATGAATTTGATTAGGTGGGAAATAGAAAAAAGAAATTATATGGGACAAGGAATTGTGAAGACCCACTTAGGGAGCATCTGCCAAGCTAGCAGTATTCTTGGGGATTTATAAATAGGTATGACATATGCCATCTGATATTCCCCGTGACATCTAGAAGCAAGCATTACTTCTATACCCTACAGGAACAAATACTGATAGTATGGTCCTCTCTCATCCAGAAGATAGCAGAGATGTAATTTCTATATAGTTGTCATACAGCCTTGTGTGACACACAGTACAGTTTCTGTGAATGTGTGGGCTCTATACTGTTCCCCTTCCCTCATGCATCCATGGTGAGATTACATTAGCTAAAAATGAGAATGAGATTTTTGACCTGTAAATTGAGAAAAAAAATACAAGGATTCTAAATGGGAAAATTCCCTTCATCTCTTCTGCTGCAATTCCAGTTTGTGACAGGTTCACTTGGAATTTATGCCCACTTGTAGAATTTAAATATTTTAGGAAAGCAGAGCTTGTGAAAAGCTTCAGTGGTTAATGGTGGCTTAGGAAGGTTCAGGACCCACTTTAGGTTCTAGAATATCTTAGATGTGTTGCAGCCCCAGAATAGTGCCCATACCCAGTAGGTCTTGGTACCACCAGACCTTAGTGAGAAGAGGGCAGAATAGGTTATCAGGCGAATGGGAGGAGTTCTTTTGATAATTCAAAGTATCCTGCTTGGGTATAGTTAATATTTTTGTATTTTTCCTCTTTTTCACTCCTGAACTAAAGATTTGATCTAAATGGTTAATATGAAGATGATTTTGATCTAACTTCAAACAGATAATAGCCTTGTGTTTATTTTAGATTACTCAATGACTCCTATGTCTTTAATGAAAAAAAAAAGTACAATATTAAATTTTCCCCAGTTGCCTGGTAGGTGTCATAATGTTTCTCCTGTTGACTGTAGCACTGTATTATACTTGTTAGGGTGAAGGAGAAGGATATATTTGAGAAATGTTGTAGGTTTTCCCCTAGGCTGAATCTTGTGTCAGGTTCATGGCCCCTTTAGTAGTGTCAAGTATGGGTTCCACCTCATGGAATGGGCCTTAAATCCACTCACAAAGTGTTACCCAATTCTTCCTGACTTTTGTGCTTTTCCTGGTCCCATGTGTGAACATGGAAACAATGCAGAAGTTCACATGTAATCTTTTAAAGCTACTGTATTCCATGTTTAGCATGTTTAGAACTCACTGTCTTAGATTGAGAGTGGTTTAGGATATTTAAAACATGTTTTTTTTCTATCACGTGTATCTTTTATTGAACAGGTGAGTATAATGATTAACTTAATTTAAGTTCCAGGAAAAAAAAAGACTACATTGTTAGGTATAAGAATTATAAACTTGCAATCAAATATAATACAAAGTAAAATTTTATTGTAAAAACAAGGTTTTGCTTTCAGAAAATTCTTTTGTTCCTTTTAGCAAGCCACTTTGAATCAGCATTCTCTTACCCTCAAATCCCTTTATGATGTTTCTCTTCAGAAACAAATGAATATTAAATTGTCATTTCTTGAGTTCACATGCAAAGTAAGTGTGCTTTATGAAACCTAGGGAATTTTTGTGATTCGTGATCTGTGTACTAGAACTTGTGGGTTACTTTGATGGCGTTTCTTCTGTTTTCCCTATGTTGTAGAGATGCTGTTAAGAGCAGAATGTTCTTGGTTGCTTTTCTTTATCACAGTTGAGGTTTTTGGAGGCATGAGTAATGATCAAAAACCAGGAAGAGTGGAGATGAGTTGATCACATCCCCGTTACTCCATGATGCTTATAGTCCTCAAAGTTTCCCCAGAGTCCAACTGTTATATATTCACAGTTTCTCTGTAATTGTTTCTCTTATAGTCATGCCCTCCTAAGGACCAGGACTGTGTTTAGTCTGTCACCTCAACAAGAACCCTGTCTTATGGTGGTACCGTGTGTGGATTGTACATTGTGTTTGTTCTGGTTAGTGGTTATTCAAATATTTCTTTAAGTGTATATCAGGGATTTAGGTCCTGCAGCTGCCACTTGTCTGAGTCCTTACCTTTTGCTTCCTAATTTTCTCCATTGGTAGCTGAGAATGGATAGCTTTACCTTCTTTCCACTCAAGTACTCAGCCAGGCATGGGCTCCTCCAGAAGACAAATTGCGATTTGCCTGTGTCAATCATAATGACCAGACTCACTTTATGTATCCACTAAATGTGAATTTGAAAAGTAGTTCTAGCCACAGACATTCAGAGAAGGTTGATAAATATCTGGGGGAATCTTTTCCCTCTTTCTTAAAGGGAAATGTAGGAGTAGAAATGTTGCATTGTACCTCAGGGTGCTGTGTGCATATGGGTAATTGGAACAGTAACCATCCTGGGAGCTCATCAGGGGAGCCAACTTAAGGGGAAAACCAACATACTTTAAAGGCAAAATGGAATGATGTAAAAAATCAGGAACTGCTGAATTATTGGATCTTCCAAACCCTAGCTGTATGTTGTTTCCCTTAATCTACCTGCAAGCATCAATAGAATAAAGAACAAAATCTTCAGGTGCTAAGAGTCCATACATTGAATAACTATTTTTAAACGAACCGATTACAGTGGCATCAATTCTCCATTCCCTCTTTCTGCCCTATTTAACTGTGCCAGTCCCAGGATTGAAGACTCTTTGCTCTAGTTCTGTTAAAATGGATGCAATTGACAACCATCCCTGATAGGATAATAAGGATTTCTAAAGAGAGCTGTTCTGTTTCTGTGCTAGGAAAAGCTGGGGAAATGGAGGCACGTTCTGAGAGCATCTTACTTGACAGACATATTGGTACAAAAGCTGACTGTGCAACCAGAGCTCAGCATTTACTGTCTCTTGGTGATGAGGGACTTTGGAGGTAGTGCCTCCTCCTAAGACTGTACCATTATCACAGGCTTTCCTAACCTCGTTTGTGACGTTTTGAGCTAGGTGTATCTAAGAGGCCACACTCAGCATTTCGGAATGTTTAGTCGCATCCTTGGCTTTTAGACACATTATGCCAGGTACATTTCCCAGTTTTGATAATAATAAAAAAGTCTCTGAAAATAGAAAATATCCATCAGAAGGCAAAATTACATCTGCTTCAGAGAGCCTCTGTTAGATGTAGGGAGCATTTTGTACTAGGACTATGGCAGAAGAGAAAAATTAACTACCATGGCCTTAGCCACTTCATATTATAGCAAGGAAAAGTCAATGAATGTAGAGATTTTTATAAGTTGTTCCTTCCAACCAAAAAAGGAAACTCTTGACTTGAGATATGGTTTGAGCCATACATATTTTGCTATGCAAACTTTTCGCCCTTCCAAACTCAGTAGAAGATTTGGGATGTGGTGGAACAAGACATATCCACATCAAGTATTTCCAGCACTTGAAAGACAGAGGCAGGAGGACTAGGAGTTCAAGGTTGTCCTACACTACATATCAAGTTTGAGTCCATTGTAGTAACCTATCTGAAAACAACAAACAAACCCACTAAAATAAAAAGGCTATGTCAGAATCAGATTGTTTTCAGATCACCTTGCAGGGCCTAGAGAGATGACTCGGGGTAAGAGCACTTGCCACTGCTCTTCCAGAGATGCAGGTTCAATTCTTAGCATCCACATCACAGTTCACAATGGTCTGTAACTCCAGTCTGATGCCTTCTTCTGCCCTCTAAAGACACTGTACACACATGGTGCACAGACAAAAATATAAACATTCCTGAACTAAATCACTTTCCAAAAGCAATCACCAATTAAGCAAGTACCCCCTAAGTAACATCAAACTTAACTGGCTCTCACATTTTCACTTTTAACAGAACCAAACAGTAGTTCACACTATGAACATGGAAAATTCCACCTTTGAAGGCAGTTCAGATGCAAACTGAATCACACATAAATAAAATTGTGCGAATTGAGAATTTGATCAATATCCACCTTGCAAACAAACGTCATCTAGTGTTGTTGCTCAGTGGTACAAAGAATGCTTTTGTCAAAATCATACCCTCTCTTAACACTTGCATTTTCAGTGGAAGGGCCCAGTCTGTACATGAACCTCAAACAGACAAGGTCTTTTCTTTCTGTGTCCCCAAAGCTTTGCTACACACTAGTCACAGAGAGCTGTCCTATACCCAGGTGATACATGTTTGAATGAGTATTGTCAACTTACCTATCTCTGTGCAAAGATTTCAGACAGAGATTCATAGTAAAAGCAAAGGGTCTGAAAGGTGCTCAAAGGCACAAAACTGGCAATATGTTTCTCATGTCTTGGGACATAACTCTGAGTCCTCAGGATTATGTGCCACCAAACCCACCAATTATTAACCTTTGTCTTTTCTCCTCACTGCCTCCTGATGAGTCTGCATTTTTTCAGATCCTTTAACTTACCATGTGGCTTTCCATCGTAGAGGACAAAGTTACCCTTTTGTCTACCTCCAGGCTTGTATCAGGCTATCATTTCTTAGACAAGTTTACCTTGAGACGCTAAGAGTGGTCCCCAGTCCATGTCATCTTTTTCTCTGTACTTAGTGCTTTCTGTTCAAAGTTCTTATAGTTACTCTTATCTGTATTTATTTGTTTCAAATCTACTCATTGTATCATATATCATGTTTTTGGCCCAGTATCTATTTTCATCTTTTTTCTTAGCACATCGTAGGTCTTTTAGTAACAGACTCAATGAACAAAAATGTGTTTACCTTGTGGAATGGGTCTATATCAGAAAAAAAATACATTTTTTTCTTCCTCATTCCAGTGCTAAATCTTTGGTTAGCATTTAGCGCCAGCAGAGTGTGGGGTGATTTACTCCTAATGTCCAGAGTGGCCAACTGGGTAGCGTAGAGCATAGTGAGAGCTGACACCTGACCAGAAGCATTCGCTAATGTGAGTGGGTTTTGGAAAGGTTCATGATATATTTCAGTATATCCATATATAAAAAACAAAACTCAAGTTATATTCTTTCTAATGCTTACCACTTTTATTCAGTGATTTTGAGTATGTTCTAAGTGGTGTGTGTGTGTGTGTGTATATATATATATATGTTTATATAATATAAAATAACATGTAATCTAATTCATATACTAATACATAGACATATGTATGAATACATACCTCTTGACTTATTGCTTAGTAGCCCTTTTGACCAATGGGATTTCAGTATACATTGCATTAATATAAACTACTGGATTGGCTTAACTGCCTCTGATGTCACAATTTACCCATTAGGTAGTCATAAGTTTCCTGAAATCACACTGAACTAATAACATCTCTTGAATTTTCACTATAAGAAAGATAAAGTACCAAGAGTAAAAATGCTGGAAGGAGCAAGGTGTCTTCCATCCAGGCAGACCTTCGTCATTTCTGAGCTTTAGCAATCTGTTCTCGACAGCTCAGGCCAGCTCCTTTACCTCCTTTTAAAGCAGCTGTTATTTTTTTTTTTTTTTTATGTCTGTCAGTTACTGGAGGAATGAGCCCACTTGGACTTACACGTTCAGCTCATAGGTCTGTTTCATCTCGACTGTTGAGGCTTATCATTTTTCTACTGCTTAGCCTCCCAGACTCCAAAGGAAAAGCAATATGGACGGCTCATCTGAATATAACATTCCAGGTGGGAAACCGGATCATATCAGAACTAGGAGAGAGTGGAGTGTTTGGGAATCATTCTCCTCTGGAAAGGGCATCCGGTGCCGTGGTACTTCCTGAAGGATGGAATCAAAATGCTTGTAATCCTCTGACCAACTTCAGCAGGCCTGATCAGGCGGACTCTTGGCTGGCCCTCATTGAACGAGGAGGCTGTACTTTTACTCATAAAATCAACGTGGCAGCAGAGAAGGGAGCAAATGGGGTGATTATCTATAACTATCCAGGTACAGGCAACAAGGTGTTTCCCATGTCTCACCAGGGAACAGACAATATCGTTGCCGTGATGATAGGCAACCTCAAAGGCACGGAGCTTTTGCACTTGGTCCAGAAAGGTGTCTACGTGACAATCATCATTGAAGTGGGGAGAATGCATATGCCATGGCTGAGTCACTATGTTATGTCTCTGTTCACCTTCCTGGCAGCCACAGTTGCTTACCTCTTTCTGTACTGTTCCTGGAGACCCCGAGTGCCCAATTCTTCTACCGGGAGGCAAAGACGGATAAAGGCTGATGTGAAGAAAGCTATTGGTCAGCTGCCACTTCGAGTGCTCAAGGAAGGGGATAAGGAACTAGACCCAAATGAAGACAACTGTGTCGTTTGTTTTGATATGTACAAAGCACAAGATGTAATACGCATTTTAACCTGCAAGCATTTTTTCCACAAGGCGTGTATTGACCCCTGGCTTTTAGCCCATAGGACATGCCCCATGTGCAAGTGTGACATTCTGAACCCTTAAGAAGCTCAAGATCTTTGCACAGATTAAAATTAGATGAAGTCTCTCAATGCATCGTACACACAGAGAAAACTTGACCCTTGGTTCCTCTATCCAGCCACAGAAGATGAAATTCGTGTGCTTTGAAAATAAAACTCCATATCATACTCATCAACTGTTGTCTTTTTGGTCAGTTTAATTGCTAGACATTGTTATGCTTCACCAAATAAGAAAGAAGGTATATTTTAAAAGTAATACCTATTCTGATCTTCAGATTTCTGTTTTATGACACTGATGTAGTGGGGAATGGCTGGACTATTATACCATTTCATTTTTAAGATATTTATTTGGGGGGCTTTGTTTTAATACTTCACCGAACAGTTTACATCCTTACTTAACTCTAGAATTAGGTTTGGATTTAAATTGCATGGTTAATTAATTTTAATAATATCCATGAAATTCTGTTTTCCAAAGCTATGGGTTGAATGTACTTTATTCTTATTATTTTACAGGATAGAATTTGTTATATACATAAAAGTTTTAAGGTATTTTAGGCATTGCTTAGAGCAGTATTGCAAAATGTCACCTGTTTGTTATGGGTCTTTAAATCCTACCATAGTGAAACAGCCATGGTGATGAGCTTCTTCTAGAAATATCCCTTAGGGGCTGTCATTGGCTTCTCTTCTCAGTTGGTAGTGAGAATCTATATGGCCTTTGACACTACAGCAGAACTAAACATTTTGTTCAGTTTCAATTCCAATATTACATTTCTCTCATTTTCACTCTCATTTCTGGTGAGTGGGTAAGCACCTATGTAGTATTAAAAAGCTAAAAGACAAGGGTTTGTGGATTGGGTTGAAAATCTCTCTTAGCTTTTAATGTTCAATGCAGATGGCATTGGTGGGGTCTTTGCAAGTCTACACACTGTTTACTGCGCTTATCCCGAGGAGCTGTTTGGAAGTGAGTCAGCCATTGCTTCAACAAGAGAAAATCAACCATGGTGGACAAAAAGTTTCACACTAATATTTTTTGAGTTATGCAACTTATTTGAACTTTTAATTTATTTTGTTAATTGACAGTTTTGTGCATATATGCAATGTATTCTGATTAATCTACCCCAGATATCCGTATCCCTTTTCATCCTATCAGTCTCCACCCCTCACCGTCACTAATTCCTTCTAAGTTAGGACCTTTACAGTTTAAGCAGGACTATCTGGGTGACTATTAGATCAGAACCACCCACTGGGGTCTGGTGCAGTCATCAATGGGTTTACGACTGAAGGCAATGGCTCCCTTTTCCCCTGAGTCCATCAGGAAGAAATAGTTCTGCACTCAAGAGTAGACTCTTATGAGCCTTTTCCTGCAACTATGCCTGACTACTGATGTGTCCATTCTTGTACAGAATCAGTCTGATGTCCACAGCTTCTGTGAGTTCATAATTTCAATTACATGCCTTTTCCAGGAGATAGTATTTTGAAGTCCTTTCTTCTAGTCCTCCAGATTTTACGTTCTTTCTGCATCTTCTTCTTTAAATGTCTTGTTTGAAGAAGGACACTTAGTTCAACACTGTGTAGTCAGGAGTCTCTATTTACTACTGTTCACGACAAAGAGAGGCTTCTCTGCTGAAGACTGAGGGTAGTCAATGTCTGTGAATATAAACAATACTTGGATCACAGTTTAACACTTGTCACCTTGCACTAGGACCTGTGATCTCCTTAGCCGTGTATTTTTGACCAGGTTTACAGTACCAGACACAGATTACATACCATGTCATGGGTGTCCAATTCAATCATAGCTGTTACTCACCAACAGTAGTACTACTATTGCACGAGTGAGTGCATCGTGCCTAGAAGTTGGTTTTGTAGATCATAGGAGTCACAACTGTGTAAGATCTTTGATGTCTTTTCTCTATCAGTAGCCTGCATAGCATCTTCCAGAGTTGAGAGAGCTAGCCTTAGGGAGCCAGCTTCTAGCTCTGTTCCAGCCTGATTTCTCTGTACCATGAATCCAAGGTGTGCCCCGCCTTTAACAATAAGGTCTTATCATCTAATTCTAGCAGGCAACCAAGAGGAATGGCAAGAACCTATATTGCTCTGTGAGCTTCTGGAGCAGTGGTTCCCAACCTGTATGGTGGTGATCCTTTTGGCAAACCTCTAGCTCCAAAAATACATGCATTGTAACTCACAAAAGTAGAAAAATTAGTTATAATGTAACAATAACAAAAATTGTGATTGAGGATGACCACAACATGAACTGTAGTATAGGGTGAATGCATTAGGAAGGCTGGGAGCTGCTGTGGAATTTCCCTGGCCGAAACCTTATATGCTAATTTTTGTTCTGCATGTAGAAGTTTCTTCATTCCTGCCTCAGCTTGTTACTTCATAAACTACAAAAAGTACCAGTTTTAAATGACTTATTTTCTGAACCCGCATATAGAGGCCAAAAACGCTTGTTCAAGGTAAAAGTCCTTAGCTTTGACTTTCTAGCTAGCAAAGTAGAAACATATTGATACCTACATGAGAACACATATAGCAACATTTGTCACTGCCAATGTATGTTAATTCTATACATTTAAAGTTATTTAAAGCCATTGAATAAAGGTAGTAAAAATGGAGCCAGAGATGGCAGGGTGTATAGAATCTTCTAGGAGAGATATTAAGTTTGGTCAAAAATTTTGTCAGCATCATCTCTCTATGACCTGTCACCATTGTTACTGTCATTTTGGTTAATTTTAAATCTTTTCTAAAAATTAAGTTACATTTGAAAAATAGTTGCACTTGCATTATACAGCTGCGTTTAATCTTTACTCTTCCACCCTTTCTTCTCTTCATTCAGAGGTTGGCTAGATTGGTAATACCTGTCAACGTCTGCAAAGAAATAAACTTCTGTAAGATGTTAAGTTTTTTTATATTTATTCCTACTCATCTGTATGTGCTGCAGGGCTGTCTGTGTCAGAATGAGACAAGAAAATTGAGCTGGATTCTGTACTTTAGCATTGGTTTTCAACCTTCCTAATGTTGCAGCCCTTTAATACAGTTCCCCCATGCTGTGGTGACATCCCCCACCCCTACCACCCCCCACCCCCGCCAGAAAATTACTTTCATTGCTACTTTATAACTGTAACTTTGCTACTGTTAGGAATTGTAATATAAATATTTTGGAGCTAAAAGTTGCCAAAGGGGTCACGACCAACAGGTCGAGAAACACTGCTTTAAGAGATCAAAATAAGACGAAACCAATAAATGTCTCAGAAATTGTATGTCATGTATTTCTTTGCATGGTGATAAGAAACTTTCAGGGACCAAATATGTAAAATTAGTGTTATAGATCTCATTCCCTTTCATTCTCATTTGGTCACAGTCCTAATTTATGACTCTGTATATTTCAAACCATTTTGTCAGATTAGGAAATGTGACAGTTGTACAGCATTCTTATATATGTTTTGAGTTTTTAAAAAGAGTCAGTTGCAGAGATTTTTTTTGAAAAAAATTAATGTGCTATCTATTACCATTTTAAATGGCTCAGTGATTGAAATCGTCTTGTAAGCATTCCCAAACTACCTATAGCCACATTAGAAACATCCAAGCCAATACATTTACAGTGTGCTCTGAACTCTTCCCTAATTGGCTGCTTGGTCTTTTTATGTCACAATAACCTCATGCAACAACAGTAAGCAGTTTCCAAAGTTACAGTAGTGAGGCAGGGATTTCTTTACAATCTAAAGTTTTTCTCTCCAATCAAACATCTGAAACTGAAGACATCTTTGGAAATCTCTTGCTGAACCATGTTGGGAGACAGCGGATCGTGTTTTCACCCAGAAGCTACTTTTTCCTTCCTCGTTTGGAATTGATTGTCAGCAGATGTGGAAGCCACACCCTCTGTTTGGGTGGGCTTTTAAAGTCCTTCGCGAAAGGCAGAGATGACTCTCCTTTACAGGGGCACTTGGCCAAACAGCGCTGCATCCTTCTGGCTTCTGAAATTCGGTTTCATTTGGTTCCTTGGTCAGAACTGTTGCGCAGCAAGTGCAGTTTGGACGGCTTACATGAACATCTCATTTCATGTGGGGAACCGTATGCTGTCAGAGCTGGGGGAGACTGGGGTCTTCGGGAGAAGTTCCAGCCTGAAGAGAGTAGCAGGAGTGGTTGTCCCACCACAGGGGAAAGCTCAAAACGCTTGTGATCCCAACACCAATTTCAACCGGCCGCGGAACAATGAGCAGTGGATCGCGCTCATTGAACGAGGAGGCTGCACTTTCACGCAGAAAATTAAGGTGGCATCTGAGAACGGAGCCAGAGGAGTGATCATCTATAACTTTCCAGGTACTGGCAACCAGGTTTTCCCCATGTCTCACCAGGCGTTTGATGACACTGTTGTAGTTATGATTGGTAACCTGAAAGGCGTGGAAATTTTGAATTTGCTCCGGAAGGGAGTTCACATTACAGTCATGGTCGAGGTGGGGAGGAAACATATCATCTGGCTCAACCACTATTTTGTCTCTTTTATGATCGTCACAACTGCTACTTTGGCATATTTCACCTTTTATCATATTCGGAGACTTTGGGTTGCAAGGATTGAGGACAGGAGATGGAAGCGGTTAACAAGAGAACTCAAGAAAGCTTTTGGCCAGCTGCAAATTCGAGTGTTGAAAGAGGGTGATGAGGAAGTCCATCCTAATGCGGACAGTTGCGTCATCTGCTTTGAGCCCTATAAACCTAACGATACAGTTCGTATTCTCACTTGTAACCATTTTTTCCACAAGAACTGCGTCGACCCCTGGATTCTAGCCCATGGCACATGCCCCATGTGCAAATGTGATATTCTGAAAGCTCTGGGGATTCAAATGGACATTGAGGATGGAACAGATTCTCTGCAAGTTCTGATGGCAAATGAACTGCCTGGAACCTTTTTACCTGTGGAAGAAGAGACAAATAATGAACTTCCGCCTGCAAGAACTTCAGGAAAAGTGACCCATGTACAGGAGCACCCTACTTCTCCAAACACTGGCAGCCAGCCTCCTGCAGCAGAGGAAACTGGTCATCCTTCACTTGGACAGCTTGACCTTTGAGCAAGTGGATTAAACCTGTTTGTCAAATCAGGTCCTCACACCGACAAGCAGTTTGTCTGAAGTGCTTTTTTGTGTGCGTGTGTGTCATTTGCTGTCTGCTCATTTCCCAAATTCACTGTCAAGCTTCAAATACAGGGGAAAGAAAACTTGACAGGATTTTATGGCTTTTTACCTCTGCCAATTTTAACTTTTTGTGAATGTGTTATTCTTGTGAGTGTGCCTGTGTTTATTTCTAATTAGCCTGTGTTAAAACCAAGGTCAAACTTCCTCCCTAAATTATATTTATGTGTTTATACATGGCTTTATTTTGGTAAGAAAATTGTTAAATAATTTTTTGCATTTTTCTTATAAGAAATCATCGGTTAACTTTAGTCTTTTAGCAATAGTAAAAATTATACTATACTATAGTAATTTGAAATCATTATGTTGCAGTGTTTTTTCATTCTTTGAAATGAAAATTTGTGATATAGAATTTTTTATTTATCCTTGATCAAGAGTTCTCTTCTATCAGTAAGTTTTATATAGCAGGTGTCTGCATAACAACTTTAGAAATAAAGCAGTAAAACTCTATGAAAAGTAAATATTCCAGTGCCCAATATTACTTATAGGCATTATATGATCACAATTTGTTGAATAAAGTTATATAATTTCTGTGTTCTTTTGTCCTGTCACATTTAATTTCCAGGAGATTCAATCCAAATGCCAGTTAGATTTTTTTTTCATTTTTGTCCTTAAGGAAAATGTTTACACCATGCCAGCTTATTTTGGAGAAAGTAGCACCATGTGGGGTGACTGTTCTGACATAGCGGGTTCTTGTTAGTTGTGCTCACTGGATGTAGTCTTGCACAGTGTATGGCACTGAAGGGTTTTTTGATAAGTGAGTTTAGGGATAATAAAGTATAGATATTTTTCATAATATGTTACATTTTAATCTGATAAACTAAGCTATTTATTCCCATTGTAAGAAATAATGGAAAACTGATTCTGAAATTTTACTTCCAAAATCACATTGACAAAAATAGCAAATTTTGATTTTAGTGTTGAATTCAATATAATTCATATTGACTCTCATAGTAGTTTACCATAATTTCAATGAGCCTTTGAACTGTCTGTGGCCAGTACTGGAGTTTGAATTATTGAGCAGTGCTAGAGCGGACTGGTGAGTGTGAATTTCGTGAATTGTTCCTGCAGAAGGGCAGTGCTCAGCTGCAGACACAACCCAGTGGAAATTATTAAGGGAGGAAGGGCATTCCTGCCGGGCCAGGAGAGCCAAGATACAGCAGAGCTTGGACAGATGCCAGTAGGCCACAGCTTCCTGTTCCATACAGGCCTTTGTGTTCCTGACCCTGGGAAAGTTTGACAACTGATCACACACAATACCAGGTTTACTGGCGGATTTAGCAAGAACTGAATTTTCAGTGTCTTCAGGTTTTTCTTAGGATAGTAAAGTTGTTCCTTGGAGTACCTGTTGTCATATGAGAGAGAAGGACCCAGAGAACTCTACAGGAACTCTTCTTGGGTCACTGAATGCGGAATAGATGAGCCACCATCCTTAGACTATATGTTGGCCACTGGGAGCTGGGGCTGATGGTTTGGCTCCAGTGGTTTTCAGCAAAGCTGTGGAAATGTTGGGTTGGTACATTGCAAAATATTTGTACAAGGCCTTGAAGACCTTGGGTTCCATTTCCATCACCACAAACACTACCATAAAAAAGCAAAGAAAATACCTGAAATGTGTATGTCTCTTACTGTGGCATTTTCTCCACCCAAAGTTCTAGATCATTATAGTGCCTCACAAATTTACTTGAGGTCCTTGTTCGTAATAGGCATAGCTCATGAGGGATTTTCTTATCCTTTCTGCTCAAAATGCTACCACATTCTCCTTTTCCTCCTCTGTATCTTCTTGGCTTCAGCTTTCCTCTTTTTACACCCCCCCTGTCCATCACCGCCAAGCTTAGACTTAACTCCCAGGTTTAAGGAATTACCATTTGTTCACATACATAACAGGTGTCTTTTGCTAGGATGCACAGTGAACATTTAACATAGGAGATAGGAAAGGAGGGTCAGGTCTGTGAACTTGGGAACTGGGGGCACTGAATGTGTAGAGATGAGGCAAGCAGGCCTACTTTTCATCCTGCCCAGCTCCTGCACAGCTAGCTTAGCCCCGCAAATAACAACACACAAATTGTATTCTTTTAAACACTGCTTGGCCCATTAGTTTTAGCCTCTTATTGGCTAATTCTCACATCTTGATTAACCCATTTCTAATAATCTGTGTAGCACCACGAGGTGGTGGCTTACCGGGAAAGATTCAGCATGTCTGACCTGGGGGCTGGCTCCATGGCATCTGACTCACCTCCCTTCTTCCCAGCATTCTGTTCTGTCTACTTCACCTACCTAATTTTCTGCCCTATTAAAAGGCCAAGGCAGTCTCTTTATTAACCAATGAAAATAACACATAGACAGATGACCCTCCCACATCATGAGTGCCTCTGTGTCTCTGACAATGAGGCCAAGTGCTCTGCAGAGCCACTCTCTAAGTCAAAACAAAACAGCAGCTTCAGCCCTGCCCTTCTAGTGAATAGCTGTAAATAAATCAATAAAGCACTTTTATTCCAGGTTTATTTTATTTATTTGTGGGTTAAGTAACCTGGACCTAGAATTATCACCATGCTATTAGATATTTATATGATGTTAAGTATTTGTTGTAGTATTTGTACCTGCACTATAGGCGATGGCATTTTGTATTGGATCCAGTAATGCTAATATATTTTGCTTGATGATATGGAACTGGAAGGTATAGTATTTTGGCACAATACCAATATAATGAGTTTCCTTTTGATACTCTTTTTTTAGGTTTTAGTGTTCTTCAGTGGTCAGTGTGTGATTTCCTGTCCCCATGCCCCATGATGAGTAGAGTGCTGATTTTTTTTTAATGAAAATAAAATCTCTTTCCTCGTCATTAGTGGGGCAAGTTTTCCCTGTGATCGCATGACTGAATAGCACAAATTAAACATAAGCTGCAATGGTAACATCTTTGTGTCTTGCTGTAGAATGGTTGTAATGATCCTAGAAAGAAATGTTGGTCAATAACTTTGAAGTACTGTGAGCATTTCATAAGGTCTAGTGAGCCAGAGACCCGCCTGGCCTGATGAACACACTGTGTACTTAAAGTGGTCTCTTTCCAGACATCTGGATAGTGAAACAACAGACAGGAACCAAGAAGAGGACTATCAAAGTCTTGGGGGAACTCTGAGTGGCAAAGGGGACATCGTCCCATGTTGTGTCTGAGTTACAATCATTATAACAGAGATTTCAGTCTTCTAATTCATTGCTCACCAATAAGCGCCACCTGAAATTTTAAAAGTGCTTTGGTTTCTTTTGTAATTACTGTGATTTTCAGTGTTTAACAGGTTTTAACTGTTTAGAAATTATTGCATGTGCTATCGTAGGAATATCTTAAAACATACCTGGCTTTCAGCAAAAGATGGGTTTATTTGGGGGTGGGTGGGTGTTATATAGAGAGAAGGAGATGAACTTCTAACCCAGAACTGTTGAAACTGTTGTTCCAATATGTCATCACAGACATCTCATTTACACAGTTCTAACCAACTTGTTGCACCTCTCTCCCCAGGTTGCTGTATGCCCGATCAGCTTAGGTGTGTCATGTCGATCACTGATTTAATAACTTACGTGCTTTTTTTAATTTCATCTCTATTTCAGCAATTATCTGCTCGGTGTGAGGTGGGGGGAGGGGTGATTGGGTATAGGTGGCTACATATATGTGTACCTGCATGGAGAAGCCAGAGGTTAATGTTAGGTACCTTCTCAATCGCTTTCCCCTTACTTTGTGAGACAAGGTCTCTCACTGAACCTAGAGGTCATTGATTTGGCTTGACTGGCCATCCACCAAGCCCCAAAGATTCTGCTGTCTCTGCCTCCCCAGCTGGAAATAGAAGGATAGACTATGGTTCAGGTTTTTGTTTTGTTTTGTTTTGTTTTGTTTTGTTTTTTTCCCAGGTGCTAGGGTCGAATGTAGGTCCTCATGTAGGTAAGACAATTACTTTACTGTCTGGCTCATCTCACCAGCTCCTCATTAACATTGTTTTCACCACATATCGAGTTCTGTTGTCTTTGAAAGCTTGCCAAGTTAGAGCACTGGTCACAGAATTTCCGCTTGAAATCTGGTTGGCCCCATCCCCATCTTTCCATCAGCCTTGCATCTGACTCTCATTGTAACGAAGGTCTCCCTCAGCCGCCAGCGCTTCCCTCCCCTCCAGTTCTTTTCCAGCATGATACAGACTCAAATTTCAAGTTGTTTTACCATCCAGATACCATATCTTGCTTCCCTTAACCGTTTTCTTAGTATCATTTACTCTTAATCAAAGTACCTGCTTTTAATACCTCTGTTCCACAGAAGGTGCTCATTATTTGGGTTGTAGTGGATCTTCATTATCTACTTTTCACAAGATCTTTGCTCCTATTAAAAATTTATAACCATTGAATCCCCCTCTCCATTTTCTGCAGGGCAATATTTCTAAGCCTAGGCTGCATATCCGAATAGCCTGGTGAAGAGTTAAAAGGCTCAATGCGCCTACTTACATCTCTAGACTTAGACGCAGCTCCAATCTCTACGAAGTTGATCAGGGCAATTCAGCTGTACTCTAGATTGAGAACTAGGCATATGGCTATGACAAAGAGCTTCGGCTATTTAATTTCCTTCGAGATTACTTGATTTCAATTTATGACATATATTTATGTAGAAATCAAAGTATCAATTTTGAAAGACTTAAGTTTCACTGAAAAGAGTTAAAATAGGCTTCTGGAAATTAGAGATCGGTTTCACCTGGAGAAACGAAAAATACCTTCTGAAAATATTTGAAGTGGAAATACCTCTGGGTTTAGAAAAGCTGTTCTCAGCACCAGCAAGATGGTTCAGTGGGTAAAGGCTTATACCATCAAGTTTGACAATCTGAGTTTGTTCCCTGGGACCCCAGTAAAAGGAAAGAACCTACTCCACAAAGGTACCCTATAGCTTACACATCCTCTCTCTCTCTCTCTCTCTCTCTCTCTCTCTCTCTCTCTCTGTGTGTGTGTGTCTCTGTCTCTCTCTGTCTCTTTTTTTCCCTCCCTCCCTCCCTCTCCTGTCATACATACATACATACACTGTGGTGGTTTCTACACATACACACACACTGTAGTGGTTTGTGCACCATACACACTGTGGTGGTTTGTGTGCACGCGCACACATACACACACTGAAAATGTGATAACATCGTTCTACTGGAGGCAACAGTGGGAACAAATGTTTCATAAAGAAGTTCAAATGGCCAATATAGTTTTGCTTGAGGACTTGATAAGACAGCACATTCAAAATGCTCTTGGTTTTTAGCATAAGCATTGGTATTCAAGTATGTGCCAATTCAATAATAGGCAAATGGGTGAGTTACCTTCAAGATACCATGTTCTTATTTACTGGTACAAATTTTTCTGTATTCCTTTTTTATGACCAAGACAACACTGATTTGAAAGCTTTCTGTCATTTTCATTTTTTATGTATCACCAATGTAGCAATACACCAATCAAATAGAAGAGGTGGAGATGGGTCAGGAGTAGCTGAGGAAGGATGAAGAGTCAGGGATAACGTCGCTCTTCTGGTGTGTGCCTCTAGGTTTTAACAGTAACATTCACCAAAATGGAAACTAACAGATGGCACAATGTGTGGTTAAAAAAATATGTATTGAAAATCAGAGAATGCCAAATCAAGAAACAATAGAACTTCTAAGTGATAATAAAGAGCTGGAAATGTAGTTCTAGCCCAATTAAATTCATTTAAATTAAAATTAAACAGCCAAAGAATGATACATAGTAAGTAGTAAGTTGTAATTAACTCAGAAATTTTCACTCAAATTCTACTTATATTGTGATGATTTTACTGTTTTATATTATTTTGGCTGCCTTTCTACATAGTATTCCTGTTTGTTATGGTCCATGAGTTCCAATGATTCAAACCTAGATGGCACTGGCAAGTAATCTAGGAATGGTGGAGGAATAACTATAGCTACAGTGTTGCAGGGTACAGTTAATTCAATTGTGCATTTCTTAGGAAGGAACTCGTGCAGTCATCGCAGAAACTGCAAGATTGGCATCAACACTAAGTACCCTATTCTTTTTTTCTTTAATTTACATATTTTTAGGGATTGAACCTAGACCTTGATGCACGTTAGGCAGGTGTTCTATCCATGTAACCTTGGAAGGTCTTGAAGTTGATCCACCCTGAGCAGCTGCACTGCAGTCCCGTGTGACAGTCTGCTAGTGTCTCTGCTCTCATGGTCAGGATGTCAAGAGCACTCAAATGATGCTGCCAGTTTCGTGTTAACTCTATATTTGTATTTAGAATAATTCCATAGCTGATTGTTTTAAACTGTACACGACAATCAGCTATATACTTCAGCGTTTAAGCGAAGGAGAAACTATTAGCATGAGTGCAGTTCTGAAAACTGAAAGGATAGAACCATGCAAGAGAAATCCCAGCTAAAGACATTGGCAGTGCTGTGCTGACTGAGGAGCTGGCAGCTCTTCTGTGCAAAGCACTTATTTGCTCAGAGGCTTTTGATGTGAGGTGCCTTTCTCAATGAAGTTCGAAAGAATAGCAATTTTCATAATTCCCTTGCTGTTTGATATTGGCTGTTTTAAGTTCAGTCATAAAACCCAGATCTTCTTTTCTAAAAGAATATGGGTCATCTCTATGAAGTCACCTGGATTTATTTTCTGTCCCCAGTGAACACCTCAGAGCCATGGTGAGTCCCACTGCGGCAACAGCAATCAGCATCACCTGCCCCGCCCCACACACCCGTCTTAGGTTTCACTTAGGTAAATGCAGTCAGAAATCTTGGGGGATCCATTGGCTGTTTTCAGGGAGTCCTCCACTGGCTCTGCTGCACATTTAAGAATCTCATCTAATCAGAGGATCTGTTCCTTTTAGCTAGAATTCATCATACACTTGTAATCAGAACTAATATTAAGTGAAAGCAATTATGAATATTAAAGCAGTTGCTATCAGTGCCGTTAAGTTCTGAGATAACTTTAAGCACATTTCAAGTGTGCGATTGGTCTGATTTATGCATATAAATGCTTCTTCTAGCACACATTGCTGCTTCTTTATTCATCACCACTATCACGTCTGCTGAGGAAGTTGTGAGGAAAATTAATGGGTTTTAGACAGATTGAAATTTCCAAATCAGAATGATAGAAAATAACACAAAAACAAAATAGAGAATTACACTCAATTCTGCAATAGAAGAGGATGCTTTCCAATTCCTTTGTACTGGGCTCTTAAGATGTTATGCTTTGGAGCCAGGAGCCAGCACTTGGGGAGCAGAGTCAGGCAAATCTCTAAGTTTGAGGTCAGCCTGGTCTACAGAGCAGGTTCTAGGACAACTAAGGCTACACAAAGAAACCTGGTCTCAAAAAACAAAACCAAAAGATGTCATGGTTTGGATCTTAAATGTCCCCCTGAAGACTCATGTGTAGGTGTTGTCCCCAGTTGATGGCATTGGTGGAGGGTGCTGTCACTTTCAGGAAGGAGAGGCCAGATGGACCAGATAGGTAAGCCCATGGAGGGAATCCTGGGACTCTAGCCTTTTCCTCTCTCTCTCCTTTACCCTCAGCCTCTCCCTCCTCCCCCCACTCCTCTCTGTCTCTTGCTCTGCTACAGGCTTCAAAGCAACACAGTCAAGAGACCGTAGACCGAGACTTAGGAAACTGTGAGCCAAAATGAACATTTCCAATATTGCATGAATGTTAAAGCAACAGGACGCTCTCTTGTACAGATACTTGAATGCTTAAACAGTGGCCGAAGATGACATTCAGAAGGAAATCATGCCAACTTTCCCCTGGTCCTAGCTTCATACAAACTGGCTGGTGTTCAGTTCAAATAAGTGCAAAATGCACCATTGGGAGTGTAAATCACCTGATGAAGGTGTGTAGTGTCTTCTCCTGCATGAGTAACAACACTGTTTCTCTAGTAGGAATTAATCACTACTCTTCCCTTGATTGATAGATTTTTCCCTCTGTTGTTGGAGGCTCATGGGTCCATTCAGCCAATACTGGGTTCCTTGAAGAGTTCTCTGCTGCCAGTCCAGCAGTCAGTTCTCTCTTGGGGCTCACTTTCTAGTGGGAAGAAAATATCAGTGCTATCTTAGATAAATTATATGATCTATGGAAAGAAAAATGGTCACAGGAAACTGAGGATAGAGTTTTGGTTTTATAGAAAGTTGTTACCAAGAGATGAATAGTTGAACAGATTTCCCACTTAGCTTCAAGTGTCAATATGACACAGACAAGTGTTATCTGGAAAGAGTCTTAATTGGGGAATTGCCCTTATCAGATGGCCTGTGGGCATATCTGTAAGGTGTTTTTTTGAAATTTTTAAAACTTATGTTTATGTGTGTTTTCTCTGCATGTATGTCAGTGAAGCAAGTGTGTGTGGTGCCCATGGGGTGCAGAAGAGGGTATCATATCAGCTGTGGCTAGCCCATTGTGGGTGACAAAACGGATTGATGGTCTTGGATTTTTTTAAGAATGCTAGTGGCAGAATCGGTACCCATAGCATTCTGAACACACACGATCTCTTCTGATCTTGGTAGCTGAGCAGGTTTGGTCTGCTTAGCACTTGGATGGGACAAAGCTGGCTGAGCCTGAGCCATGGGAACAAGCCAATAAACAGTATTGATCCATGATTCATATGTCTGTTCCTCCTTGAGTCCCTGCCATAACTTTCTTCAATGATAGGTTGTGACCTAGAAATCTAAGCCAAATAAACCCATACCTCCCTAAATTGCTTTCAGTCATGGTGTTTACCACAGCAACAGAAAGCAGACTAGAACAGACCTGAAAGAAATGATCCCATTCACACAAAACCAGCTATGTGCTGCAAAGAGAGTCAGAAGGGTGAGGAGATGTTCTTGTCCCCTCAGAAACACCTGAGGTCTGTTTAGCCTGGAAGCCAGAGAAGTGTGTTAATTGTTATTAAACACTTGTAGCATGGCCTTGGGACAAATGTATCATTTCTTTGTTACTCTGGAGGTTAGAACTAGTTGGGAAAATATCGGCTAAGGGGAGAATGTTGCCACCCAGAAACAGAGGTTTGAGAAGTTAGTCCTGACCAATGGTTATTCACCACACACAATCTGACTTTCTCTAAGGAGCTTGATAAATGTTTGAATATTATCTCCATGGTGGTGGTGGTTTTGGTGATTGGGTGGTGGGGTGTTGGTGGAGTGGGGTGTTTGGGGGTGGTGTGGTGGTGATGTATATGGGCGTGGGGTGGGGTAGTGGTGGGGGAGGGTGGTTGTGTGGTGATGGCAGTGGAGGTGTGGGGGGGCATGGAGAAGGAATTCAAATTTTATAAAGAAGATTGAATTTACAACCTCTGGGTCCCTCACAGTTTTGAGAATCAGATTCTAGAATTAAACAGCAAAAATATTGTTTTTCATACATAGTTGCCATCTGGTGGAAAAACAAATAACTACAAGATTTAAGCCTGAAAAGCCATTCAACAAATATTGACTGAAAGGCACAACATACTAGGGAACTCTATTCAGTGAGTCTAGAGTTCATTTCTCTTGAACTTAACAGACTGTTTTCCTTTAAGATCAATTTACTTTACCAGCCTTTTTCATTTTGAACTTTGGGTCTTCATTCCTCAGCTACAGGTCCTGAGCTTATGAAGTGTAAATAACTTGCCACCTTCACAATTCATGATTTATAAACCTGGGACTGGAGAGAATAGTAACATGCTTTCTGGTGTCCTGGTAGTAGTGTGGAAATGCAATGATTTGGCTTATAGACTGTCGTCTCCTGCTTCGCTGTCAACATTGCCGCAATATCGTCTTCTAATCTTCCAAAAGGGGAATCTCTTGAGACATTGATTCTCAAGTGAAAGGCCAATATTCATTGTATTTCCAATTAACTGTGGAATATATTATAATAAAAGATCATGTATTTGACTTACCCTACTAAAAAGTTTAGCTAATGATGATGGATAAAACAATAAGCAGGGTGAAACATAACCTGCAGAATCTAGATTGTGGATATATATATATATATATATATATATATATATATATATATATGCTCAAAACAACTTCATTCACTTTTCCATCTATTTCAACATTCTTATAATAAAATATTGGTGGAATTTGGTTGTCGTGGTGATGTGTATCACCTGTAAAGTTTTCAGACTGTTTACTTATGGAGGCCAAGGTGACTGTATGGACCACGGATCACGTTTTGAGTGTCACCACACATAAGAACTTACACCACTGAGTTGCCCTTCCACATCTGTGCATTTGCACACCTGGATTCAAACAACCTTGATTTGAAAATGGGGGACCACACTTGTTTTGAAACTATAAAGAGCTATTATCTATATCCCTTTCTACAGAACAGTGACTATTTCCATAGTGTGTACATTGTATTAGGATGTGTAGTATAGAAGTGAATAGGTATTCGTTACGTTCAAGTAGTGCAGCAGATTTGAGCATTGCTCATGGATCCCAGGAGGAGTTCTAGGATTACTCAGGGACAGCTATTTTTATCTGTTTATCTTATGTAATATTAAACAATAATTCTGAAAAAAAATTTAAATCGCCCTACTCCAGCAATGAGAAAGCAGAGCCACAGTGATTTTGTACTCCCTTATGGCTCATGCCACATCTTCTAATTGGAAAGTTTTTACTTCCCGAATGGTAGAGTGGCTCACAATGTAAGTGAGAATGGGGTGAGCAGAGTGACACGATTGGATTTGGAACATGCTGCAGGTTTAACGTGGAAGAAGGGGTGACATATTTAACTGCGTGTAATAAAAATTATTTAAGAACTTATTGCATATTGTGTATACTATGGGAGTCTAGCTATTCTATATTTAAAACTTATAAAACAATATTTTAAAAAATAATCTATACCATTACAATGAAGACAACAAAAGAAAGCCTTTCCTTGATAGAGTGTGTAGAGGAATGTAGCCGAGCACAAGATAGCTCAATGTGTCTCTCAAGCCATGAGACATTGGATTAAATATGGGGGAAAATGCAGACTATTGCTCCTCACATCACAGGGGAAACATGGCTTTTCCTCCTTTAAGGATCCCATTCTTGTATGCTGTCACATGAATTGGAAAACCAGGTAGTGTTCGGTGACCTATTTTTTTTGTTTGTGCTTCTAACAGGTGCCACAATATAATTTTTTCTTCCTTCCTTCCTTCCTTCCTTCCTTCCTTCCTTCCTTCCTTCCTTCCTTTCTTTTACTTTTCTTTTTTCTTTTTTCCTTATTTGAGATAGGATTTCTCTGTGTAGCTTTGGAGCCTGTCCTGGAACTCACTCTATAGACCAGGCTGGCCTCAAATTCACAAAGATCTGCCTCTGCCTCCCAAATACTGGAATGAAAGGCATGTATTACCACCACCTGGCCATTGACATAGTCCTGTTTCAGGCTTAGTAGCTAGCAGTGGGTCAAGGAAACTTTGTCATTAGCCCAAGCAAGACTTAGGCTGATCAATAAGTTGAGAAATACCTGAAATAGCAAACTAACAGACTTACTAACAGCTGGCACTAGAAGACAGCTTTAGAGCAACTCCCTAGCATCTGTAACATGATGACAGTTGAAGAAGGATGCTTAAAAGAAATCCCACACTAGCTCAGAATTGAGAATAATAGAGAGTTACTTATTTAGGGGTAGACTCAAAAATCGATATTCTCTGCTGGAACAGAGAACAGCATCCAAATCCCACAGCCAGAAAAAAGGCCAGATACATGCTTTACACCAGCATAAATAGTATAAGAGGCCACGCCCAATTGGTCAGGTAACTTAAAGGCTACTGGCTGTAGGAATTCCTACAGCAGAGAGTGCTCAATTTATTTCTTTTAATCTTTATATTTTTCAAGTAGTTTCTTTCTTTGTATGGATGGAGACTCATCTCAGTCCATATAGCAAAACTTGGTAAGCTTTTGGCAAGTTTTGGCTTTAGGTTTATTTCAAGGGCTTTATATTTGATATGTCAGATTTAGGTAAGCTCTCGGAAAGGCTCCTTTGATATCAACTCTTTTCTAGGTCCCTAATAAATGTCTCGATGTATTACTTATTTATAGTAACATTTTTAGTCAGGAGGTTATTTGTGGTCAATTTTAAGAGAGTTCTTTAATAAGAGAGTCCTTTAATAAGGAATGAGATTGGTTGTCAGCGGTTTCCAGGCCTTTAGGATTCACAGATCAGTAAAATTCTCTGCTAATATCTGCTAATATGACTCCCTCTTTTACACATACACACACACACACACACACACACACACACACACATGACAGAAATATATATAGAGAGAATTTAATATATATTAGAAAGGGGAATGAATATATATATGTGTATATATATATATTACATAACTATAGATAGCATTTACCTCCCACTAGGTACTATAACAAGCATTCGCTGCTAGTGAGTTTATATGAAAAAGTTATTTGTTTACCACTAACAGCTGCTGTATTAATAAAGTCAACTTTTATGAAAAAGTACTCTCACTGCAGAAGAGAAACCTCTGTATTCTCCTTAAGCTAGGATTGATGGTTTGACTACAGACTCTCTTGGGACAACTGTCTCAGTGTTTATCAAGGTAAATCAGCTTCTGTGCCTGTTTTTCTCACTATATATAGGATATAGGATATAATATATAGGGTAAGCAAATACATGTCATTGTCATGGCAGTGATGATCAAACTCAGAACATGATTCACTTTCATGCATATTTATTGGGGAAGGAACATACAGAGAATATTGAGGACCAAACAAGTGCTTCCCTTTCTTAGAACAGAAAATACCTTCTTCAGGGCCATGAAGAGAGATCTGGGAAGAGGAGGTCAGGATAACTTGGTAAATGGAAAAAAATGAAGTCAAATAGTGCTAGCAGAGAAACCTCTGGCTGGCTTTGGTTATTCAGAGTGACCCAATGCAAATATAATTTGTATTTTGCAAAAATAGATATTGTTTAATTTTTAGCGATACTCAATTCACCATTGTTACAGCATTCACAAATTGATGACATTTGAAAAAATAGTTTTTTAAGAAAAAACATTCTAAATTGAATTCTTCAAGGACATTACAAATTATAACACTCACGAGTCAATGTTTTCTTTGGCATTATTGAGGAGAAGAGGCATCTCTTATAAGTGGGACTCTTGTACTTTCTCAACATCCTCCTGCCTGAAGACATGCTGGCAGTCTTCCCAGGAAACATCTCATAGATAGCCACAATGATTTGGCAAGAAGATAATGTTTTTCTAGTCATTATGAAATCCTTTTGAATAAAAGAAGCAGTGTGCAGTTCAGATCAGCAGCACTGTGCATCTTAAGCACTTCTATAGAAAAGTGTATTTAAAGTCTTATTTGGACAGCTAGGCAGACTTGGCCTTTGAAGATATTGTTTCTTATAGTCATCACATTCAATTTTGTTATTGGTTCCCTGTAACTTTGTCAAGATTTCAATTATCTCTTTGGTATATGAACCAGACAGATGAATAGGAAGAATGGCATTCCAAGAGGACCAGGTAAAATTAAATTTCCACCAAAATGTGGAGAAAAATAGCACACAAAGTATATGGAAAAGCTCTCTGGTGGTAGATTGATAACACCCATGCTGAATTGGTTATGTGGAACGTTCACATGAAGATCACTGATTGGTAATTCCACAGGTGTTAGTCAGTACCCAGTAGAACATCTTTGGGTATACAATGGAGGTGTGTAAGAAAAATAAGTAAAACAAAATTATCATTGAATCCATAGGCTAAGTTTCCCACTCTTTTCACAGAGGAACTATGTCCTTAATCTAGCCACTTCTTGGTTTACACCACTAAATCTAAAAGAGAAAATTATAATCCAGAAAACTGATGTGGGAGTCCCCTCTGTGTAATCTGATTACCATTAATGAAAGAAATTGCCTTCGCCTGATAGGGTAGAACTTAGGTAGGCGGGGAAGACTAAGCTGAATGCTGGGAGGAAGAAGGCCAAGTCAGAGAGATGCCATGGAGCCGCTAGAGACAGACACTAGTAGGAACTTTAGCGGGTAAGCCACTGTCCCATGGTGATACACAGATTAATAGAAATGGATTAAATTAATATGTAAGAATTAGCCAATAAGACGCTAGAACTAATGGGCCAAGCAGTGATTTAATTAATACAGTTTCTGTGTGATTATTTCATGGCTGGGCGGTCAGGTCCAACAAGCTGTCCCCTTCCACAACAGGAAACAAAGAGTAATTGTGCCAATTAAATGAAATCACGTCAGAGATCTCTAGAGAGACAATACCTGTTCACCAGTACATTTTTAAAAATATGCTTAGTTCCCATGCGGGCTACATCTGGGTACCTTTGACCATTCTCAGACAGAATTTCACAAATGATCTTCTGTTGCAGATCAGAGAATTATTTTCTGGAAACCTTAAGATTAGAGATCAGCCTTGACTATAGCCATAGTTTGCCTGCTTATAATAGCTCTTGTTGTAAAAGGACATTGGATTAAAATATGTGATAATTAATAAGACTTGACATATCAATGTCACATAGATTCTTAGCTGTGTGGCATATCGTGAATGAAAAGCTGATTATAAAAACTACATGTGCTTCTTTCTATAAAACACTACAAACAATGAGAATTACTAGAGAATTTGAATCTCACTCCTCCCTTTGAACAATACTATAATGATATTTTGTTTGTGCTGTAACAAATAAAGTTTGCATGAGGATCAGAGTTGGAGCAAGCCACTAAATAGCCATAGAAGCCAGGCACTTCCTTCTGTGTACAGAACCACGAGAACTCTTCTCCATGAAGCTCTTGTATTCTGGAGCTTGTGCCTTTTGAGCATAGCTTTCCTTCTGCTTACAGTTACGGATTTTTGCGACCTTTGGTGTCTCCTGCAGCCTTCTGTATTTTAGGATGCCTGTAGCTAGATTTGTATCTGGTCTTCTTATATCATTGAAGCGTCGATCATCTTCAGGCCATCATTACTTTTTTAACAAATCCTTCTTTGACTCCTAGTAAGTGACAGTCTCTTTTTAGACTTTAGACTCATCAGCAACCAAAGTGGAATCCACCCCATTGGCAGCCACTTTTTACTTTGGGGAGACATATAGTCAATAGATGTCAAATAGTATTTTGTGCAAAAGAGAAAAAGAGGATAAGAAGGTAAAGCATGATGAATGAGAGATAGAGGGAGGACAGGGATTGCTCTTTTATTTTTTTTTCTTTATTCTTCTCTCATCTATTACATCCAACTACGGTTTCTCCTACCTCCTTTCCTCCCAGTCCCTCTCCTATGTCTCTCCTCTCTCCCACATCCACTCCTCTGTTTCCCTTCAGAAAATATCATGCCTCCCAGTGATATCAACCAAACATGGCATAACAAGTTATAGTAATACTAAGGCTTCCTCTTAAGAGATTATGATGAGACCCAAGTGAAGTAGGAGGATACACCTTGTGGATGGTATCTTCCTTTATAACAAGTCCTTTCAAAAATACCAGCATAAAAACTATGAGTGACTGTCTTGTCTTTTCTCAATTAAGGATCTTTGAGGCAGCCTAGCTGGGTGTTCTTAAGGTTTCTGAAAAGGATGATATCATGTCGTCAGCTTTACTGCGGGCACCTTGAGGATTAACAGGGACTGAAGAATTTGCTTCCCGGTTCACTGATGTGGTTCTGAACAGATTTCTGTTCATTAAGGATTGTTAGACTGGTGACCTCGGGTCCTTGTTTCACAGCAACTTCCTGCAGGGCACATGTTAAGGACCAAGAGCAAGAAAGAGTGCCACAGCCTGTGACGGTCTCATCTCAGAAGTGGCCCAGTGTTGGTTTTGCTGGGTCTTCTGTGCTACTGAGTTGCCGTTCCTACTGCTTGAGTGTGACTTCCCAGCCTTGCTTCTCTTGGCTTCCCTCCATCTTCCTCTTCCATTCATCCTTTCTAAAAGCAAAATCTAAGGTTGCCATCTTAACTTTATTGTGCCTTGTTTCCTTTGCTCCCTCTTGTAGCTGGCTCTTCATCTTCAGTTGGATAAATGTCCTCTGCCCAAGGTGACATGGGAACAGGAAGCAGTAAACAGATCTGCTTTCATTTGATCTGTTTGTTCTAGAGGCCTCTGGTTCTTGTTGTTTTCTTTGGAAACATCTCCTGCTTTTGCTGCTAGTGTGTGTGTGTGTATTTTGCTTTTTGTTTCCCTGATTCTCCTGACCACTACTGGACACAATTTTTGTTGGTTTCATTTTATTTAATTTAGAATCATTTAAATATAGATTTTTAGGCTTTTGTTCTTCACTGTACTTTTATCATTTTACCATCACTGTGCTTTTTTTACTGACCACTGTCCAAACTAAATTAGTTATCTCTTAACACTCACAACATCATCTCTTTGTTCAAAAAGTGTGTAAATATATACACTTTCCCACCTTTATTATTAATTGTAGTTACAAAGAGAATGAAAATCTTATTTTCAGAATTAGTTTCCATATCTTGCAGCTCATCAAAACCCTTCTTCATTCTATCTTCGCTCCTTCCTGCCTCACCTTCTTCCCCTCGCCCCCTGCTGTACTTGTACTAGTTCCTTCAAAGCTACTTTCTCCTTTAGATCACAGGTCTCTATCTTAGCTCCAGTAGTTTTCCATCTAGCCTTGTTTCCGGCACCACTGTTTGAAACATACCTCTCAGTGTGTTAACACTAGGTCATCTAGTCACCATAAGCCCTCGAATTAGAAGGAGTCGTCAGAGCAGTGGTTCTCAACCTGTGGGTCAGGACCCCTTTGGGGCTCACATATCAGATATCCTGTATATTAGATATTTATATTACAATTCCTAACAGTGGCAAATTACACTTATGAAGTAGCAATGAAAATCATATTATGGTTGGGCATCACCACAACGTTGGGAGCTGTCCAGCATTAGGAAGGCTGAAAACCACTGTCATTGAGGAACAGAACTGGTAAAGTATTGTATATCACAATGGGGATTTAGTAGATTGGCCTACATGCTGTAGAATGGGTAATCAGACAGGCCATGGAGGGATTGAGAACCTGGTAGCTGCTCAGGCTATGAGGCCAGGTCTCTCAGCAGTTCTAATTTCACACTGAAAGCCTGGAACATTGTCAGGAAGCTCCTGGTCTAGTCTTTGTTGGGAGGCTGAAGAAGGTAGGTTCTAATGTCAGTGAAATTTATCAAGAGCTACACCAGTAAAGAGTGAAGGCTTACAGAAAAAATCATCACTGGTTTTTCCTCTGACCTCTTTATGTATTGAATGCCCCCTTGGGGACATGCTTCCCACCCAGTAGGATGTTCTTTCTCATTTCCTGTTCCTAGGTAACATTCTCCAGACACATCCAGAGGCACGTCTCTTAGTTGGTTCCGTATCTAATCAAATGGGTGAGCAAGGTTAACCATTACAGCATCATCAGCTAGAATCTGGACTTCTCTCCTGCACACTTGTCGTTTTCCAATCTTATCTCTGGTGGCCTTCCTGGCTACAATTTTTTTGACTACTAACACTCATATTTAATATCAGCATATAATAGAGTTTTCAAATTTCCCTTTGGAAATTCTAATGTTTATTCTTCTATTCGTTTTACTTTTTAAAACCTATGTTTATTCTCCCTTTGTCTTTACACAGTTCACAGGCTGTTAAAGACACAGGTCCTTGTCTCTGTTCTGGGCTCTCCCCATCGCACTCACACTTCCCACCAGAGTTGTTAACTCCATTTCTTTTGTTTTCTCTCCTTTTATATGAGCATCTATGATTGTTTTTGCCCCCAGGGATCATGAGCTTGTCAGGCCTTGGTCTTTGATGGATCCATCTGTACAACACAAACACTTAGCCCAATCCTAAGATTTTTGTTACCATTTAACAACTATCAATTATGTAGTCGGAGGGACTCAGTCAGTGCAGCCTTGGTTATGACCTTATGGGCGAAAACAATCCAGAAACAATGTTCATTCATGGTTTTGCTTCTAAACTAGGGTCACTTAAGGGGACTCTACTTTACTGTATGTTAGACAGTAAAGTGAAAAACAAAACAACTGCTCACGTAGAGTATTAGAAATCAATAGTTTTCCTGTAGTGAGACTTGAGCTATTTATATAGAAATGTATTTTTTTTTTTTTTTTGCTGGTCAGGGTTTCTACACATTGCACAGTTTCTAAAAGGTTCAACTTTTGGTACTTTCTAGAGAAGCAACATTACATAAAGCACCGGTAGTCCTTTTCCTCAGTCAGCTGAGAAGCTACATATAATTGAACAGGAAATACATGAGCAAGAGGCAATACATAAATGAGAGTGGATGACTACTATGGGCAAAAAAAAATGCAATAAGGGAAATAATAGAAATAGGAGGCAGAAGATCTGAGGATAGAAGGAAGAAATCCAGAAGAGATTCCCATTCTACCAACCCCAGATATCAGTAGGCATACATATATTTCATGGTGTAACAGTGAAGTTATTACATTGCCACAGTGGTGGATATATGAGATCTGAGGTAAAGTCCATAGGGAGATGCTAGTCTCTGGAACGTACCAGGAACCTGCCAGTGTTGTAGGTGGTGCTCTGAAAAGGCTCTCTTTACCGTTGAGTAGTACTCTAATATGTATATATTCCACACTTTCTTCATCCATTCTTCCGTTGAAGGGCATCTAGGTTGTTTCCAGTTTCTGGCTATTACAAATAATGCTGCTATGAGTATAGTTGAACAAATGCTTTTGTCATATGATAGGGCATCTCTTGGGTATATTCCCAAGAGTGGTATTGCTGGGTCCAGGGGTAGGTTGATCCCGAATTTCCTGAGGAATCACCACACTGATTTCCAAAGTGGTTGCACAAGTTTGCATTCCCACCAGCAGTGGATGAGGGTATCCCTTCCTCCACAACCTCTCCAGCAAAGGCTATCATTGGTGTTTTTGATTTTAGCCATTCTGACAGGTGTAAGATGGTATCTCAAAGTTGTTTTAATTTGCATTTCCCTGATTGCCAAGGAGGTTGAGCATGACCTTAAGTGTCTTTTGGCCATCTGAATTTCTTCTATTGAGAATTCTCTGTTCAGTTCAGTGCCCCATTTTTATATCCTAATTAAGGGAGCCATCTTAGGGTTGGCAAGAGACTTGGCTCTAGAGGGCTCACAGGTGTCCAGGGAGTTGTCCCCAGATAGAACCTTGGGCAACTGAGGAGAGGGAACCTGAAATGACCCTATCCTATAGCCATACTGCTGATATCTTGTATATCACCTTAGAACCTTCATCTGGCAATGGAACGAGATAGAGACAGAGACCCAAATAGGAGCACCGGACTGAGCTCTTAAGATCCAAATGAGGAGCAGAAGGAGGGAGAACATAAGCAAGGAAGTCAGGACCACGAGGGGTGCACCCACCCACTGAGACAGTGGGGCTGATCTATTGGGAGCTCACCAAGGCCAGCAGGACTGGGACTGAATAAGCATGGGATGAAACCGAACTTTCTGAACATGGCGGACAATGAAGGCTGATGAGAAGCCAAGGACAATGGCACTAGGTTTTGATCCTAATACATGAACTGGCTTTGTGACAGCCTAGCCTGTTTGGATGCTCACCCTCCTGGACCTGGATAGAAGTGGGAGGACCTTGGACTTCCGGCAGGGCAGGGAATCTGGACTGCTCTTCTCGAGAGGGAGGGGAAATGGAGTGGGGGGAGGGGAGGGGAGTGGGGAAAGGGGGAGAGGAGTCGGGGGAGGGGAACGATGTGTGGGAGGAGGGGGAGGGAAATGGGAAACGGGGAGGAGGCGGAATTTTTTTTCAACAACTAAAAAAAATAAACAAAATAAAAAAAAAAAGAACATGTGTAGCTGTTGAAATCAGAGAAAGGACCAAATGTCATGAGTGCCACATTGAGGGCCATCTGTCAGGGTCCAGCATCGATGGGTTTGCACATTCCAGGGTAGGGGCGTGTGGATTAGAAATATTAGCCAGAAAAAAAAACAGACACAAAACAAAATGACAGAAACACATAGAAGAGTTGGGAAGGCAACCTAGTGAATAATGAATTCACCCATGTTTATTTTCCATATGCTTTATATACCCCCATCCAAAACAAAAGAAGACAAGACCATGGTACAAACAAGGAACAAACAAAGTTCAATACATGAAACATTAAGTAACCATATTCTGAATTAAGTATTCTGTTGTTTAGGTAGGACTTGCAGCAACCACACCCTAGAGCAAGCATCCTGTACGTATCCATACCCTGTGTCAAATCTCCTTTCATAACCTTGAAATAGCAAAAATAGGCCCTGAACTCTCTGACCTTTGGTCAAGGTGGAACAAATCCACATCCATGGACCCAAACATATTTCCCCTTTTAATCTATTTATTAAAGTCTGTGCTTCTACTACAGGGAAGATGACTATGTCTGGCTTAGGTTTTCTCCTTATACCTTCCAGAGTTACCTGTTAATTTTAATTTTTTTTATTTTTAAAGTTTTTTTTTTTTGGTTTTTCGAGACAGGGTTTCTCTGTAGCTTGAGTGCTCTTGTAGACCAGGCTGGAACTCCCAGAGATCCGCCTGCCTCTGCCTCCTGAGTGCTGGGATTAAAGGCGTGCGCCACCACTGCCCGGCTTACCTGTTACTAATATATACATTCCATCATGTATGTTATGTCTTAGATTGCCTGGAGGGAAAAAGATCTTACCCTTCATTGACTACCAGCATCTGTGTATAAAGGGTTAAGGGAAAGCACATAACTAGATGTCATGCCCTTCTGAGCCAACTTTACATCAAGAGAGTTCACAAATAACTAGATAATAATAGGCAAGTAGATAATGCTTTGCAATGTGCATGCTGCTATGGCCATAAAAATATCCTAATAAAGGAGTAGAGAATGACCAAGTTGGAAAGGCCTTTTTAAGTTGGTCTAGGATGTCATTAGCCGTTTTAGCTACATCAAAACCCAAATTTGTCTTATCAAACATAACAAATCTAAAGACTCATTGGCATCATGTCAAGTTTTTCTCAGATAAGATCTAACCTTTTGCTAATCATATCTTCATAGTGTACCACAGTAGTTACAGACATTAAAATGTCAATACTTGTATGAAAATTAAGAATAAACACACAATTTATCAAATTATAATTCTCTTAACTTCATTCTGATCAAAAAAACAAGAAAAGATTTCTGTGATGGATGAGCTGTGAGTCTTTTTCCTCTCTTATAATCCCATTGCATTGCTGCTTCTAACTTCCAAAGATAAATTTGAACTGCCCCTGTCTCTCAGTAGCAGCCAAACTTTTATGCCACTCCTCATCATTTTCTGAAGAGGGTTTCAGTCAAATATCGCCTCCATAATAGTGTTTCATTGCTTTAACAAGTCTCTTTACCCCAGAGGGAAAATTCCTGAGCTCCCAGTTCTCAAGTCCTCTATTTCGATAACAGATTGGACACCATACTGCAAAGTTAACTTCTTGTCCCAAAATATTTTGTAGATAAACGGTCAGACATTCAGTCTTCGTTTTTGGACTGGCTTCAGAGTGAATAGGGCTCACTAAGGTCTGGAAATCTGTGTAGCAGGTCTGTCAGAAGAGTGGGAACCACTAACCATCACCACGATCTCCTTTCCTTCTCAGACTGCAGCATGACGACATCAGCAGGTCAGGAACAACGTTCAGCAATCTCTTACTCCAACTCCTCTGGGAAGGCCTCAGCAGCTACTCTGCCATCAGGGCTTGTACTCCTTTGTTCTGGACACCACAGCAAGTGCTCAGGAAGCCACCGAGCTTCATTCTCCTCCTGTGAAAAAACAAGCATGCCCTTGACCCCATATTAAAACAGGTTCAGGTCCTTTCCATAATCCAGTGCAAGGGTCTTTCCATTTTGCTTTAGTGAAGGTCACTCTGGTGCCATCACACCAAAATATGTCTGCAGCAGATTGCTCACAGGCGTCCACATTCAAGAAATTTAGAATAAAAAGAACATGACTGAGAGTATAATTCCCTCTTTCATTTGAAGTTGTTTTCAAGGAGCCATGGGCATGCTCCACAATTCCTTGTCCTTGACGATTATAAGGAATGCCTGGTTTATAACCAACATTCCAGTGGGAACAAGACTGCTGAAATGATTCACCAATGTATCCAGATCCATTATCCATCTTTATCATTTTAGAAATTCTCATATATGAAAAAACACACTAAGCAATCTGTTATCACATGCTTAGTGGCATGCCCAGTTTTTGCAGTAGGCCATTAAGAATCCTGAATTTGTATTGATTGTCACATGCATATATCTTAATTTACCACATTGTGCAATATGAGTAGCATCCATTTGCCATACATGATTAGGAAGCAGGACTTGAGGATTTACTCCCATATAAAATTCAGGTAAATATTGAGGGCATATATCACATTGCTTAACAATCTGAAGAACAATTTCTCTTGTTAATCCAAATTGTTTTCTTAAACTTTTATTTTGATAATGTAAAGAATGTGACTGCTGAGAGAGCTCAAGTTGAGATAAAGAGTAAATTTATCAGCTAAAGCATTGCACTCAGCCAGTGGACCAGGAAGATTTGAATGTGCTCCAATATGATCCACAAAGCATGGCAATTTTCTTTGATGAATGGCATCTTGAATTTGCTGAAACAGTATTTTAACTTGACTATTGCTAGTTCCAATTCAGGGTCCAGTTTCTGTTACCTGGAGGGCTTTAAATATGTAATGACTGTCAGTATATAAATTAAATGTATCATTTGCAACAAGATGGAATGTCATAGCAACAGCTCACAGCTCAACTATTTGAGCTGAGGCCTTACCTGTTTGCACTACATATCCTTTACCCTCAACAACATATGCTGCTCTTTCATTAGAAGACCCATCTGTAAAAATTAACATGGCATCCTATAAATGATCTTTAATTATAATTTTCAGAAAAATAAAGGAATGCAGTTGTGCAAGTCATAGCACTCAATCAGCTGGAAACTAATTATCAGTTTGGCCAAAAAAATGAGCAAATGCAATTACCCAAGAATTATTATTTTAAAATAACCAACCAACCTGTTGGAACAATAAGGAACATTGATCACCTTTTTGCTTACCTCCCAAAATATCACCTAGATTCCATCTGACTTTTCTGAACTAAAAAAGCTACATAATAGGGGTTTAATATCTTGACTGGTGAAACAGGAAGGTGTAGCCATAAAAGAGGACCATTTTGTCATTATACTGCTGTGGAAGTAAGCTTTGTAGGTAAAATATATGCTTGGAATGATTGGTCATAATTAATATAATGTACTTGCTGATTCTGTATTTCATAGTCTCCTTTTACCAGTACTTGTCTAGTAGTGTCTGTAATATGTCTGCTGGAGTACTCTTCCCCTTAGAATCACATTGAGGGGCTCAAGGTCTCCTGTAGACAACTTTAAGTAGGATTGTAGCCACTGGATATCTTCTAATAATTCTGAAAGTCATTCAAAGTTTGTAAGCTATCATCCAAGCTGCAAGAGTCTCACTGGGTGACAGGTATCATTTGCAGTTTTACAGATTCCTGGATAGGTGGAGCTAGAGCTGTGCTCTCTGCAGTTCTGCCATTCTGCTGGGAACTCTGGGTCTGAGTGGGTCCCACTGGAGGCCAGAAGTGGCTGGCAAACTTAACTGCAGCACAGGCTTGGCTGCCTGGACGCTTAGGCAGGTGGAACCACACTGTTTTCACTATTCCTGTTTTCCTTTCTTAAAACTTGTATCAGTCTCCGTTTTCCAGATTTCTTTTTAATCACAAAATTAGGAGAATTCCTACATCTACTCTTCTGCCAAAGGCTATTGGCCCACCCATACAGTCTCCTTGGCTCATGGGCCATGTAGCCTCTAGCCATTCCCTACCAGCTCTGAATGCCAGCCACAGGAGGCACAGCCCTCCAAATTTTTTTTGTCTCCTGCATTTTCCTGGCTACACACAGCATGGTGCAGATTGGATTCAGCTGAGGCAGTGGGAACGGCAACCCCCAAGGGGGCAGGATGGCACAGTCACTCACTCCCTCACCTGCTGAGCAGCTGTTGCAGCTACAGCAGCTGCTTGTAAACTTAGGAGGATGTGCTGGATGCAAGACGTGTGGACAGTCATCTTCGACCCCATTGTCTCTTGGTCTGCCAGGAGGGACTGCAAGCTTTCTCTTCCCCAAGCTCTGAAGCAGACATGCAGGGCCTTGCTGCTTTCCTTTGCCCAACCTCAGGAGCAAACCAAAAACTGAGTTGACTATGCCACTAGTGTTGGGAGGGAGGGAGATGTTTAAACTATAAAAATTTCTGTACTTTTCACTGCTGCACCCCAGTTCTCCTGGCTTTAAAAAAATATACCCAACTGAATACTATTTCCTTATCCCATATCTACAATTATACCCAATTTTTACTCCTGATATCACTGCCTTTCCACATTTATTTATTTGAGCGCTCACCTTTTACTTCTATACCTGTGATACCTTATTCATCTGTGGTATCCACCACATTCTCTACCTCTACTGGCCATACATCTGGGCAACATCTGTTGGGGGTCCCTAAATCTATTGTGAGCCCTACATTGAGGGCCATCTGTCGGGATCCAGTATTGATGGGCTCATGCATTTCAGGGTAGGAGCGCATGGATTAGAAATGTTACACAGAAAAAACAGACACAACAGAAAAGGAGACAGACATAAAATAGAGTCAGGAAGGCAATCCAGTGAGTACTAAATTCACCTGTTTATTTTTCATATGCTTTGTATACTCCAATCAAAAACAGGGAGAAGGCAAGACTTCTTTACCATGATACAAACAAGGAACAAACCAAATAATTACCACTTCAATACCTGAAACATCAAGTAACTACATCCGGAGTTAAGTAGTCTGTCGTTTAGCCAAGACATACAGTGACCACACCCCAAGCCCAGCATCCTGTAGATAGCCACACCCTGGGTCAAATCTCCTGTTACAATTTTGAAGGAGCAAGAATATGCCTGAACTTTCTCACCTTTAGTCAAGGTGAAAGGAAACTCCATCCATGGGCATTGACAGCCAGATATCTCTGCCCTCTGTGTCATGAAGTAGTTTGGGTTAACAGCTACATGGGTTGTTTATGGACTTCAATTGTATTTCTACGAAACTGTTGGTCTCCAAACCTTCTTTTACTTAGTAGTTACCCAGGACTACCAAATATATGTATGGAAGTTGGCCATGTGTTTCTGGCTAGTTTTTTTTTTCTAACCATTTGAATGAGAATGAGGTAGGTGGGGAGTCAGATGAGAGAATTATAAACAACGGAAGTTTAGTTCTTCTAGTTTCTGAGTCTGGGAAGTTCGAAGTAAGCAGTTCTCAACCTGTGTGTCAAAGCCTCTTTGGAGGTGGAATGACCCTTTCACAGGGGTCATCCAAGACCACCAGAAAACACAGATATTTACATTATAATTAATAACAGTAGCAAAACTATAGTTTTGAAGTAGCAATGAAAATAATTTTTTGGTTGGGGGTCACTACAGCATAAGGAACTGTATTAAAGCGTCACTGCATTAGCAAGGTGGAGAACCACTGCTCTAAGTCAAAGTGCCAGAGGATGTTGTGTTCACTGAATGACTCTTGCTTCTTAGGCCATTGTTTTTTAGCACTGTGTTCTCAGGCAGCAGAGGAATGAGACAAACTATAGAGTCTCCTTTCAAGGCCCCTGTTAACAAACACTGTGACTCAACTTTTGTGTGTGTATTCTTGACCTTCAGGTAGGACACGATATGTAGGTTATCTCAGCTTCCTCAGGACTACATACTGCCTCTCTTGAGTTTTCAACAGTTTCCAGAGATTTGCAACTCCTTTTATATGTTATCATGTATTGTATTATACTTACGTTATGCATTTTGAGCCATGGCAGAACATTTTGTGCCCAGGCTAGATTGCTGAACGCATAGATATTAGTGACCCTGCCTAATTAGAGATGTGTTTGATTTTGTTTTTCAGGTTTTTCTAAAGAGTGACCGAGTGGCCAGAATGGTTCAGAGTGGAGGGTGTTCTGCTAATGATTTCAGAGAGGTGTTTAAGAAAAACATAGAGAAACGTGTACGCAGCTTGCCGGAAATAGATGGCCTGAGCAAAGAGACTGTGCTGAGCTCGTGGATAGCCAAGTATGATGCCATATACAGGGGAGAGGAAGACTTGTGTAAGCAGCCGAACAGGATGACCCTGAGTGCCGTGTCTGAGCTTATTCTGAGCAAGGAGCAGCTCTATGAAATGTTCCAGCAGATCCTGGGTATTAAGAAGCTGGAACACCAGCTCCTTTATAACGCCTGCCAGGTAAGTGCTATGATGCCTCTCCTTGTCATGTCTGATGCATGGAAGGAGCATTTTTTATCACCCTATGAATAAGTGGTTTTTATTTATTTATTTATTTATTTTATTAAAGATTTCTGTCTCTTCCCCACCGCCGCCTCCCCTTTCCCTCCCCCTCCCCCTCCCCCAATCAAGTCCCCCTCCCTTGTCAGCCCAAAGAGCAGTCAGGGTTCCCTGACCTTTGGGAAGTCCAAGGACCACCCACCTCCATCCAGGTCTAGTAAGGTGATCATCCAAACTGCCTAGGCTCCCACAAAGCCAATAGGTGCAGTAGGATCAAAAACCCATTGCCATTGTTCTTGAGGTCTCAGTAGTCCTCATTGTCCGCTATGTTCAGTGAGACCGGTTTTAACCCAGGCTTTTTCAGACCAGGCCAGCTGGCCTTGGTGAGTTCCCGATAGAACATCCCCATTGTCTCAGTGTGTGGGTGCACCCCTCGTGGTCCTGAGTTCCTTGCTCGTGCTCTCTCCTTCTGCTCCTGATTTGGACCTTGAGATTTCAGTCCGGTGCTCCAATGTGAGTCTCTGTCTCTGTCTCTGTCTCCTTTCATCGCCTAATGAAGGTTAATATTCAGGAGGATGCCTATATGTTTTTCTTTGGGTTCTCCTTCTTATTTAGCTTCTCTAAGAACCTGAATTATAGGCTCAATGTCCTTTATTTATGGCTAGAAACCAAATATGAGTGAGTACATCCCATGTTCCTCTTTTTGGGTCTGGCTTACCTCACTCAGGATAGTGTTTTCTATTTCCATCCATTTGCCTGCAAACTTCAAGAAGTCCTTGTTTTTTACTGCTGAGTAGTACTCTAATATGTATATATTCTATACTTTCTTCATCCATTCTTCAATTGAAGGGCATCTAGGTTGTTTCCAGGTTCTGGCTATTACAAACAATGCTGCTATGAACATAGTAGAATAAGTGTTTTTCATTCCACAATCAATTCTCTTGAATAGCTGAGTGAGACTGAATTTTAATAAATAGAAGAGTGATATTTGAAAGAAGTTTTGGAAGAAGTTGGGTGGAGGGAGAATGTCAGTATCATTAGCCAGTCATGATTGGTCCCATGTGCCCTATTTAAGGACATCACGTTTGTGGTTACTAGGCAGATTCAGGGTGGGACCTGAATAGAAAAATGACAGTCATATTCAGCCACAACAATGTCTTTAATGTATAATGAGCCAGTGTTCCTCAGTGCAAAATAATTTGTCATTAAAGTATGATGCTAGTTTTCAGAGTGTTATCAAAGTAATTGAAATTTCAAATTTTTTTTCTTAACCTCAGCCGGGAAGAAATGAATTGAGGATGATTGTTAAACTGGCTAATTTAAAGCAATGACAGCTAATAATATGTTTTCTCTTAAGTTGTTATTCAAGTCATGCATATGAAAATTGAATAAAATCTCATACGGTTTTCATTTTTAGACTGATTTGTCTAATAATATATTCCTTAGGTATTTGCATTTTTGCTTTTTTGGGTGAATGTATTATTTAACTCAGCCCTGATATACAATTCAAATTACCAAAATTCTACCATTTTAGAATTCATTAAGAATTGCACTTCTATATTGTACACATATTTATTTTAATCTTTTTGCAAGTTTGTTTCTCTTCATTTCTGTATCCTTTCATGTTCCTTACTCTTCATCACTAATTTGTGAATAATTTAGATTAATAAATTAAGAATTCATTAATAATTAATTAGTATGTCACCTTAACCCTACAGACAATTCGTGTGCTCACTGTTGTTGTTTTTGCCGAATCACTAAGCCAGGTGGTGTTTTGATAGTGGAGGATGACAGCAAATCACGAGCTTATGTATTAACAAATGTGTACAGCTAAGACATTGCCTCCCATACTGTCCATAGTGATCCTTTTGTAAAGTTAATGTTGATGAGCAACACTAAGTAATAAAATTGAGATTTAGTCATTCAGTAGCTATTTAGTGGGAATTTATCAAAAGTCTCACAAAGTTAAAGAAAACAAGGTGAACCAGCTGCTTCCCTGTTCCAAATGCAAGGGGTGGTGGAACCTCCCAAATAGTTAGCTACACATTGCAATTTATATTGCCTTTAAAATACCTTCCTACATATTATACAGGTTTATGGTTATTAACGCAGAATCTTTTGTCTTCTTTTTAAAACTGTTCCTGCATATGAGGTTTGGACCTTATAATTTCTCTCTCCTGTGACTTGCAGCACACAATACTTCCCATTCAAGTCACTGATATAATGGTGGGTTTATATTTGCATTCAGTTCTATCAGAACTTGCCTCGTGTAGGACCTGTTCTGTCTTCTTGTAGAATTACATCCTTTATCGTGATGTCCTTGTTGTTTCTCTAAAGCCTACTTTGTCTTACTTACCCTAATGGAGCTACCTGGGGCTTCCCTATGATTAGAGACAGCATGGTGGATATTTTCCCCTTGTGTTGACTTTTAACATGATTTTTATTTTTAAACGTGTAATTGGGTCTTGAGGGTTTATTTGTTTTGTTTACACCCACTCAGATAGTTTTGACCTCCAATGCCTGTGTTTAGACCACTCATAATTAAAGTGATTACTATAGTTGACTTAAATAGTACAATCTGTTATTTTTTCCTTGCTGCTTTCCTTTATCGTATATCATTTTGTCTTTCATACTTTCTATGCTTTCATTTTATATCTTCCTTTGATGTAGAACACATTTCGTTTTTAAGTATATTTACTAGGTTTTTTAAGTTATATATTGCAGATCGTAAAATCACCTAATTCCTTCCGCATGTGACACTAGAGGACTTTTAAGTCCAGTTCAGCTTCCCTGCAATTCAGTGTTCTTCCTCCTTTCTTATGCTGTATTGGTATAGTTCATCTTGACTATGATATGCCATAGTCAATCAATATGTTATGACAATTGTTGTTTTAAACAGTTAACTTTTCTGATGTGAGGACAGCATTATTCATTACTATTAAAGTGCTTTTTTTATTAGCACTAGCACTCTCTGTTGAGTTTTAAACGCTTTCCTTTGAGACTAGAGGCATATTAATAGTTGTAATTAAATCTCCTTGTTTGACAGTTGTTTCTGGTTCAGATGTTTGATTTGTTCTTTCTGAGTCTTTTATACATGTCTTTATATACATCTTGAATTATTTTAGAAAGTGAGGTATATTGTATCAGATGATAGGATCTGAGCTAATAAGGTTGTTGTGTGAGAACTGTGCTAATCTGACCGTAGGTTGAGTTGTGCCTGTTTCTTGGGGCCATACATACAAGAAATTTCAAAATCCCAATATGCTTGTGTTTTTGTTTTGTTTTTCTTTTCTATTGACTAATTGTATTTAATGATTTCATTTGTAATGTATTCAGTCTCTTCCCCCACACTCTTTCACTTCCCTCCATCTCTTGCAACCCCCGCAATCTCTACTGGTCTCTTTCCCAGATTCATGAATTTTGGTTTCGTTTATGATACACTTAGTTTAACCAGGGCCATTGTGTGACCATTAGATTGGAAGTGACTTTTTCTATAATGTATCTGTGTTTATCTTTAACCATTTTGCAAATCTATTTTCCTTAATTTCTGCATCCTGTTCGTGTTTCTTATTTTTATTGCACCACTAATTTTATTGTGAATAATTTAGATGAATAAAGAATTAATTTATAATAAAGTAGTATGTCAATAACACTGCAGACAATTCATGCACTCACCATGGTAGTTTTCACTGTGTCATTATGCCTGGTGGAATCATTAGTGGGTATATAACCGAAAGCAAGGTTTGCTTTCTCTCTGACTCTATCAGCAGGAAATAGTTCAGTAGTGAGGGTTAGAGTTCCATAATTTTTCCTCCATCTATGCTTGCTTTTGTTCCTATGTTCTTTGACTCTGAGCTCCTCTATTCACTCCACATAGAGTCTGTATCTCACATCTGTTTTGGCTGTTGTCTACTGCGGTGTTGGAGATGTATCCATGGCAACGTGCTAGACAATGCAAGGGGTGCCTTCTGGTCTGATTAAATCTTTTTGTGGACTTAGCTCACGGTGGTAGAACCTTTGTGTTTCTGTTTCTTGTCCAGGGGACTTATTTCTTTCTACCTTCAAGTTCTTTATTTCCTTCTGTACTACAGACTTCACAATGTATTTTCTTAAGCTCTCTGTACTCTGATCACTGAGCTTTTCTGGTTCGGTTTTGTGTCTCCAAGAGATGAGACAGGAAAGCCACGGGTGTGGTGGTATTGTTTCACCAAAACTGGAAGAAGTGCTTGACTTTTCTCATTGTCAAAATCTCTTATTTTTGGAGAAGGGTCTGATAAATTTAGAAAAAAAAAACCCTTCCACTCTTTCTTCCCTGGCTACTTGGGATAATTTCTTGGCTTCTTATTAGAAGGGAAGTCAATGAGACATGGAGCTAAGCTCCCTGTATTCAGCTCGGCACTTTGTCAAAAGTACTGAGTAAGCAAGTGCTCTACCAGCATGGCATCTAGTACCTGATCATCCCAACATTATACCTTTCAAATTTGCGTCTTTTTACATTTTGATTAATGGTTTTCCTAGGTTTTAGGCCTGTAAGTCTAGGAAAGGTTTTTGATTTTTTTCTATTTGTTCAACGCCTTTGCTTTTAAGAATGGGAGTGATGAAGGTTCAAGCTCTTCATATATCTGAGCTGAAAATGGAACTCTTTTTCATTCCTGATTGAAAAAAGTTTAGAGATGGTTCATTAAAAATAAGTGGAAAACAAAAATCATAAAAACCTACTCTCATGGGGGACGTTTTCCTAAAGAAAAACGGTGGTTTTGCAGAAATAATGAAATAAATTAAGAAAAAATGGTATTCTCTTTTATGCAAGTGAAGGGCATGCACACATGACCCCCTGTGTGTGTGTATGTGTCTGTGCATGTGTGCGTATACATGTTGGTTTTTATTTGTTGTTGTTGTTATCTTCCAAAAAAATATGAAAAGTAAAGAGAGTCAGAAGTCACAGAAAACACTTTGTGTTTTGTTGGAAGGGAATATTCTGGAGAGAGAAATTGCAAATTGGGTTTTGAAGTACATAGAATTGACTGCTTTGCTTCTCTGGTCTTCAGGATGAACAACAATATCTGTCTCTGGGTTTTATTATTTGTGCTACATTTGGCGCCCAATGTTTGGAGTGTGAATTCATGGAAAAGCTGTTTTCCTATTGCTTTTTAGTCACCATCACAGGCCAGAGGTGCACTTGGGGAGCCCAACATAACTGCAAGTAGGGCTCCAGACCACCTAGCTAGACTTTCTATTCTTTTTTTTTTAACCAAGCCTCGGAGCAATTTTAGGATTTTCCTGTTGTAGCCTCTCTGAAACAGTCTTCAGCTGCCACCTAAACTCCAGAGGAGATAAGAAACTAGAGGGACATATTATAAAGAACTCATCTAGAGTGTTCATCATAGCTCTACAGATCATTACCCATGATTTAGCCCAGAATATTAAAAGTACTGTAAGTAAGGACAAAGAATAAACTGTCCGCCGAAATTCTAATTTCAGGAGACTATCCAAAATGCAACGACAGGTATAATAATGGATATAAAAGATAGGCACTTATAGCCTAAATTACTAAACAATTTTATTGTATAACTTAAAATGGCAATAAGTTGGATTAGTAAGCTTATTTTCTTTAATGAGAAATTAAATGTTTATTAAAGATTTTTTTTTAAAATATGACATAAGGTAAATACAGTATGCTCACATCAGTTAGTAATCATGCATGGAAATAGATAATATGCTCCATGAATTGTGTGAAATGAGCAGATTACAGTGACAGATAAGATCTAGCTATTTGCTAGCCTTAATTTTTTCAAAGTGTGCCTTTGTAAATGCCACCGTGATGTAATAACTCACTGTATGGGTCCATCCTGCCGAGTCTGAGGAAGGCAGGATAACATTATAAACAAATTTACCAAAATTTAAATTGCCAAAATTCTCTGGGGCAGAGAGACCCACGTGCACAGACTGTAGAACAGGAGGTGGGGTTGTGGTTCACAATGACATTCATATAACAAGGTAAGGGTCTTCCAGAGTGTAAAGACATAAGCAGAACTACATGACCAGAGCCTGAAGAGTATATGCATAGTACCATATATACTCATGGGAATGCTCAGCCTTCTGCCTCTATATTCAGGTTTTAAGAGGATTAAGTAATTCAGTTTTTATCACTATCTTGATCCTGATCTTTTCTGCCTGAAGCAGCCTTCATCAATGTTTTATAATCACATTCCGTTAACTGAAATAAAATGACTCACCTACATTTACTCAAAAGTCCAAGCAATGTTAATTAAGAACTTGATCTCTAAATATCCCTCACCCAAATTCCTTGTACTCTGAGAACTTGAAGGGCAGTTAAGAATATCGCAGAACTGCCAGAATGTTTTTAAAGTGTTAATCGGAAATATTTGTGAACTGTTAAAATTTAGTGTTTATGATTCCATTTCTCTAGAAGCTTTCCAACCATTGAACATTAAGGTTTGGAGATGAATTTGGAGTTTAGATTTAGGCTTACTTAAATAATAAAGTAACTGCTTTTTTTTTCTTGGCTCTTTCCCTATGGAAGGGATGCCCCCCAAAACCCAGAAACCATGAGGCATTAAATGTTCTGAACACTTCAATTCAAAGCCTGCAAAAGAACATGAACGTAGAGGAAAAATATTCCCAAGACTAGAACTGACATTCACTGCCACCACCTTCTTTTTCACTTATTTTCATTCAGTAGCTTATGCTAGAAAGTTATTGTGTTTTCAGAGGAAATAAATGCATGTTTTATGTAGAGTTACATTTGATAACCTTCAAAATAAAGCAATAAATGAGGAAATTATAATTACTTAGGGATACTTGTGTGTATATGTAATTTGAAATGTCAAAAATACTTAAAACATTCAAGTATGATTAAGACCTTGAGAATAAATAAATCTTATTATTTCCCATTTTTAAGATACTATAATTGATGATTGAAATATCTATAAGTACTTATAAATATGTTTAATTCTTTTCTACAGAATTTCCTGATACTGTAAATTAGATGAGTTTGATTTAAGTGAATTTGAAATACTGAAATTGATGATTGAAATAACTATAAATACTTATGAATATGTTTATTTCTTTTTCATGCAATTGCCTGGTACTATAAATTAGATGAGTTCAAGTTAAGTGAATTTGAGTCTCTGGTTAGTAATATTCAGTAAATTTCCCCTCTAAAAATTAGATTTTTTTTAGCATTGTAAATAAATCAAATTATAGATTTTTATTAGTGTGCATCACTTCACTATACATTTTATTTCTTAATTTGGCCTTATGTATGGCCACACAAAAGGTTATTGCTGTTGGGCTTAGTGGTGTACTCTTAGAACACCTACACCAGAGAACCTGAGATATGATCTTGAGTTGGAGGTCAGCCTAGGCTATATAACAAGACTCTGTCCTTGTCTTGTTCTGGTGGTTTTGCTTTTTGTTTGTGTGCTTGCTTTGTCTTTTTGGCAAAAAAGTAATGACTCACACCTACAATCCCAGATAAAGCAGGGTGGTTGCAAGCTACTAAGTAATAATCCTCTCATAAAAATGTAAAATAGAGGCTATTCATTAATAAAATGCCTCCAAAATGTTGCGTTAATTGTGATTTTCATTTTAAAATTTTCAGGCCCTCTGGCTTCTGCTTTTGTTTGTTTTGTTTTTCTAGATCAAGCCTGTTGGTGTTAGAAAATGTTTCCAACTTTTCCACTTTTAAAACTGAGAACACATTTACAGACCAATGAGAATTTCTCATAATAGATGTTTTGCTAATCTACTTGTTACTTTTCTCAACTGCTAATGAGCGTGCTGTTTCAAACATAGTTGGAATGATGTCTTTATCCTTCATGGTTGATTGTTAATGAAAATATTCAAGTTTCCATTGTAGTTCTGTAGTATGACTTGAGGTATTGTATTTTCATACCTCCAATTGTGTTTTTTGTGGTTGTATATGATTGTCTTTTCTAAATGTGTGAAGTATGACATCAAAATTTTGATGGTTATTGTATTCACTCTCTATATAAATTTTAGTAGTATAACCTTTTTCATGATATTTTTTCTGGCAATCCAGAGCAAAAAAAGATCTTTCCATCATCTAGTGATTTCTTACCCTAGAGGTCTTTCAGTTTTTTTTATTAGGCTTAAGTCATATGATAGGGCATCTCTTGGGTATATTCCCAAGAGTGGTATTGCTGGATCCAGGGGTAGGTTGATCCCGAATTTCCTGAGGATTCGCCACACTGATTTCCAAAGTGGTTGCACAAGTTTGCATTCCCACCAGCAATGGATGAGGGTACCCCTTCCTCCACAACCTCTCCAGCAAAGGTTATTATTGTTTTTTTTTATTTTAGCCATTCTGACAGGTGTAAGATGGTACCTCAAAGTTGTTTTGATTTGCATTTCCCTGATCGCTGAGGAGGATGAGCATGACCTTAAGTGTCTTTTGGCCATTTTCAATTCTTCTGTTGAGAATTCTCTGTTCAGTTCAGTGCCCCATTTTTAATTGGGTTATTTAGCATTTTAAAGTCTAGTTTCTTGAGTTCTTCATATATTTTGGAGATCAGACCTTTGTCTGTTGCGGGGTTGGTGAAGATCTTCATACTAGGTACTTTTTTGAGCTATTAAAAAGATCATATTTTTAATAATGTCTTCTCTGAGAGTACATTTTTGGTATATATGAAGAGTACTGGGATTTTTTAATTATCTATTTTTATTTTATGTACATAAATTTATACATATATGCTGAGTACATGTATGTATACCACATGTATGCTGCTGCCATAGAGACTAGAGGAAGGGATCGTATGTCCTGGAACTAGAATTATAGGTATTTGTAAGCCACCATATGTTTTCTTGGAACCAAACCCTGGTTATCTTCAAGAGCAGTACATGCTTTTAACTGCTGAGCCACCTCTGCAGCCCATAGGCTATTGTTATTTTTTAATGGAGAATTTGTATCTTGCAAAACTAAGATGATACATTTGTATGATACATGACCCATAATTGGTTATTTCCCTCGAGGTATTTTCATGAGATCAGAAGACAGATATTAGTACAGTTCATCAGTACACTTCTGAGGGTATGTGCCTGTGGACCTAACATGAACACATTAATAACAAGGTTTTAATTTGGTGTCAGATTTACATTCGTGATTTCTTTATGATTCTTCAACTTTACATGCACAATAGCAAAATAAAAGATCTTTTAGAACTACGAGGTACCCTCAGACCTTTAAGTCCAACAGATTGTACAAGAGAATTTAATGGCTGCTGTTCCTTGGTGATGCTGATGGAAATTGAGTATTGAGGAACTTGCCCTAAGGTCTCATTATAGGACTCTTCCCTATGGCTAGATCTGTCAGGGGATAAGGAGAGTGTGTCCATGAAGGGGAGATGATGAGACAATGTGAATAAGTGAGCTTCTATATTGGAGTCTTACTCAGTGTAACAGGTTTTTTTAAAGATTGTTTTAAATCTCACATTTATGTGTATGTATGTCTACATGAGTGTATGGGTGCCCATAAGGTTCATAAGAGGGTGAACTTCCAGGAGCTGGAGTTACAAGTGAATGTGAGTCTCTCAACTTGGTGCTGAGATGTACACTGAGAACAGTGGGTGTTCTGTATTCCTGAATCACCTCTGTAAAGATTGCTCTTAAAAGATGGTAATCCCCGAGTTTTAGAAGATGCACATAAACTTAACTACTGGAAGAAATACCACTGACAAATGCATAAGGGACTAGATGGCTCATGTTATGGTTTGAATATCAAATGCCCTCTACTGGCTCGTGTGTTGAGTGATTGGTACCCAGCTAGTCACACGATTTAAGGAGGTTCTAGCAGCTCCAGCACCTCACTGGAGGAATTAGGTCACTGGAGGTCTATCCCTAAGAGATGTAGCTCTTCTTAGAAACCTCTGCCTCGCTCTGCTTCCCATCCACCATGAGGAAAAGAATCTCTTCTTCTACAAGAACAAGACCAAGCCCGTTAGGGTACCCACTGAATGTTGTAGTTCCCTTCAATTCCATGCAGGTGGTCTCCAGCCTGCCAGCCTTCTGTGTTCTCTCTCAGGATCACTCTATGTATGGTCTGTTACGTTCCACATCATGGCATCTCTAGCCCACTGTAGTCTTCACTATGGCCTAGCCTTCACCTTCACAGTTTTACATATCATCCTCTCTCTCACCTAAGGGTCTTTGTAGGAAATCTAATTCTGCTAGACATTGTCTAACTTCCAGAGCCTTTCTTTGAAATATCAGTAGATGTCCCCGTGGTCTTGTCACACATTCTACATGCCTGGAAATGCAGTGTCAAGTGGATGATACTGAGGTCTGCTGACACCTGAGTTGCTACCAAGCCTCTTTGGGTAGTTGCTGGTGTGACTTTTGAAGGCCTAAGTGGCTGGACTCAAGAATACAATTTCTTAGACTTCCCTGTGTAAACAATATGTACCAGGGATTTGTCTTCTCAAATGAAAGTTCTTAAAATGAACAATTTTATGTAATTTTGTGTCCTGGGAATTTGTGATGGATAGGGCCTAGTCTTAAAGAAACATTTTTCTAAGTGTCCCACTAGAAAGTAACTCAAAATTTTAAAGGTAACACCAATATCTGTAATATTGTAGCAAGCTTTCTCTTGCGTCTCCAAGAAGCTTCCAAAGCATGACAAGAGACTTCTTAATAGTTATGAATGCTTGGACATAGCTTAGCTGTAATTACTTTACCTATATCTGTTCATTTTTGTTTTCGCCTTGGGACATTTTACCGTTCTTCCTTTCTGTATGTCCTATGTTTCCTGCTTCTTTTGTGTCTGTCTGTCTGGCCCCATGTGTCTCCCTAATTCTCTTCTTTCCTCAGTCTAGATTATTCTTATTCTCTCTGCCCACTAGCCCTGCCTATTCCTCTTCTGCCTAGCTTTTGGCCAGTCAGTTTTTTATTACATCAGGTGTCTTGGGCAGGCAAGGTGGAACAAATGCAATATCTCCTTATATAATTAAACAAATGCAGCACAAACAAAAGTAGCACACCTCCGCATAGTTAAAGTAATATTCCACTGCTTAAACAAATGTAACACATCTTTGCCAAGTTAAAATAACATTCCACAATGTAACACTATACTTTCTTTGCTCACAACCTATTACTCGTGCTTTTTCTAGCCATACTGTATGTATTTAAATCTACTGCAATACTTTTCTCCCCTTATTGTCTCAGGCCTCTTTTTAACTCTCAGAAATTTTAGCAATCAAAAATCAGCTATCCATAACCATGCCACAGTCCAGATGCTACCAGTAAAATTTCCTCCACCATGTAATTTCTTTTTTACCTTTAAACTCAGCTTCCCATCAAGTTCCAGGACTGCGACAAATGAAGACAGATTCTTTGCCAGAATGTAAGAGAAGTAACTTTTAGTCCAGTCTCCAAGAGAGCCCTATTCCTACAAGAAATTCATGGTCACTTCTGTTTCCAGGAGATTTCTGAGTTCCCTCCAAAGCCATCTGTACAGCTCTGCTTACAGCATTTTGAGCTTCTCTAGCCCAGGACTGTGATTCTTCCAAATTCCTCCTACAATCCTTGTCCAAAGACCACACTTCTGGTACAACTTTACTGTAGTGATTGCTTGAGCATCATTATAAAATTCCAAAGCCAAATTCCTGTGAGGAACAACACAGACCTGTGGCCACTTAGCCCTATATACTTTGTTTGATGGAACATCATGGTTGGTTCAGTAGAGTTGCTCATTCCATGGCAGTTTGGAAGCAGAGAGTGTGGAAAGGGCCCTAGACAAGACACCGTCAAGGGCTCTATGGCTGCCAGCTAAGTCCCACCTCCAAAAGATTGTGTATCCTCCCAAAGCAGTGTCTCCAACTGAGAGCCAAGTGTTTATAACATGAGGCTGTGGGTGACATTGCAACTAGAAACCAAAACAGATCTGTATTTACTTCTCTATTGCATATAAAACTCTTGAACAGCTGGGCCTCCCTAAGTCTATCCATACATTCTTCTGTTTCTGTGTTCTGGATTCTATTTCAGAATTCCTGCATATCTGCCTAGATGAAAACACTGAATCACCAACTTTCCTTGGAAGAAACAAAATATAAATGTAAATTCCAATAGTGATGGGAATTGCTTATGTTTTTCTGTTAGGGCTTTTCTATAAAACGTGGTCTCTGGCTTTTGTTCCAACATAGTGCTTCCTCTGCTCGAGCATTGTTCCAGCCTTCCATTGTATGGTAGCAATTATCCAGAAGCAGGGCTTCTCACTGGTGTTCCTGGAATCAGTTTGGTACTACATGTATTAAAAACCAAATATTATTTGTCTATTTGAACATAATACATGAAATTTGATATGCAAATTTATAATTATAATTAGATATAAGATTTGGAATAGCGATTTAGCAGTTATTGAGAGAATTTTAATATTTTAAGCCTTATCTTAAATATTCCTTGCTTTAAACTAGAAAAAAATTATAAATTCTTTTTTTTTTGTCCCAATCACCTTAGTATAGTACAGTCTGGTTATCACTTTAGTAAGAAAGATCTTATACAATGAATAGATGATTAATTCCTAAATCTTAGTACAAAGTAATTGAAATACTTCTGTTGTTGTTAAAGACTTAAAATGACATCATTTCTTATGTTAATGTGATGTTATAACTCTTATATAAGCAATTTCAGGTGAATAAGACTTCTCTCTCCATCTCTGAATCATTTGTGCAATTGCTGTGGAGGCATGGTTCCAGAACCCCCTTTAGACATCAGAATATATGGATGTTCCTTCTGTTTCTAAAATAAAATAGTACAGAGTTTGCATGAAACGTACACAGTCCTACATCTGTAGAACATCTAATTGTCATGTAACACTTAACTGTGTAATACCACATTAATAGTTGTCATGCTTCATCTCCTTACATTTTGGTTTTACCTTGCATGATCCCCACCACTTGGCTATCTTACCTCTCTATTCTTCAAGACCAAAGGAAATTCCACTTCCTCTACAAAGACCTCCCTCCTACTCCCTCCATTTTTTTTTTGCTAAATGTTAAGAGAGGATAAAAAATATGAGGAATTACAATTTTCTGTCATACTCTGTAAACCTGCCATTTTCTATTATTGATCTGTATGTGTGTGTGAAATGCCTCCTTTACTCTAAACAAGGTAAATATTTTTCCTATTAACTGTATAGTAATATATAATGTGTTTCCTGTTGTGTGCATTTACTCATATATAATGAAAAATAAAGAAGGTATATGTTACACTGAACTTAGGACTGTGAAACAGTTATGCTAAAACCCATAGCTCAACAGTAAGATCAACACCCTTGCCCAACCCTTTATCAGTTGTGTGACTGTAGGAAAGTGGCTTAAACCACCTGTGATTCAGATTTTCTTGACTTAAGGACCGTAATGAGACCCATTGTATAAGAATGCTCTAAGGCTAACCGAGGCACATGTTTATAAAAGTTAGAACAGTTAATGATATCAGATAAGTGATGGTTGTATGTAGTTTTTATTAGTCATGATGAAGTTACAGTTCCTATCTGGAAAAGTGAGTTTATGTGCATTATTTTATTTAGTGGTAAACTTTCAACCCCAGGATGGTTAATGTGAATATAGATGAAACCATTTTATCAAGAAAATATTATTAGCAAATTGTTGGTTGAAAATGTCAGTCAATTAATTCTTTACAAAGATGAATTTTTAAAATGTATTAACATGTACTTTTCATGCATGTGTGAGTGCTTTTTTGTATATATGGGTACCATGTATATGCCTGGTGCCTATGGAGACCAAAAGGCATTGGATCTTTTAGAACTGGAGTTACAGGCATTTGTGAGCAGCCTGGTGTGGGTGCTGGGAACTGAACCCAAACTGTCTGAAAGAGGAGCAATTACGTTTAACCCCTGATCCTTTTATCCAGTCCTAAAATATTAAATATTAATATAGATTCTAAAGAAAAACTTTGGGATGTATAAGATTTTACAAAGTTGCATCTGACATTTTAAGGTTTTATGTGCATGGCTAGGTGCATGTGTACCTATAGAACAGTGTGTATATCCTCCAGGCTACAGAAATCGCATGACTTTAACGTTTGAGGTTAAATTTCTTGCGCTCCTGCCTTTGAACATTTTGATCCATTATTTAATATAGTTTAATTCGGTTCACATAGGGTAATTATCTATCTAATTAACTCATTCATCTTTTCCCTGTTTTACGTATTCAAAGGAAACTGTGATTTGGGAAATGAATTTTTAAGACTCTTAGAACTGTTCTACAAGAATCTGTGGCAGAACTTCTATTTCTGAGTCAGATTTTTATGCATAATTTAAGAGGTAGATATAAGGGAGTTCTTTTAAAGGTTTGTATCGAGCAGACAGGATGTTATCTGATTCTATCATAGATAACATCATACAGGGAACACATTGCTCTCAAGAGTCAGGGAATAACTTAATTTCCTTATGTTCTTTTGTTGTATGAAATTACAAAAAATAGTTATTTTGTAGTTGTTAGCGCATTTTTAATCATCAAAAGGCAAGGAGCAGATTTTTAGTTTTGTTCTCATGGGGTTGCTTCATGGGAAATGAATCAATGTGAAGAATAAATTAGGATTCAAGAAACTTCCAAATACAAGTGGAATTATTCTCTGTATTTGCTTTAAAATAGAGTTGCTTGAATCCCACTATTAAAGATGGATGTGTTTCATTCCTGTCAGCAGGATGAGATAAAGTGAAAAAAAAAGTATGTGTACCTCATCTGACGGAAGAGATCATAAACACCTGAGAAATTCAAGACAGTTGTGAAGGGTAGATCTTTGGATAGTGTATTTGCTAAATATTTGGTTCAAATACTTTTCTCAGATGTTTGGAGATTGATAGGGAAAACAAAATAAAGTTGGGAGAAAATGATTCCCCCAGGAGAAGTGAGCCCAGTGCACATAGATTGGAAAATGTTTGAATGTTCATGATTGATAAAATTATAGATAAATTTGTGTAGATAACACAACAGTACAATAGGTTAGGGTGGTGGCTTGTTACAAAGAGTTTGAGAGTCTAAATACTGGGCTAAGGTGTTAGGGCATCATTCTCTCTTAGTTTTTATCTCATCCGTTTCCTTCCTCTTCTAATCCCCTGGGACTTTCCCTTCTGCTTCTGAGATTTTAGCATGATCCACTGTAGTAAGGTTCATATACCATTATGGAGAACCTTTAAGGAATTGGTTCTAAAGATCACTCTAGTTTTAATTTGAATTCATGTTAGGGTGACTATAAAGAAAGGACTTTTCTTTGTGTCGACTCATAGATCTGGAACATGAAAGATGGAGAAGCCCTGTGCCCTGACTTATGACACCTCATTGAGAAATAGCTGCAATAGGCCATCTGAACTACAGCAGCTAATAACGAAGACAGAAATACACACCTGAGACAATGGGGAACTGGGACACTTAGGAACATGATTTACTAAAGTCATCTGGGTAGAGAAATGCTCTGTTTCCATTTGTGATTTAAGTCATGACAGAGAATTAACAGGTGAGGTAAAATAATCTGATAATAATAAATATTTTGATCACTATTTTGAGACCATGTTAGAGAATTTATTTGTATAGTGGACATCGTCAAGTAGGCAATGGGTATTGTAAAACTATATGATAAATCCCAAAGTACTCTGTAAACTGATTTTAGAGAAGCATTTTGTTTGCAACAGTTATTTCTGTTGGATATATATAAATAAACAGATTTATAGATAAAATTTATGCAGTATACCATTATGCATTAACCTCAAGGGAAATACAAAGCTATATAACAAAGCTATATAAATCATAGCCAATTTGTATTTTTTCATACTGGTAAGAAAATTAACAAGATACAGTTAATTGCAAAAATAGGCCATAATTGGAGTGGAAATTCAGAGAAAAATGTAATTGATTTTTTTTCCAGTGGGAGGAAGAGAGGTACACTTTGCTCAACTTAGCATATACAAAGATGCCATTGTGGAAAAACAGAACTATTAATCTTTTCTTTGTGGTCAACAAGATTAATATAAGAGCAGTCAGCCTGGTTGGCTATAGCAGTTTAATCACATAGGACTTTCATACTGAACAATGCCATGAAGGACATTTTTAGAACAATCTATTAATATGTGATTAGATTTAATGAATTCAAGAATTCGTTGGTAGTTTTTGGAGCATTAGAAGGCAAAGTCATAGTCTATGTAAAGAATCTATTGGTGAAATGTGGTAAAGTTATCTTTATATTGAATGCACTAGTTTTCTTAGGCTGAAGAAATGGCTCATTGTTTAAGAGTGCTTGCTGCTCTTGCAGAGAACCCGAGTTCATTTCTCAGCACCCACCCATATTAAGTGGTTTTCAGCTGCTACAACTCCAGAGGATCCAGTGTCCTCTGTGGGCATAAGCACTCACATATGCACATGTCCACACAAAGACACACATACACATAATTAAAAATAAATTTGAAACAATTTTCTTCTCGGCTCTCCCTGGGAAGGGTAAATAGAAGAGATTAAGTGGGTGTACTGGGGGTAGGTGAGGATGGGAATGCGAGTCATCAGGTGGGGTGGGGTTGGGGGGGAGAGTACTGAAAAAGAGGAAAAGAGGTCATTTTAGGGTCAAGTAGAAACCTAGTGCAAGGGAACCCCCCAGGAATCTACAAGGATGACCCCAGCTAAGACTCCTAGAAATACGGAAGTATATAGCCCAAACCAGCCATCTCCTATGAAAAGGCTAAGACTACCAGTGGAGGGATTGGGACACCAACCCAGCCACAAAACCTTTGACCTACAGTCATCTTGCCTATGGGATGTGTTTGGGGTAAGGGTGGCGTAGAGATTGTAGGAGATGCCAAACAACTGGTCCAGCCTGAGACCCATGTCATGAGAGTGAGCCCACTCCTGACACAGCCTGAAGTACCAGGACACAGAGGATGGATGGCTCAGAAACCTAGGATAGAGCCAAACACAACTGGAGGGGGAAAATGTCAATGGAATGATGCCCAATCATATTCTGCTATACTCATTGATTGGTGCCCACCTCACTAATCATCAGAAAGGCTTCATCTAGCAACTGGTGGAAACGGATGTAGAGACTCACAGTCAAACATTAGATAGAGCTTGGGGAATCCTGCTGAAGAGAGGGAGGAAGAATTGTAGGAGCCAGAGGGGTCAAGGACACCACAAGAAAACTCACACAATCAACTAACCTGGGCTCATAGGGGCTCACAGATCCTGGACCAATAACCCAGAAGCCTGCATGGGACAGACCTAGGCCCTCTGCACATATGATACTGGTGTATAGCCTTTTCTTTCTGTGGGATTTCTAACAGTGGGAGCAGATGCTGTCTATCACTAGCTGGCTTTTGGGACCCTATTTTTCATACTGGCTTGTCTTGCCCAGCCTTAATGCGTGGAGAGGTATTTAGTCTTACTGCAACTTGATATGTCATGTTTTGTTGATAAGCATGGGACACCTGCCATTTTCTGAATAGAAACAGAGAAGAAGTGGATGAGAGGGGGCCGAAGGGAGGTGGGTGGAGAAGAGGGATGGGAAACTGCGGTCAAGATTTAAAATAAATAAATTCTTTAAAAATTTCTTTAAGATAATATTCAACATGCATAGGCCTACCCAGTACTTCTCAAAAGTATTTCTGTTCTCTGGTGCTTATTTTTCTCTGCAGATCGAGAGAAAAAAATGGGCAATGATAGTTTAGGATTTGAGATCAGCCTGCCAAAGTTCTCCATTTTAAGTATTTCCACATTCACAAATTCTTTCTAATCCCAGTAAGTTTTTCATTGAAGAAATTTCTCCAATACTTGTCCTATTTCTTGTAGCAATTGTACTGCAGCTAAGCTATCAAACCCAAGCAGTTCTGGGAAGGAAAACATATTTCTCTATAAAATCCTGCTCACAACTTTAAACAGTCTCAACTCCCCTAAGGGTCAAGATAAGAGTTCTCAGCTAGAGAATTGTGAATGGGGAAATAGTAAATGCCTGTAGCAGTGAAGGTGAGGAAAACCAAAGTACGTTTCTTAATACCGTCTGACCAGCTAGTGAAATACTTTGAAACTTGAAGTTAAAGTGTCTGTGTGATATAAACTAGAGGCCTTGCTGAGAGGAGAGGGGCTTTTGTGCATCTGTCATGGTCAGGGTTGAGTGACACTCTTTAAAAAAAAGTCCTGTCCCCAGTGCAGTGGAAGACATCTGTGCGGTAAGTAATCTTTTGTCACATAAAATATTGAAATCATGTACTTGGAGGAGATGAAATTGCAATAGAGGGTGCACTGCTCAAGTGGAGGCTTGCCTGCTATCCTCTGCTGCAGCCTCTGAGGCCTCATAACTGTATGCCCAGCAATGGCTTCTGCTGTGTCAACAGTATCTTCTTCACAAGCTCATTCTGATTCACTCCAGCTTTGCTTTCTCCTGAACACCATACTCCCTCGCGTGTGTGCCAAATCGCTTATTTAGGTTGCACTGAGGGTGTAAAGAACAAAGAAAGTGTTTTCTTTGCTCCCTTTTTGAGAATGTATTTATGTGTATTATGTGTGTTCCCTTGTAGTGTGTGTGTGTGTGTGTGTACATGTGGTGGACAGAGGTTGGTATCAGTGCTCAGTTCTCTTCAGTCAATCTGTCTATTTTTGAAATGTGGTCTCCTACTGAACCAGGTGTGTTTTGATTGGCTAAGGTGGCTCTCCAGCCAAGGTGAGAATCTCTCTTATCGCTGCCTGCCCAATTCTGAGAATAGAGATGTGTATCACCACATCCCACACCTGGCTTTTTATATATGTGCTGAGTACCTGGACTTAGGTATTCACGCAGCACTTCACTCTCTGGGCTATCTCCCCATCCTGTCACTTTTATTCTTAATTATTTCATTTGTAGCTGTTTGCAAAATGGGATATACTTGATGGAGCTTGAAGGTCCTATGTGTACACATACACATACGCAGGTATACATACTATTTATGTACAAAAAGAGATCTGGTGAAGTATTCCAGGTACACATGTCTTCAACTATGTAGCTCTAGGTCTTTCTCTGTATGTAGATTGGGCCTGAGCTGTTTAGGAAGGAGAGGGCAAAGACAACCCCTGTATTTAGGACTTAAGGAATGGGGTAGATAACATATCACTTAGAACATGGCATTATGTGCTCAGCAGAATGAGTCAAAATATAAGATTTATTTCTTCTGGGACCATTAAATTCAATGTGTCTTTTCTTTGAGTAAGTTGAACTTTTAAGTAGACAGTTAAAGGTAAGTCTGGGTCTCCCATGGTGTGTTGTAGCTAGAGACACATGCACTTCAGAGTTTTTAGTCAGTGACGCTAGTTTTGAACACGAGTATTCAGAAGGACACTCTGACCTTTGAGATTGCAAAGAGGTCACAGGCTTCAGACTCAAAGCTCCCCATTGTTTATCAACATTGCCTTCTCTGGGGAGTATCTCTTATTTTGTTATGTAAATTAAAATCCTCTTTTCTGTAGCAGAATGTATTTTTAAGCATTATGTAAGATGAAGTTCATCATTATCAAAACTAACCAGTTGGGGGTGAGGGCTGGGTAAAAGAAGAGAGCTGTGGTTACAATAGGATACCATGAGGGATCAGCACTGCTCAGTGTCTCAGCTCACTGAAGTTAGGACTCCTGGTCGTTGAAGAATACTTTCCTTTGCCTACATCCTCAGACAGATGCTGTGAAGACATGGGAATTTTTAACATCGTTCAGTGCCTCTTGCAAAACGAACCCCATTAAAATTCAGAAACGAGTGGAACAACTCTTCCTTAAAATTAAGTAAAACAGCTAGATTATGGGGGCGCATGCCATTAATCCCAGCACGTGAGAAGTAGAGGCAGGCATATCTGAGTGTGAGGCCAACCTGGTCTAAAGAACAGACAGCTCAGGCTACACAGAGAAACCCTGTCTTGAAAAATAAATAAGTAAAACTGTTGATCTAAAGAGTATATCTTTAATGAGGTAAACATTGCTCTGGTGAAATTTGAAGGGTTTTGTGACTTCTTCAAATACTAATGTTCTGAGAGGAAAATCTATGACTCCTTTAGATAAAAATCCTTTTTATTGTATTTTTCCCCAGTGGAAAAAATAAATAACAGCACTCAGAAACACCTGTTTCTTTAGATCTGTGAGATTCAACACCCTCTTTTGTCCTCCAAGAACATCTACACATATGTGGCATGCAGTCACACTCACATACATACACATAAATATTCAAATTATCTTTAATAAAATATGGTTACATCCTTTGGTCTACCTTCTGATAATTAGGATAGAAAAAGAAAATGGTTTGAAGTGGGAAGGAATTTACCACTGAATATCACAAGTTTAACGTCTTATGATGAACTAATGAAAGAAGATTGAGTAATTGGGAAGGGAGATAAGCATGAGGAGATTATAGTAAAACTTAATTTCAATTAACAAGTGAGAATAATTTTCCATATATGTGGGGGATTTCTGAAAGATAATGATTACATTTTTATTTACCTGCTGTCGAATTTCAAACCCCGAAGTAGAGCTCTAAAGCAATGCTTGATGTAGAAATGTGCGAACATGTCTTGGCCGCATGTGAGCCATCACTAGGATGCAGCCTTCAATGGCAGAAAGTTGTCAGTCAAGCCGTGCTTTCACTGTCTAGCATTCATAGAGACCAAAAAATTGAAGAGATGCTTTTAAAAAGTAGGAAATAAGAAATGAAATGTTAATTGATGTCTTGTCATCCAAAAGAGAACCAAGTAAGAAATTCATCAATATAAGTGCTCAGGGCTGACCTGGAAGAGAGGAGATGGGATAACGAAATTTGATAATGAGTTGTGTCAACCTCAAGGAAACAAGGACTTCTGGTTTTAGGTTTGTTGCAAACACATTTGGCACAGGGTTATTGCAATGATTAAGATTACTTAATAAATGGAGCTATTGAATCTTTCAAATTTAAAATTTTGTAACTAATGCCCAGTGAAAAGTAATATTATTGGGCTACAGTGGAACCAAGCAGACTTCTGACTAGATAGCGGAGGGGATTTACTGAGAATTTCTTAATCATTTCGACTTTGTTTTTATGCCAGTGAGGTCCCATTTTATACCCACGTGCATTTCTTTTCATTTTAAGCTGGACAACGCTGACGAGCAAGCAGCCCAGATCAGAAGGGAGCTCGATGGCCGCCTGCAGTTGGCAGACAAAATGGCAAAGGTATGTTTGTTATGCTGGGTAACATGCGGTACCACATATCTTTCCTTGCCTGAATGTCTGTCCGCCAAAAGCATGCTTGACCCAGACAGACATGCCCAACATGAGTTATGGCTTGCTCTTCTATATGAATAACTTCTTCATCTCAAATATTTGAATTCATATTTTCTAAATGGAATAGGCTATCTACCTGGAGTTTCTATGCTTACTATGTGAGTTGTCCAAATTCAATGATAACTTTTGCAGTAATTTAAAAGAATCTGAATTTTTTGTCTAACTGCTAACAAGATCTGAAAAAGTTTTAATATTACTATATATATATATATATACACATACAGGGAGAAAGTGGTGCCAACTTGATAGAATGATTGACTGTCTAAAGTATAATTTGAAATTTATAGTACAGAATATGACAGATGAAATGTGTTTTCTTTAATAATCCTAGAGATTTTTACTTGCATAATCATGATTTCTGAGAACAAAAATATACTTAAAACAAAAGCTTAGTTCCTTTTTAATAATTTGAATATTTAGAGAGATGCATCTTAACCACCAAAACTATTCTTTGGTGTGAATTGGCAGGTTATTAACACTATTCTTTGGTATGAATTGGCATGTTATTAACACTATTTGGTGTGAATTGGTAGATTGATTTAGTTCAATGACTTAAGACTTCCTTTTCTTTCTGCTAAACAAAAACCTAGTAGTTGGTGGATAGAATGCCCTTCTCCTCCTCCTCCTCCTCCTTTATCCTCTCTCTCTCTCTCTCTCTCTCTTTCTCTTTCATTCTCTCTTTTTTCCCTCCTTCCCTCCCTCCTTCCCTCTCTCCTGTGTGGCTTTTCCTGCCTCCTTCCTTCTCTCTCTCTCTCCTCTCTCTGTTCCTTCCCCTCTCTCTATCTTTTTCTTTCTATATCTTTCTCCTCTCTCCCATGTTCTCCCTCTTTTCTCCCACCTCTCTCTTATATAACATGTATATCAGCATTCATAAGCATTTACTACTGAATGAGTATATATCTATTCACCTAAGCCAAGACAGTGAATTTTTCCAGCACTGGAAATTCATTTCATATTCTGACTCCAACATTACATTGTATGCTTCTGCCAAGAAAAAAAATATATTTGTGATTATATGATATTTTCAGAGTGTTAATACTCTGCCTGTCTAAATTTAATGCTAGAGAACAGATTGAGATATTGCACAGAAAAAGAGAAAGACAAACAGAAATTGGGTAATTGAGTTGGTGGTAGGTTGTGTGAAACAAGGCAGATTTCTAGAGGGAGACTCTCCAGATGACCCTACCATGTGGGATGCTGTGACTGAGAGGCTGAAGAATGATGTGCAGACAGAGAGCAGGGTTGAAGAGAATTGCCTTCCTGCTGGCCTCTGAAAATTGATAGATACACTGAACCATTCCAGAATGTACACTGTGCAATCCACAGCGCAGAAATCCAGCAGTTGAAAGCTCCTGGAAATTGTAGAGATGAAGCAGTCTTACAGGAAATGCCAGCCTCTTTGATCCTGCCTAGTAGGCTGGTTGCCTTTCTTATAGGTCAAAGGCTAGGAAAGAATCCAGAGACATGTCTAGATGTACCTTGCTGCTGCCTCCTTATGAACTGGACTTGTTACTACAGAGGCCTAATTTGTCACCACAGTGACCTTGTGGATTGATGCCTCTTTCATTGCACCGTGAGCCACAAGGGCAGGTGATAGCATGGGTTCTATAGATGATGCTGAGGTTTTGGAATGTTACTCATTTTTCCCATACCACAGAGCTACTGCATAAATAGACTAGGTCACTGGTCTTGCCCTGGCCTCCAGGGGCTGGTTACTGTCTACATTTGCAAATTTTTTTAGTCTAACAGATATTGTGTCAAGTAATAGGGATATCCATTTTTATTATTTTAGCCAAGGAAGAAGTTAGGAAATGCTAACAAGGCTAGGAAAACCTGGAGCTAAGTCCGTGTGTTCTTTTTAGATGTGCAGCAGTATTCAGATTATTTAGTTTTTGCACAATATTTGCTGGGCATCCACTACTATGAGCAAGCATTATCCTGAGTGCTTAAGATAGAGCCAGACAAATATAATTGCCTTGGACTAAAACAAGACAGAAACGTTCCTACATTCCAAATACAGCTCATATTTTATTTGGGAAGGCCCATGAGAAGTGATAAGATGCTGTGTTGCTAAACTATGGAAGATTATTGTTACTACCAAGAAAACAGATCCATGAGGTTGGTTGTGCAGGAAGAAGGATGAGTGGTCAGGTAGCTCTGAGCAGCACCATTTTTTTCTGTTACTCAAGCCAAAAAATAAAAAAGACAACAACAAAAAACTTAGCATCATATTTGACTTTTTTCTTTTTCTCATGCTTCATGCAAAATTTGTTAGGAAACCCTTTTGCTTCTACTTATGTTTTCAGACACGATCTCACTACAGCCAAGGGTAAGCAACCTCAAGAGAGTAGCCTGACCACTCTGCCTCAGCTTCTTGAGTGCTGAGATTATAGACACAAGCCACCACACTTTCTGCTTGCTTCTACTTGTGAAATAGTTCCACCATGTGACAGTTGTTGCCATTTTTTCCTCTTCTGTTTGGCTCCATTCACCTCTACTTTACATCAAAGCATTTGTTCTGTCCCTTTAGCCGGTCTTCCAGCCTCCAGCCGTCACCAGCAACACAACAGCCACCTGAGTTCTGAAACTGGCTCAGTTAATTTCATCTTATCATGACCCTTTCTTTCTTGCTTCCAGGTTTTTGTCCAGACCCCATGTCCTTCTCACAACCATCTTTTTTGAACACTCAGGCTTCTCTTCCCCATATTAGGTAGGCTTTCTACAGAGACAGAACCCACAGGAAGTCAGATTGATGGAGAAGAAGAAATGATATTCTCTACCTGTGTCTGTCTATATCTGTCTATATGGCAGCTTGGAAACTCAGGAGGCAGTGGGGCCTTATGACTGCAGGCTGCAGAGCAGGCCTGTAGCAGGGAGATTCAAGCAGGGCTTCTGGGTTTGCGGTCTTGAGGCAGAATTGCTGCTCTTCAGGACAAATTAGTCTCTTTGCTTAACGGTCTTTCAAAGCTTTCTGAATGAGGCACACCCATACAGTCATTGCATCCCTTTGACTGGGAAGTTGTGAACAAACATTTAGTCAGCTCACACAGGGAATTGGTATCACACTAAGAGAAATACTTCACCCAAGTCCAGCTTAGTGAACCAGTGAGTGGTTTTTTGTTTTGTTTTGTTTTGTTTTTCTCTCATAGGAGCATGGGTAACAGGTTACTGACAGGAACATGATTGCCTACATGTATGTATGTATAGTATGTATGTGTACTATGTACATGCCTGGGTGCCCATGGAGACCAGAAGAGGGCACTAGATCCAGCATAACTGGAGTTTAGGGCAGTTGTAGGATGCCACTCGGGTGCTGGGATTCGAACCTCTGTCCTCAGCAAGAGCGGAAAGTGCCATTACTTTCTCAGGCATCTCTGCAGCCCACGAGGATGTCTTCTGAATGGCGGAATCTTTACCTACACATTATCATCAGAAAGCCAGGGCAGGACTGAATTCCTGACATATTTGTGAGACTCTTGATTTCTCCCATGCAAGAGCATTCTTAAATAGGAAGGAAGAGAGACTTTCAGTATGGTTGAGATAACTGAAATTTTTTCACATTTGCAAATATTTCCATTGCCTTTGTACTGAGTCTACATTCATTAGTTCAAATGATACTGTAATCCTAAAATTAATACAGATTAATTGGAAACAGAGGTATTCCAGATTTGACATTCTTCAGCTTTTAGCATATTTTTGTATGCATGAGTAGTTTCAGCAGTAGGACCTTGTCTCAATAGAAAGTCTATTACCCTGATATTTCATCCCTTAATTGAATAGGCTGAAGGTGACGTTGTACAGTAGTTTACTTGGAATACTAAGTTTTGACTATATTTATCACACATTAGGTATGTGGCATCAAAGTGTTCAAAAAGTTTCAGATTTTGGAGCATTTCATATTTTTGGATTAAAGGAACCCCACCTGAGCAGTCATGAAAGACAAAGGAAAGATTTATCTTCTTAGGGAGACTCACCATTGGGCCTGGCAAGAAAGGGAGGAGAAAAGTACAGAGGACATGAAGCAATGAGCAACAATAATAGAGACCTTTGCAGAAGACAAACTTTCATGTTATAATATGTATCACCATGTTAGATGGGGCCAAATGTAATAACATGTATCACCATATGAGATGGGCCAAATGTTATAACATGTATCACCATGTCAGATGAGGCCAAATGTTATAACATGTATCACCATATGAGATGGGCCAAATGTTATAACATGTATCACCATATGAGATGGGCCAAATGTTATAACATGTATCACCATATCAGATGGGACCAAATGTTATAACATGTATCACCATGTCAGTTGGGGCCAAATGTTATAACATGTATCACCATGTCAGTTGGGGCCAAATTAGAATTTCATTGATGGTGAAAACTCACAGTTAAACAACTTGAAAACAATGTCTAATCCCATTCACATAAATTATATTTAACTTGTGTCCTGATCTATGATTGCCACTTTTCTTTACAAGAGTCAACAAAAGCAGGGTTAAATGAAGTTGGTGGAATATTTCCTATAAATACCGAATCTTTAAAAGGTTTATGAGGACTTTTTTTCACAAAATAAATAAAAATGTAATATAGTCAGTTTCCCACAAAACTGAAATAATAAATTGATTTTCATAGTGCCCATCAGTTTCCTGTTTGACAGATGATGGTGAAGTATGTTTAGCAATACTTAAATACAAATAGGTTTCTGCTATATACTAATGCAAGGTTTCATAAAGCAACACCTTAGAAATTTGAAAAAAAAAATAATGTATTTAAGCTTTCAAATATGTCTCAAGTTTTCTTTTTTTTTCTTTTTCGCTCCTCTGTGAACATAGAATTTTAAAAGGCAAAAGTATGAAATCCATACAATTAGAAAATGAAAACGTAGTATTTTATTCAATGCATTATCAGTGGGCAAGCCAATAGAAGAGTAAAAAAATATTCAAAGAGAATCTGAGAAAAAGGTTTTTGGGTGTCCTTTAACTTTCGTGAATTTGTTATAAAGTGGTTAATTTAAAATGCAGACTTATATTGTAGCCATGGGCTATTTTAAATAGGAGACAAACATTTACATCTTTTCCAGACAAAATCACAGAAGCTAACTCGTAGCTTCTCTAGAAGGATTAATCGCTAGTAAACAGGAAGTGTAACGCAGTACCTGGCCCCCGGTGGTTAAAGATGAGCATTGCTCTTTTATTTCCAAACAGGTCCCTCATCCTTCTGCTCATTTCTGACCTTCACATGATTCTTCCCTGCCCCTTACAAAGCTTTTAAAACTTGTCCCAAAATATATAACTGGGGCTGAAGAGATGGCTTACTGTTCAAGAGCACTTGTTATTCTCAAGAGAAGACAAAATTATCCCTAACTCCAGTTCTAGGCGGAACCTAGCGCCCTCTATTGACATCTGCAGGTATCAGATAGACTCAAATACATAAAATTAATTA
>JABTXL010008822.1:18964951-18976755 GCA_025134845.1 Neodon shergylaensis | reverse complement strand
ATACATAAAATTAATTAAATCATAAAAATATACATAGCTGTGGTTTAATGACTTCTTTTTCCTTTTTTGTCTTCGTTGAAACAACATTGAGTCACCTTTATTATTTTGTAAGAAAACTAAAAACTTGTCCTGCTGGATATGCAAAATTTCGATTAAGTGATGAGGTATCCAACATAAGGGTCTTGAGGAAAATTAATTATTAATGCAGAAAGGTGATGTTTGTAAAAATATGTATTTTAATATTGATTGTGTGTAAATGATTTTAAGAGAAGTATCTGAAGGTTAAAGTGGAGGAGAGCAAGATGGCAGCTGGACTCCTAGGTTGATTCCTGACCTGATGCCCTAGTCCCTGCAGTTAACAACCTGGTGCTATTGAGTCTGGTGCTTCCATTAGGAGCATGCTGAATGTATCTAGCTGCTATGAGGGGATTATTAAAGATGAGGTTCTCGGTGATACAAATGGAAACAACAATAAAGACTGAGATTTTCTGGAACATTCAAAAATCATTTTAAATGGGACCTTATGAAGCCTTCATCCTCAAGCCTTTAGTTTACACTGAGAGTGACGGAACTCTGGACCTCACGTAATAGATACATCCTCTTGACATTGCAGAAAAGAGTCAAGTGCCAAGTTAGCAAGGAGTAAAGACAGAAAATATGTTCTGTTTTGCTGTTTTATGGAGTATAAATTAGCATAACCTCCTCAGAGGACAGTTTAGCTCTAAATATTAATGTTTTGGATGTTATGTTTTAGATTTCAATTTATTTATTTTTTGAGTATGAGTGCTTTGCCTGCAGGTATGTCTGTGCACCATACGCATGCCTGTGGGGGTCAACAGAGGGCAGTTGGAGCCCTGGGAACTGAAGTTACAGATGGGTGCCAGGTACCATGTGGGTGCTGGGAACAATTTCAGGTCTGCTGAAGAAACAAGTGCTCTCTACAGTTTGAATCATGTCTCCAGCCCCCAGGATGTCGCTTTTAATTGAGTATAATAAGTGAGAAAATGATTGCAGAAATGAAAAATAAGCTGTCAATATATATACTCCTGAAATAAAATAGAATATCCCAGATTAATATTATTATCTCTTTTTCACTTAACAGATTTCTATCATAAATTGGCCTTTTGCTTTTAACTCAGTTTTTTTTTTAAACCTTAGTGAAAGACTGAATTGCAGCCATAAAGAATCTTTGCATGTTTGTGCAACGTGGCAATTTCCAGTTCTAGAAATATATCCATAATATTTACAGTAAAGGGGGTTTTAGCTTGAGTACTCATGTACAGAGGGTATAACTTCCCAATGGTGTTATACATGTATGGTGAGAATGGTACCAGGAAAATGTTCCTCTGATTGGCAGAGCAGCGTGTCCTGAGTGTTTTCTTGCACACCACTTACTTACTCCAAGTCCTTCAAAGATGGCGCTCACTGAGATGTATTTAAACACTAAGCTGTTCCACCATATCTGTTTTTACCTGTGCTCATCTTATTATAATGAGCAATATGAAAGAATATATACAATGTTATTCATTCCATACTGTAGTAAGGAGCGGCGGGCTGCGTCCCGCCACCCGGCTAGCTTTACCCCGGAATAATTACACAGAAACTCTACTCTTTTAAACACTGCTTGGCCCATTAGTTCTAGCCTCTTATTGGCTAGTTCTCACATCTTTGATTAACCCATTTCTAATAATCTGTGTAGCACCACCAGCTGTGGCTTACCAGGGAGGATCTTAACCTATGTCTGTGTCCGGCGGGAGAATCATGGTGACTGACTGACTTGGCTTCTTTCTCTCAGCATTCTGTTCTGTTTACTCCGCCTACCTAATTTTCTGTCCTATCAGGCCAAGCAGTTTTCTTTATTAATTAACCAATGAAAGCAACAGATAGATACAAGACCCACCTCCATCACCATACCACAGTGGTTCTACATAGAATATACAATGTACTTTTAGATATTGTCAAGACTGTCAAAACCTGGGGCTTTTAAACCCCCAGATGTGGAAAGTGTCATAGAACCGCACAGGTGAGCCATGGTATTATATAGTCTCTTCTGGTATAGCTGCAATGGGACTGCCCTAACATCATTTTCTTTTTAACTGTTTTTAAGGAAAGAAGATTCCCCAGATTTATCTCAAAGGAAATGGAAAACATGTACATAGAAGAGTTGCGGGCCTCCGTGAATTTGCTAATGGCCAATTTAGAAAGTCTTCCTGTTTCAAAAGGTGGCCCAGAATTTAAATTACAGAAGTTAAAGCGTTCCCAGAATTCTGCATTTTTGGACCTGGGGGATGAGAATGAGATCCAGCTGTCCAAGTCTGACGTGGTGCTGTCCTTCACCTTAGAGGTAAGTGGCTTTCCCTCTCCCTCCCCACAGACATGAGCTGTGCTGGAATGCCTTTGATTTTTCTGGTAAGGTTTAGAATTTAAAGGGTAGTGTGTTTAGGAAATGTTAAAGCAGTCCTTGTTGTCTGAACCAATATGTTCTATATCCAGATGAATACAAGTTGTTTTCAATGTAGCACCCATGTTAGGATGCATGAAACAGCCATGAGTCGTGGGTATGTGACCTTTAAGCCAATGTAAGTACATTGACAAAGCATCAAATACATGGGGGTGCAAATAGAATTTAAACATATAAGTGACTCTGTCTAATCTGGCTTTTGATTAACTTGGGTTTTAGTTTACTTCTCCTGTGGGGTTAGCATTCTTGAGCTTAATCAAGCACAATGCTGTAAAGCACAATGTTAGAGCTGTAATGATGAGAAGATTCTTTTTCAGGAATTCTACTTGGATTATAGCGATAGGACAGAACAGGAACAAATAGCACAGGATTAGAAATGTGTCCTCAAAACCTCAGAATTGTATCCATTTTCTACTAATCCAGAGAAACTACTGATGTCAAGGCTGCTCACTCCTGTCTCTCAGGAGAGTGTGTTAATCTGTGTCAGTGTCCAGTCTAGACTTGTGGACTGTGTCTGTGGGCTTACACACCCATTCCCACGAAAGTCCTTGGAAAAAGACCTTATGTAAAGTAAATGATGATAAAAGGCTGTATTATTATAAAGAGTCAGGTCATCATTTAGCTTTCATTCCAGGTTTTTCAACTCATAGTACTGTTCTGTGTACAAATGACAGCAGTGTCAAGCCTAAATTTATAGTTTCTGAAATGATGTGTGTGTATGTGTGTTTGCATATTTGTGCTGACACTCGTGGGGGCCCATGCAAAAGCCAGAGGTTCACATTAGAGTGTCTTTACCTTCTTACCTTTTGAGACTGGGTCACTCACTGGAAGCCCTGGGTTCTCCATTTCGGCCTCCCTGGTTAGCCAATGAGCCCTCATGATCAGCTGTCTCTAATGCACTCCCACCCCAGCACACAACGCTAGGGTTATAGGCATTGCTGCCACACATGCGTGCTGGGGATCCGAACTCAGGTCCTCATGATTGTAGAGCACGCTCTTTACTCACTGAGCCATCTGCCCAGCCCTTCTCCCAAAGCTTCCGCTGGAGTGTTATAGCTTTTCCTTGGACTGTGATTCTCGCTTTGTGTTATTCCCGATGCCACTGTTGGTATTTGCTGACTGGCCACGATGAGGACATCCCATCTTGGGAGCTAGATTTTACATTCTTCCATGATGTTCAACTTGCTAAGTGGTAGCAGAAAAAAACAAACGTCTGCCCTTGTTTGTTTTTCCTTTACTTAACAGACTTAAGGACTTGACAGCTGCCTGTCTTTACTTCCAGGGTTGCTTTGTAGGTAAATGTGTTAAGTCTGGTGTCAGAGTGAAAATATGTGGCTGTCTTGTAACTCAGTTCATCCTGGGTTTACCTGATGGGTTTGCCAAATTGCTTTACCTCCAGGGTTTTTTTTTTTCTGCATATCCAGTTTGAGTGTTTAATTTGGAACTACATAGTGGATTATACTTTGAATTTTCTCATCATCTCCTACCATAGATATTTGACTGACAGAAAAAGAAATGCTAACGTTTTTTAATTTTTTTCCTCCTAAATCATGTAAGTGCAGTGTAATTTTATTCTCATAAGACTTTGCATTTTAAATTTATGGGAAGAAAATATAGAGAAAATGATTTTAATGATATTTAATTTTCCATCCTAATAAATATTCAGAAGTAAAAATACAGTTCTAAACATTTCCCTTTTATTGTTTAAAAGGCTTCAAAGATTATAAGTAACTTAGAGTAACTTAGGAGTTCTTTTTCCCTTTCAAAGTCAAGATTGGGCTTATATGTTGATGCCAAGTGACTGAATTGTTATTCTGTGTTTTATTACCAATATATTAGATTGAGCTATTGAGGTAGCAGTGTAATCTCTAAAGAAAAGAATGCAAGCTGAAACTCCCTTTTGTGTGGTCTGAGAAACTTGCATATTTATAAAATTGTTTTGACAGCCTTTATTGCCGTATCTGTCTAAGGCGGGTATTTTGTGCCCACAGATGAATACAAATCTGTCTTCTGTGCCCACGGCGTTTCAGGGATGAATTATGTGCCCAGCATCCCAAGAAAATCATGCTAAGCAAGAACAGTTAGAATGCCTGAGGGATGAGTGGCTAACCTTCCAACAGCCAGGCCCTTTAGGCAAAACCCTCACATATCAGTTTTTAGGCTTGGAACTGGTCCAGCGTAGAATGTATTTTTTGTTGTTGTTGTTTGTTTCTTGCTTTTTTGAGACTGGGTTTCTCTGTGTAACTTTGGTGCCTGTTCTGGAACTAGTAGACCAGGCTGGCCTCGAACTCACTCACTCAGAGATCCATCTGGTTCTGCCTCCAAAGTGCTGGGAGTAGAATGCATCTAAACTAAGATGTGAGTTCAGGGTTCAGGAAGTAAAATACAGACTTGAGAAGCTTTGCTCATATGCCCTTCCCTTGAGTGAATGGCTCCTGGTCCCTTTTCCTATCCGTTCGTGTTGCTTACTGAACTCCCTTTTGGCACAGCCGCACTGCCAGGTTGTGGCTCAATGGCTTATTATCTCCATTAGAATCTGACTTCTGCTACAGACCTGTTGGCTGCAGAAAAGACAGCCAACCCACTTTGTGTTTACTGGTGGGTGGGAAACACCTAACCAGTGCCTGCGCTCAGGTCATGCAGTATATATTGAACACATTAAGGAAGTTTATGGTATCCAAAGCAGTTAGACATACGGAATCACATCTGCATAATCTCCATGCACAAAGCATTTAGAAGGAAGGATAAAGCAGAACACAAGAACAAGCCATGTAAGGGTACATTAAAATCAAGCAAAATAAGAAGAGCGCATGGTTGACAATCTAGGAGTCCGTTAACTCCACGAGGGATCTGTGGGTTGATCTGGTTAATTTCAAGTTGAACTTTTACACTAATATTAGGCTAGCAGCCCTTGGTCCTGCCTATGGGTCTCCTGATACATGATCACATCCCACCATTCTGCTCAGCTGCCTGCTTGTCATGGAGCCTTATTGCTCCCACACCTGCTGTACACACGCCTCCTTTCCTTTTATTTCTTCTCATTGCATTAGCCACAGAGAGACCAAGGAGAGACGATGCAGCGTACAGTACAGCTCAGTTTTATTTTCTGTACTATCATGATTAGATTTTGTCGAGAATCAACTGAAACAGCTACAATTCCGTTAGCTGATGGTCTGTGACTATTGGCTCTTTCTCACTAATGCTTGGGGCTGGTTTTGTTTCCCTCCTTGGGAATTAGACCTATAGGGTTGTAATTTTTTTTAATTTATATGTACCAGACATACTAGTGATAACACTAGATTAAAGATTAGATTACTTCTGACTGTAAATCCTACTAGTCTTTTTTAAATGTGTTATTTATTCTTTGAAAGCTTCATACACTTGTATAAAGTATTTTGATCATATCAGCACCTTAACTCCCCTTCTTCAACTGTTTCAAGATATATGTATATGTGTATGTATATATATATATATATATTCATTCCACACAATCCAAAATTAGTGTGACCTGAATGGACATGGGTTGAAGCCACCCTCTGTACCACAGTCGACATGCCACGTTACACCTCTAAAGGAAACTGGCTTTCCCCTTCCCAGAAACCATCAACTGCCATAGATCCTCAGCTAAGAGTGGAAATGGGGCCTTATGAGATCCTTACCCAACTATCCATGCTGATACTTCTCTGTGTTACTTACCAGTATCCACTTGTATATTAATTTCAAATTGTTTTATCTTTAGATTGTCATAATGGAAGTGCAAGGTTTGAAGTCAGTTGCTCCTAATCGAATCGTCTACTGTACAATGGAAGTGGAAGGAGGAGAAAAACTCCAGACAGACCAGGCTGAAGCTTCAAGGCCACAGTAAGCTCACTGGAAAAAAAAATACACTTTATTTCATCCAATTATATGTATCTTATATGATATTATACCTAGGAACCGAAACCATTTGGCTAGCTTTGTATCAACTGTATTAGAATCACATGTCTCTTTTTATGATACATATTTTTAATTAAAACATAATCACATCATTCTCCCTTTTCTTTCCCCCCTCCAAATCCTCTATGTCTCCTCTCTCTCACTCTTCCCATGTCCCCACCACCACTCCCTTTCAAATTGATACAGATATGAAGCTGATTACTGTGCAACAAAACATTTGTTTTTGGTACAGGGGTTATTTGGGAACCTGTGTAGATTACTGAAATTGTGCCATGGTAGCTTCCCCTTTTCTCTGCTTCTATAGTGCAGATGTCCTGCACCAAGGCTTGGAATGATCCATTCAGTAAGCCATTAAAGAATAATACCACACAAAAATCAGAAATGATACAACTGTCTTCTGCTGACTTACCATAATTCAAATGTTGGAAATGACTAATGAAACTGAAAAGATATTGTCTTTACCTGATTCGCCTTTGGGAAGCTTTGCCATCTCTAATAGAAATTGCTTCTCTGGGCTAGGTAATGTGTGGGGAATGCATGGATCTCCTTGGAAAGGGGAAATAGTAAAGATTCTCTGAGTAGACTGGGGGCCAATGAGGACGGTAGCTTAAGGGATTGGGATAGGTGGGAATAGAAAGTACTAAACAAGATGACTGGAAGGGGGAAGGCATTTCGGGGTCAGGTAGAAACCTGATTCAAATGAAACTCCCATGAATCTACAAAGATGACCCCAGCTAAGAGTCCTAGCAATAGTGGGTATGTAGCTTGAACTGGCTATCTCCTGTACTCAGATTGGTAGCTACCCCCAATTGTGATCAGAGAACCTTCATTCAGTAACTGATGGAAACAGTTGCAGAGACCCACAGCCAAACATTAGGCTGAACTCTGGGAATCCTGCTGAAAAGAGGAAGAAAGAGTAGTAGCAGTCAGAGGGGTCAAGGACATCACAGGAAAACCCACAGAAACAGCTAACCTGGCTCATAGGAACTCAGAGTCTGAACCAACAACCAGGGAGCCTGCATGGGACCAACCTAGGCCCTTTACATATATGTGACAGTTATGTAGCTTGGTCTATTTGGGGGACAGAGTGGAGGCAGGGGCTGTCTCTAATGCTGTGGCTGACTCTTGGGAACCTATTCCTCATACTAGATTGCCTTTCCCTGCCTAAACACAAGGGGAGATGCTTAGTCTTACAGAAACTTGATATGCCATGCTTTGTTGGTACCCTTGGAAGGCCTGACCCTTTCTGAACAGAAACAGAGGGAGAGTGAGTTGGGGGTAGAGGAAGTGGCAAATGGGAAGAGAGGAGGGAAGGGAATGTCATATTGTAAAATAAATTAATAAACTTTTTAAAGAAAAGAAAGAGAAACATAAAAAAAAGCCTCTCTGGCCTGAGGGAGTCGAATGTTCATTGGAACCTTGTTTTTAGAGCGTATCTGTTTTCTTTCTTGCATTATGACAGTGTACACTTTGATCATTCAGGGAATTTCTGTAGCAATCCTAGCCTGCACTGGCTAGACACTGAAGATGACATGAGTGGAAATCACATTGGTTTCAAGGAGGAACTTGGGCAAGATCCAGAGGGTTATGTGTTGCAATCAGAGGTCACAAACAGTGTCTTGTGGTGTCCCGAAGCAGCAGTTCATTGTCCCTGGGACCCAATCCACTGCTCCTCCATTTCATATATGTAAACAACTCATTTTTCTTTTCTTACCAACTCATTATTGTTACTGCTTTGCTTGTTGGGTGTGGAGTATGGGAACTCTACAGAAAGTGGTTGGCAAAATTTATGCCACTATTGTTCTGATGGGTATACATTGCCAGTCTGTTCATCATTGTGCCACTCAGGATTCACAATTAAGTGATGACTCTTCTCTCACAGCAACCTACATAGCACATACATACCTCCTGGCACAATGAAGCTGACCAATAGGAGGGAAGTATCCAGGTATCCACCTCATTGCTCTATGGCAGTGGTTCTCAACCTTCCTAATGCTGCAACCCTTTAATACAGTTCCTTGTGTTGTAGTGACCCCAACCTTAAAATTATTTTTGATCCTACTTTATACCTATAATCTTGTTGTTGTTATGAATTGTATTGTAAATATCTGATATGCAGGGTTTCTGGTTTGTGACCCCAAAATGGGTTGTGATCTACAGATTAGGAACTGCTGCTCTATGACCTGTGGCCACAGTACGTGATATCTACAGCAATAGGGTGTTACCATAGTGTTCTAGAAGAAACCAAGAGAAATGCTGCTAGCCTGTATTGTTTTGGAAGTCTCTGGGACCAAGGCTGACATCCTAAGCCTGGGAGTAGTCTTTATCTGATGACCTGGTGGCCAGGGCAACCATCATCACATGGAGAGTAACTCTAATTAAACTTTTTTAATACATAATTTTAGGAATCTTATAAATTAACTTTCATCTTAAATGATTTTATTCTTTTTTAAGTTTAGTATGCTTTGTTTGTCTTCAGGTACCAATTTTGGATTTGGCTTAGATTTTTATTAATTCATGCAGTTAAGACTGTCAATTTAGCCGGGCGGTGGTGGCGCACGCCTTTAATCCCAGCACTCGGGAGGCAGAGGCAGGCGGATCTCTGTGAGTTCGAGACCAGCCTGGTCTACAGAGCTAGTTCCAGGACAGGCTCCAAAGCCACAGAGAAACCCTGTCTCGAAAAACCAAAAAAAAAAAAAAGACTGTCAATTTATGCATGATGTTAGCACTATTTCAAGAACGAAAACCATCAGGGTGGAAGGTGAAAGAATGGAATCATGAAAGGTTTATTCTGGATAGTTGGCTTTTATTTATTCAGCATAGCTTCTACAAAATCTTATATTCAGCTTATTTACGTATTTCTTTAAGAGTAAAATTTTCCACAAAATAAAAGGTTTTATTATTTGCTGCCCACTAAATCTCTAAGATAATATAGTTATTAAAATATTCTGATAGGGAACTTATTAATGAATAGTTTAGTCAATTCTTTACTGTTGCAGAGAAAGTGTTACAGTAGTAGTAACCTAGTACTTCTTTAGACTGTTCTTCACAAAGAAACCTGACCTTTCCGGTTTGCTGCAAATACTGACTTAAGACTTTAAAAATGAATAAAAAAAAATTGAATGTATGGCCGTTTCCTGGGGGCAGATAGTCTTGAACACACTGCCTGAGTGCTAACCAATTGCAGCTTCCTGGTGAGGTCGCTTTAATCCCAAACTCGTCTTGCACAACAGGAAAGAGATTCATCTCTTCCATCATCATTCTGAATTACGCCTCAGACACGTTTTCTAAATTTTTTATTGCTTCAACAGTTTGTGCTTTGTTGGAGATAAATTCATCCTTCTGTCTAATACTAATTAAGGTGCCTTATTTAGTCCATATTTCCAATAAACATAATCAAGAGTTTTAGCCATTGCCTATTTCATTCCTGTAGTTCAGAATTCTTGCCAGTAATTAGGCAGAAATAGCAAGGAAGTTTGGTTATTACTCAGAATATGAAACTTGAAGTCCAATGAAAATAATATTGACAGATAAGTTTAAGGATTTACTAACTAGGTAAAGTGTTTCCTTTATGTCAGTGTTTTGATATACAGAAAGGAAGAAGAGAATGGGGAGAAACTATTTTTGACAAGGCAAGTTTTACCCAGGGACGAGACATAAGAATGTTTTTGATACAGTGTTGTAACATTTTACCATTTTCCCTTATTTCCTTCACTGAGGTTCGCCCCAGAACATGAAAGCACCTGAAGGAAATAGAGGGATAGTAAGTGAGGACAAGATTTGTTATGCTCATATAATGGACACAGATTTCCTGATGTGTCTGTACCTTCTAAGACCTGTTCCTTCCAGTGCCAATCATCCCTTGAGGGCATGCACACCCTTGGGAGTTTATGATCTCACAGGCAGGATCTAGATAAGTCTTGGTTCTCTGTAAATAAAGGCAATGAAATTATTTCAACTAAACACAAAAGATCTAACCTCATAATTTTTAAATGTATAATTTAGTATAATAATAAAGAACATACTCTTCATCAGAACAGTGAATTAAATTGGTACATTCATTTGTTAAGACAAAACAACCTAATAGATAGAGGTTAAACACTTGAAAATTCAGTATTAGGAAAGTTGAGGCAGAAGGATAGCAATTTTGAAGCCAGACTAGGATATCTCAAGACCTTCAGAACCCAACCCCTAGTAAACAACAGCACATTGATACCACAGCCTCTGTATCTTCTTCGTCCTCTGGAGCTATATGATTAGACTACTGATTCTCTGCTTCCCATCTCCCTAGAGGAGTGAGATAAATTGATGTCACATCGTTAGAGAAATCTATTTATGATTGCTAGGCAGAATTATGAGAAGTATAGTTTACTTCTGATAGGCATTTATGTAAACTTAATACTTTAAACTGAATTGTTATTATCTGTGAACCAATATGATTGTCAAAACAATAAGAATATTGCAGCTACAAATATTGAGCTTCTTAGAATATTACAAAAACTAGGGCAATATTTTAGAAATTAAATATACAGATTGCATACAATCTAAAATAGAATAACTTTCTTAAAGTTATATTCATTTCTCACTTAATTTATTTTTTCTCATTTAATTTATTAATATTAGAATTTTGAGGTGTAATTTATTAGACAATATTTGTAGATTAGAAATAGAATAGCTATATTTTGAGTAGTGTGTCAAAAGTTGGCAAAGGAATACATTTGAATTACATGCAGGTTTTTTTCTTTTCTCATTTTTGTCATTAAAATTATGACAAATTGCTTGCTCTTATTAAAGTCTCTAGAAGTGACATTTTGCTAGGAATGATGCTGGTGACACAGAGCAAAGTGGACCCGAAGGAGACAGACATTGGCCTAAAACAGGCATTAAATGCATTGAGAATATATTTGTAAATAAAGAAAGTTAATCTGAGGGATTTCATAATTGGAGACATGATTTAATGTGAATTTTGAATAGTTAGTGTTCCAGACTGTAGTCAAAAAGTACACCTAAGTTACAGTGGAGAGCAACAGTGATATTTGGAGACCCCCATCTCTTTAGGGTTACTTAAGCTTCTGCAGTAGGTTTTCAGCTTGCTGATAGCTTGCCTCTTTTACAGCAATCTCTCCAAGTTGTTACTGTTTCATTTCATTTGGGCAACCCTTCATTGTATCAGCTACTAAGTGTGACAAGGCATGAGTGGGTAGGTCAAGGCTTGTCAGCAGTTGTTACCCAGCTGTCCTCTGCGATTAGGAGTCTCCTTCAGAAGGCATCTTCACAGATACCATGTCTTTCCTCGCCTCTTTCAAAGGTGTCTGTAGCTGTATCAGAATTTTCATGCCAGTTCAACTTAAAAATCCACTCATTTTCCTCTCTCTCTCTCTCTCTCTCTCTCTCTCTCTCTCTCTCT
>JABTXL010008822.1:18855703-18964941 GCA_025134845.1 Neodon shergylaensis | reverse complement strand
CTCTCTCTCTCTCTCTCTCTCTCTCTCTCTCTCTCTCTCTTCCTTCCAATCTAACCAGAAGCTTGCAATAGGGAAAAGATATTATAATTTGGTCTTCTCATTTTATCCTTTAAGGGGCAAAAAAGAAAGACGGAAGGGAAGAGAAAGGGGGAACATTGGGAGAGATTGCCTGCCTGCTTGCATGCTTGCTTGCTTAATTCACATATTCTAAGCTGTCTTTGTACTCACTGTGTAGCCAAGGCTGAGACTGAACTTCTTGTCATCCTGCCTCCACCTCTTAAGTGCTGAAGTTGCAGGCATGCTCCTCCACACTCAGTTTATATGGTGCTGGGGATTGAACCAAGGACTTCTATACTATAGGCCAGAGTTGTGTCAACTGAGCGGCTCCCCACCCCCATTTTGCTTCCTTTTCCTGTTTATCTACTCATTCTACAAGGTTTCATTGGGGTTTGGTTTGAAAAGAAACGGGGAAATGTCTTTCTTTGTATATGCTCTTCAGATTTGTCCCTTGGATTTCAACACGCATGGTTCCTATGACCCTGTGGTAACACAGATCATGTCCATACATTACAGACCCCAGCTGCACAGACCTAGGACACAGACCCAGACATGGCCCTTTGCAGCAGCTTGGGCCCCAATGTCAAGAGTCACCATGGCCCTGGTGGCAGCACAGACCACCCAGGTCAGTGACATCCTGGTGGCAGTGAGATCCTTGGACACCAACATGGTCTCTGGACGCTGACCAGACCCTGGGCATCCACACAGCCCTCGGTAATAACAGGAGTCATGGACATGGCTGCTGCAGGGTAGAACAGGTCTTTTATGCTCTTCTCTCCCTTTACCAGTTCCTAGATCTTCTGCTGTTGTTACATCTCTCAGAGAATGATGCAGCCCAGGGCTGTCCTCATCACTGTCCCACTGGGCTAGTGAACTAAATATGTAATCCATGTATTCTGTTTATGTTTAAACTTCCTTTACATGGCAGAGGGACAAGAAATGGGAGGCTCCTTGAAGACAAGGTTTGTATATGGTACCACTGGGTTCTACACTGGCACTAGTACAGTAAGAGATCTTGCAGGTGCTCCAATAATCTGCATACAAGCATTTATAGAGCCAGAGGAGCAGGGAACTTCCTGTGAGACTGTGCCTCCTAGGAATGATAGACGCTACACCCATAAAGTCTCAACAATATGACTGCCTAAATATGAAATGAATAAGTAAAATGCCAGTAGAAGGGATGAAGTGGCCAGGAGAATGTTCAGCTCATAAACCCTACCCAGTCACCACAAAGAACACAGCAAACTTAGGAAAGCTGAGAGCAGCAGAAATAGTCTCTCCCAGAGAAGAGCACACCCATTGGGTTGTCCAGTGCCAAGTGGTCAGCCCTGAAACCATGCATACAAAGTCTACCAGTTGGTCCCTGTCTTTTCCCCTACCCCGAATTCCTATATTTCTATATATTCCATAGAAAACATTCTCTCTAAGAGCTCAGTTCTTTTCTTGTGTGCGTTCAATTAGGCTGGAGTTACATAATCACTTTTGTACATGTGCCTCTCTGGCTGAGACAGTATTTTCTAAACTGAGCTGTGAGGCCTCCTGGATAAACAAGACAGTTTGCTTCCCAGGAATAATTCAGCCCAAGGCTGCTGGTGTTAGCAGAACTGACAAATGACTTTCCTGGCTCCACGAGAACTCCCTCCTACCCCTTTTCTGTCTAGGAAAGGGCCTGTTACCTGCAAAGCTCGTCTTCATCCCCCTTTCACAATTATTCTTTGCCTATTTTCCAAGAGAAAGCGATCCCTCTCAGGCAACTCCTTCCTTCTGTGTCGATTCTTCCCCAGAATGGAAAGCCCTCCAGGGCAGTACTCAAAAGGGAAATATTACTGTTGATTTGGGAAAGCGATTGGGTTATGATTCAATCAATCCTTTTGCAAATTAGATGTCTTCCACTACTTTGTTTTCAACCGAGCTGATGGATTTATTCGAGCCTTTACCTGCTAAATAATTGAAAGCTAGATTTTGTCTGTTAATCACTGTATGCCTTGGAGACATTTACATAGAAAGTAAACAAATTGATGGGAATCATTATCATAATAGTCCCATGCACTCATTCTCTTAGCTCTTATGACAGCAAAATGAAAACCTGGATTAAAATACAGGCTGAACCCTGACTCACTCTAGCATTAAACACTGTGGGGACCTATGGACACGGTTGTTCAGGAAACAGAGCATAGGCTGCTTCTTTGAAATGCACGTCTATGAAATTAATTTACACTTTATCACTTACACTAGTCCTCAAGTACTAGTAATCCTAACAATAACTAAATTCAGGTGTTTTACTAAAGGGACATTCTAGTGAGAGCAAATAATCATTTTCTTAGACAAAAAATGGATATAGATAGCTAGATCCCTATCAAACTATCAAAGCTTGCTCACTCATTAATATACATTATGATCAAATTCTAAGTCTCTTGAGAAGTAAAATCAAAGAAGCAGTTCCAGGAAAGGGGGACTGCTGTGTGTCCTGTTAATCACTGTACTGGTCCGCTTTAAGTGGAAGGTGCTGCAGACAGTGCTGTGAGCATTAGATAGCATAGATTCTACTTTAAGGGAATATCATGGTTTTTATGTTAAATGCCAGTGTTTAAAATACACCACAAATTGCCACCCTTTGCAACTGTTCAGATTTACAGCAAACTTTCTAAATGTCTACCTACAAATGTGTGAAGAGGTTATGTCGCTTTGCAGAAGATTTGAAGGCGGCTTGTCTAAGAGCTGCCGGATCCTGAAGTCAGAACCAAGCCTTCAGGTCAGGAGACTTGTAGCTGTGATGCACATGAAAATCACACAGAGTCAGAGAGTTGCCTTCACTCTCAGCACAATCCCACAGCCCCAGGAAGCTGCCTGGACCCCTCTAGTGCAGGGGTACAGATCAGAATGATCTGCGGGCCATGGAAAACATACCTAGTGTTACACAAAAAAGTAATGCTTAGAGCACCCCAGGCAGAAAAGCACAGTTCTTCCTACCTTTGCCGGCGTCCTCTGAAGAATCCAGGAATCCAAAGAGTGAAGAGGAAGCATAAAGCCATTTGAAGAAATCTTGTTGAATACCACTTTTGTGGTTTGTTAAATAAGTATATAATTTGAAAAAATGCCAACAGCTATAATTATTAAAGTATAAATATATGGGGTAGCAGTTAAGAAAGTAAATAATCTTTAAAATAATTCGCACAAATACACACAAGAAAAGTCAGGCAGGGATGGTACATTTCTTTAGTTCCAGCACTTAGTGGACAGAGGCAAGTCAATCTCTTTGAGTTCAAGGCCAGCCTAGTCTGCAGTGAGTTCCAAGGCAAGAAACCTTGGTTTTAAAAAAACCAAAGAGGGAGAAAGAAGAATTCAGTTCTCAATGGCGGTAATTTGTAGTGTGTGTTTCCACCGTGTCCTCAGATTATGTAATGAATCTCACAGCTGGTTTAGTTTGATCTCTTGTCATCAGTGCTACTGCATCTCCAGAACTTGATCGTCTTCTACCTGAGCATTTTGCATCTTTTAATGTCCTTTAGTTAGTCCTGCCCCCTGTCCTCCATGCCCCACCCCCAAACTGCTTTTGGCAACCAGTATTGACTCTTGGTTTCATTTACTCTTTTTACTTTTCCATGTACAGGAAACCATACAGCAAGAGAATTGTCTCGTGATCTTGAGACATTGATTTCAGGGTTATTTTAGTGGATGTTTATCAGAATAACATGGGCCTCGGATGAATCATGAAATATACCAGCGTATACATCCTAACATCGACTCCGATTAGCTGTGGTATCATAGATACATTTAAGGCTCTTTGAGTCTGTTTCGAAACAGTGGTACCTCTTGGAAGGAATGTTTTGTATATCAAAGTACATGTGTAGCAATTCTCAGCTCCACTCCTCTGCCTTTACCTCCGCCTATATTCCTGCTCTTTTTTCTGTTAACCTGTGTTTGATTTGTTCCATCATGTTTTCCTCCACTCGGGCGTTCATGTTTCTGATGTCTTTAAACTTTCCTTCTGGCATCCTGGCTTTAAGTCCAGGAATTTCTAGATGCTGGGGGAGGAGGATGAACTAACCTTAAGGAACTACCAAGTGCTCTTGAGATCATCAAGAATTATTATGGGAAGTAAAATGTGCTTTTGTTTTTTTGAGTCCTGTCTGGGATTTTTGGCTTGGATATTTATATTGTTATCTGATATTTATTCAGCAAGCACCCCTTTTTTTTAAAGATCTGAGAGTTAATTTCCATCAAATGGATGTGGTTTTCAGCATGAATAATGCCCCTGTGTCAGTCATGATGGGAAAACATCCTTTGGCTGTCATGTATCCGCTATCAACACTGGTTCTGTTTCTCAGTTGATGTCATAGAAGATTTATATCTGTTCTGGTAAAACTCAGCTGTCAAAAGACCTCAAGTGCTCTGCTGTAAATGTTGGCAGAAATCTTGCAGGCGTGTCTCCCATCTTGGCATTGTGTTAATATATTATGTCCAGGGTACTCAACGGTTGCACATTTTGGAGTTGTGGACTTGAAATGCAGCTGGGGGCTGGCACTGGGAACATAGATCAGCAGAAGAAAGACTGGGCTGATAACAAATGCAACTTTGTATTATTGGGATCCTGTGAGAATAAAGAAAATCTGAAGGAGTTTGTAGAACCCCTTGGAATCTTCCTACTCCTTTTCCTATTACAATGATGCACCAGAGAGGCAATAATATTTAAAGGAAAGAGATTCATTGAGCTCAGTTTTTGGAGGCTCAACATTTAGAGCATGATTCTAGTGTTGAGGCCCCTTTCCCATCGCTACATCATACATTGGTGTATATCATGGCAGAATCACTTATGAGAAGGAGAGGTCACGTGGCGAAGCAGGAAGTCAGGGAAGGACTGAGGAAGGACAAAGCTTGCTTCTTCGTAACAAACCATTAGTGACATTACCCCGGATGTCTTTAGAGTGGCACCATTGCCTTCCTCTCCATGGCTTCCCCTCCCCAAGGCCATTCTCTTAACACTTACCCATGAAGCAGCTGGGGTCAGTCCATTTTCACATCAAAGCAAGCTGCTCACAGTCTACTCATGGTGAGGAGGAGACATAGGACGTTGTTTAAATAAATCATGGAATTCAAATAGCACTGGTGAGCTGAGGAGTCAAGGGAGATAGGAGCCTAAAATGCCGTGCTTTCTCATTCAACTGTACTTGAACTTGGGTGTACAACCTTTCACTAGGCCCTCTCCAGCCTCAAGCTCTGATTAATGCTTTAAGACCAGTTTGACTTCGAAGAGGCTGTTCTAAGAACACACTCTTCTGTTTTGGATTTTTTTTTACGTTGCATATGTTTATGCATGTGTATTTGCATTCACGTATGTGTATAGGGGCACTTATGTAGACATGCTTGTTGGCTTGTTGTGTGTCTGTGGAAGTCAGATGTCGTTCTTCAGAAACCATCTGTTTTTTTGTTTTGTTTTTATTTATTTATTTATTTATTTTAATTTTATTTATTTATTTTTTTTTTGAGACAGGATCTCTCACTGGGCTGGAGCTCACCAAGTAGGTTACCAATAAGTTCTGGAGATCAGCCAGTCTCTGCCTCCTCAGAACTGAGATTCTACCTGCACCACCGTGCCCAGCTTTGTGTGTCTATGTGTGTGTGTGTCTGTGTGTCTGTGTGTTGCTTCTCAGGATCAGGCACAGGTATTCATGATTACAAAACAACTTCCTTATCAACTGAGACCTATCCTATTCCTAGAATACTCTTTTTTATTAAGAATTGTCTTTAATATTTAACATTTAATATATTAACATTAATATACCATTTTATCTTTCAGTTTTTATAGTTTTTATATTCAGTCTAGCAACATGTGTGACTTTATAGAAAATTTGTCTTTTAATGCCCATATATGCATACATATACACTTTAGTGTTTTACAGTTAGTTGATTATATGGCATATAATTATAGTGCTTGTGATAAGGTTAAAAAGCTGAAGAAATGACCAGCACTTAAGAGAGCATACAGTTCTCGCAGAAGACACCAGCTTGTTTCCTAGTGCTCTCATCAGGCCGCCCCATAGCCTTGGAACTCCATCTTCAGGCCTCTGCAGGTACTGCAGTCACATGTACATACCCCCACACAGCACACACAAACACATAATTTAAAACAAACACAAACCTTTGCAAATGAAGTTTATTTTTATATGTTTGCTCTATACTGTTTATCTCATTCATTCAAATGAGATTTGAAAAAACTAGACTTACTTTTCTTGCCTTTACTTTGATCATGATTCTCATCTGTGCATTGTCTAATTATATGCAGAAACTTTCAGCTCAAACCACCTTAATGACACCTTTGCCTTGCTGAAGAATTTTTGCAGATATATGTTACATTAATTTTTCCTTGTATCTTCTATGTTATCTTTGACATTCTGTCACTGAATAAAGTTAATTGAAAGTTGATTTTTTTTTAAATCACTGTGTTAAAAATAACCACACAGGTTATTTGGAATTTTGATGTCTAATTTCTTGAGTCTGTTACATATTTTGGAGATCAGTCCTTTGCCTGCTATGGGGTTGGTAAAGATCTTTTCTCATTCAGTAGGCTGCCTTTTTGTCTTATTGACTGTGTCCTTGGCTTTACAGAAGCTTCTCCGTTTTAGGAGGTTCCATTTATTTATTGTTGCTCTCAGTTTCTGTGCTACTGGGGTTATATTTATGAAGTGGTCTCCTGTGCCCATGCATTGAAGGCTACGTCCCACTTTCTCTTTTATCAGGTTCAGTGTGGTTGGATTTATATTGAGGTCTTTAATCCGTTTGGACTTGAGTTTTGTGCATGGTGATAGATACGGATCTATTTTTATTCTTCTGCCTGTTAACATCCAGTTATGCCAGCACCATTTGTTGAAAAGACTTTCTTTCTTCCATTGTATATTTTTAGCTTCTTTGTCAAAAATCCACACTTAAGATTAAGTGTGTATTACAATCGGGGTCTTTGATTTGATTCCATTAGTCCACCGGTCTGTTTTTATGCCAGTACCAAGCTGTTTTCATTACTGTAGCTTTATAATAGAGCTTGATGTCAGGGATGGTGATGCCTCCCAAAGTTTCTTTATTGTACAAGATTATTTTGGCTATCTCAGGTTTTGTTTATCCGTATGAAGTTGAGTATTGTTCTTTCAAGGTCTGTGAAGAATTGTGTTGGAATTTTGATGGGGTTTGCATTGAATCTTAGATTGCTTTTGGTAAGATTGCCATTTTTATTATGTTGATCCTACCTATTCAAGCATGAGAGATCTTTCCATTTTCTGTATTCACTCATAAGCAGATACTAGCTGTAAAGCAAAGGATATTGAGCCCATAGTTCGTGATCCTAGAGAAGCTAAGTAACAAGGTGAACCCTAAGAAAAACATACATAGATCCACCCGGAAAGGGGAAACAGCCAAGATCTCCTGACAAAATTGGGAGCATGGGGTTAGGGGGAGTAGAGAGGGCAGAAGGGGAAAACAAGAAGAGAATGGGAGGGGAGGAGAACTTGAGGGAACTGGATAGTCGAGATGGAGAAAGGACAGAGATGAGAGCAGAGAAAGAGATATCTTGATTGAGGGAGCCATTATGGGGCTAGCAAGAATCCTGGCACTAGAGAAATTCCCAGGAGTCCACAAGGATGACCCCAGCTAAGACCATAAGCAGTAGAGAGGGGGCCTGAACTGGCCTTGCCCTGTAATCAGACTGATGAATATCTTAAATATCTACATAGACCTTCAGCCAGCAACCTGATAGAAAGAGGCAGAGACCCGCATCAGAGCACTGGACTGAGCTCCGAAAGTCCAGGTTAAGAGTGGAAGGAGTGAAAATATGAGCAAAGAGGTCAAGACCATGATGGGGACACCCACTGAAACAGTCTACCTGAGCTAATGGGAGCTCACCAACACCAACCGGACAGGGAAGGAAACAGCATACATACAAACTAGTCCCTCTGAATGTGGTTGACAGTTATATGGCTGGGGCAGACTGTGGGCCACTAGCAGTGGCACCAGGATTTTATCCTTACTGCCTGTACTGACTTTTTTGGAACCTACTCTTTGGATGTATACCTTGCTCAGCCTAGATATAGTAGGGAGGGCCTTGGACCTTCCCCAAAGCATTGTGCCTTACAGTCTCTGAGAAGTGGGTAGGTTGAGGGGCTAGGTGGAGGGAAGGGGAGTAAGGAAGGGAATGGGAACTGGGATTGGTATTTAAAATGAAAAAGATTTTGTTTTTAAAAAATAAATTTAAAAAATAACCGTAACTTATAAGCATTCATGTCTGGGAGTTTTCAGATGCACCATCTGAGGCAGGCCACCTTTTCAGGTAACTTTTTAAATATAATATACATATACCTTTTCCTTTTTTTGAAATTTGATGAAGAAAATATTAAATGCAAGAACTCTATTGTCTGGATTATGGAATTTTCTATTGGCTTAAGGAAAGACTGTTTACGTAGGTGCTAAGGAATTGTTTTTGCACAAACACATCCTCTTCTCTCCTGCATGTGTGTTCTGGAGAATGTTCACTCAAGAGACAAACTGCAAAACTCTGGGCATAACTACCATAATTGAACAGTTTGGGAAGACACACTTCTTCATTTATTTTGATTTCTAAAAGAACTTACATTGGCTGGAAACCACCAAAGAAACTGCCCTGATATTAAGTGTGGCAAAAGAAATAGAAATGAAGAGTTGATCGATGCTTACAGTTTCACATTTCTGGCTCAGACTTCCTTGTTACATAAAGTGCAAGATGGCTTTGGCTGGCAACAACTTGAAATCTTTTGGCTTATAAACTAGCACAGTTTTACCTGGAGCAAGTCTGTGAGATACTGTGTTCTGATGTTTAGTATTTTTTTTTTTTGCCATAATATAGCTTTGGTGGCAGATGGCAACATTTTGATTTTATTGAATTTGGCAAATTCTCATAAGAATCCTCAAATTTTTTAATATTTGCATGTGAAAATATTACAGATTTTTCTATCAGTCTGCCAAAGCGGCAGAGATGAAATCTTCTAGATTTTAGTTATCTCACTCCCCTTATTGTTTCAGTTTCAGATGAGGTATCTAGGAGAAAAAGATGAAATAAAATTTACAAAGCACGAGTGTAATTTTAAGGTCCTAAAAGCTTAGTCTGTCCTTTAACAGCCAAGACGTACATCCTGAAAGGGAACGCCCAGTGTTTTCGTGCTCAGTCCCCAAGGGTCTACCCCACCATCCACATTAAACAGCTGTACGTAAGGATTCTTCTGAGCACTCAAAAGGAGGTACCTAGTTGGGTAGTGCTTTGAGTCATGCGACTCTCCAGTTCTCTCTTTACAAAGACTGGTTCTAAGAAAGCTCAGTAAACTAGCATCTAGACAATGAGTTAGAACTCTGGTAAGGAGAACCTAAACAGGCAGACCAGATATTTTTCCAAATTCAGCTTTCAGCAACCTGGTATCATGTGGCTGGCTGTTTTACACTCTATTGTTAATGAGTGCCAGGCTAATCACCTGCTCTACTAACCCTAAGACTGGAATTAATACATAATCAGGTTTAGAGTTGGGGGCCCTGATTTCTGCTGCCACAAACTCATTAAAATTGCAAAAGCAACATTATTTTTGGAAAGCCTCGAGCAAGTGTGTGGACCTCATGTGATTAGTCACTTTTGTGATGAGGCGTACTAACAGATGGACTTGTTCCTCCATTGTCAGATTGGTGATCACATTAAAATTTCATTACTGGTGTTTTCTTGGGCATCTCTGCAAATGTTTCATAGCTCCCCTTTTTCAGAGAAGGTCCCCAACCTAGCTAGTGACCTTTGCTGTGTTCCTGCAGGTGGTGAGATCTTTAGAAAGAAAAAGCTTGTTTACACCAAGCTGAGCTTGGCTCTGCTGCTTTGACACCGTGGGGCTACTCTTTCTGTTCACAAAGAGGCTACTGCATGTGTTGTTGTGGTTTGGTGCCCCCCTGCTCTATCGTGTAGCTTCCTGGTAGCTTGAACAAACAGTATCTGTATATTTTCTTAAAAATGGTCAACATAATAACCATCTTTAAATAGCATATATTTTACTCTAATCAAACAGCCCAGAGTTTTTTTTAAATCACATGTAAATTAAGATGTATTACAAGGACGATGATTAATATCGTCTAGGAATACTTATCCATATGGCATAGATGAGCAATAATTTCATCGTAAAATTTAATTATTCCCTTCTATTTAATAGGAAATGGGTTATTGCTTGTTCTGCATTACTTTAACATGTATTTTGTATTGTATGCAGCATGTCTATTATGAAAGAAATTTTTGCAAAGAACCAATTCCCATAAAAGAATACAAAGGAATAGCCTTTGGGTGTAGAAGGAAACTCTGTGATCAACAAAATCTACTTCTTAAAAACCTAGACTAGTAATAGAGAGTGTGCCTTCTCTCTTGATACCTTCAGACCCTTTCCTTCATCACATTCAAAGTCGTTACAACTTAAAAGCCCTAAGGACAACCTTCTTTTTGTCTCTACTGTATGGACATGTGGTGTTGCTACCTGTACAAGTGTCCCAGCTAGAAACTTGGGGGATTCTAATTTCTTCTCCCTGGTGCCATGTCTGAAGCATGGGGATTTATGTAGCTAGCAAACAAGTCTGTCTCTTGTGTTTACTGTGGCTGACACCTTGCACCTTGCTTTGGGCCTTGCTAGGTTTACTCTGCGAAGCTCTGTTTGACACCAGCTTCCATCCTTGCTTGCGTTTCAGTCCAGGTTCTGAAGCACACAGATGCTTATGTAACACACTCCCCTCCTCAGCACTGATGTGACTGCCTTCTGGGTGAAGTCTTGTGGAAAGTCTCACCCTTCCCAGCTCTGATGTGGCTCTATCTCACCAAAGCCTTACACCCCACTTCCCGGCCTGACTTCTGCTTCCCTCCAACCCATTGCTTTTTCCCATTTTAGGTTCTTACCCACTGGCTTGTCAGCAGGAGTATGGTTTCTTTTTGATGGTAATAATTCTTGTCAGTCACAGTGGCCCCCTGTTAGCTCTCCTAGCCTCTGGTCCACCCTCACTTTTACATGCCCACAATAGGGGACTGAAAGAAGATTCCTTGTCCTCACCCAGGGCTATCTGCTTGTCATGTCTGTCATATCCACCCTCAAAGGTGCATTGTGAGGTGTTCTTCCTATAAAGTTTTTCTTAAGCATGTAGCAGTGTTATGGTCTCAGTGCCTGGAATTCTCACTGTCTGTCACTGGTGTCTCCCTTCCCTTTTCCTCAAAGCCTGTGAGCTCTTCTCTAGAGTTACACTCAGTATCTGGGTCACTGAGCGGTCTCATGTTGATGCATCACTTGACCCCTCCATGGCCGTCAGTAGTACTATCTTGAGTCTATTAATGAAATATCCATTAGAGCATTCCGTTATAAGGGGAATACTGATGCATAAAAATAGATATGCACATAAAACCATTGTCTTACACTTGCGACCTTCCATCATGAAAGAGGTAAGCTGGAGTATTCTAAATGTACTTGATAGCAGCCAGTAGCTCCTCCTTACCGTCTCAACCCACTACCTAGCTAAACATAGTCTAGGTTACATCATACCATCCACTTTCTATGGCATAAGTTTTCTTCCACCAATTCTAAATAATGCAACATTATATCCTATCTTACCCATGTGGAACATTATTACAGCAGCAGAAGCAGTGTAGGTTATACAAGCTCCTCTGAATTCGCATGGAGATTTTTGGTGTGCGTGGGAACCACTTCCTAAATGTAAGATGGAATTTTAACATTGCTAAAGCTGTTATAGTACCGTTTTAATAGGGTACATTGTCCCAAACAGACATCTTTGAAACATACGTAGGATTCTTTTTTTTATTTAACCCAAGATACAACTGTGTGTGTCTACACTTAAAATATTTCCACCTACATGGCTTGCTTTTCAGTGTGGTTTATGTAAATAAGTACTAACAAGCAATAGCTAAAACTCTCTGCAAACATATGCAATTTTCATGGTCAAAGGGCACAAATGGAGTTTTCTTTAAAAAAATGTGTTATTTATACATTATACCTGTTCTGGCTTTTAAGTTTAACTTTAAGTTTAGTTTTGTTGCTTTGTTTTCTCACCTTGACACAAGCTAGATCATTTGAGAAGAAGGAAAGTCAATTAAGAAAACGGTAGAGACCACCAGCTTGGCTTATAGGCAGGCTTGTGGTGCATCTTCTTGGGATTGATATGATGGGGCCTGCCCCTGTGAGTGGTTGCCGCTCTTGCATTGTGGTCCGGAGTGGAATAAGAAAGCAGGCAGAGCAAGCCATAGTAGAGAGCTGTGCTCCTCCATAGCATCTGTACCAGTTCCTCCAGGTTCCCACCTTGAAATCCTACCCGAAGTTCCCTGAATGATGGACTACAAGCTGTAAGATCAAATCAACCCTTTCTTCTCTAAGTTGCTTTTAGTCATGGTATGTATTACAACAGTAGAAACCCTAACTAAAACTTTGTCTTTTTTCTCCCTCCCCTCCCCACAGTCCCGTCTCATCCCTCTCCCCTGTATCAACTCCTCCTCTGCTTCCCATCATGGGAAAAAAAAGCAGGTTTCCCAGGAATATCCACCAAACTTGGCCTAACAAGATGCAATAAGACGGGGAACAGACTGTTGTATCATAGCTGTCTATGGTAACCCAGTCAGAGAAAAAGTATCCCAAGGGCAGGCAAAAGAGTCAGAGATATCTCCCACTCCCACTCTTGGGAGTCCCGCAAAAACACGCAGCTATGCAACTACAACATACATGGGACGGACCTAGCTCATATCCATAACAGGGGCTGTGTTGTTGCTTCAGTTTCTGTGAGCCCCTATGAGCGCTGCTTAGTTGATTCAGTGGTCTATGTTCTTGTGATGTTCTTAATTCCTCTGGTACCTACAATCCTTCCTTACCTTCTCCTGTGGGATTCTTCTGGCTCTCCCTAGTGTTTGACTGTGGGTCTCTGCAACTGCCTTCATTGGTTGCTGGATGATGCCTCTCTGATGACAATTGGGCTAGGAACTGATATATAAGTATAGCAGAGTATCAATAGGATGTGGGGTTGGTGAAAATCTTTTACCATTCAGTAGACTGCGTTTTGTCTCATTGATTGCGTCCTTTGCCTTACAAAGCTTCTCAGTTTCAGGAGGTCCTATGTATTTATTGTTGCTTTCAGTGTCTGTGCTACTGGTGTTATATTTATAAAGTAGTCTCCTGTGCCAGTGCATTTAAGGGTACTTCCCACTTTCTCTTCTCTTCTATGAGGTTAAGTTTGGCTGGATTTATGTTGAGGTCTTTAATCCACTTGGACTTGAGTTTTGATTTTGATAGTGAATACATTGAATCTGTAGATTGCTTTGGGTAAGATTGCCATTTTTATTATATTGATCCTACCTATCCAAAAGCATAAGAGATCTTTTTATTTTCTGATATCTTCTTCAGTTTCTTTCTTCAAAGGCTTAAAGTCCTTGTTATACAGGTCTTTCAATTTTTGGTTAGTGTTATACCAAGATGTGATTTGGTGCTATTGTTAAAGGGTGATGTTTCTCTGATTTCTTTCTCAGCTCTGTTATCACTTATATATAGGAGGGCTACTGATTTTTTTTCAGTTGATCTTGTATCCTATTACATTACTGAAAGTGTTTATCAATTTTAGGAGTTCCCTGGTAGAATTTTTTGGGTCACTATGTAAACTATCATATCTACTGCAAATAGTGAAAGCTTGATTTTTTCCTTTCCAATTTGTATTACCTTGATCTCCTTTTGTTGTCTTACTGTTCTAGCTAGACCTTCAAGTACTATATTGAATAGATGATCTGGAGAAAGAGGGATATATTGTCATGTTCCTGATTTTAATGGAGGAATCTCCTTGAGTTTCACTCCATTGAATTTGATGTTGGCTCTCGGTTTGCTGTATATTGCTTTTTATTATGTTTAAACACATTCCTTGCATCCCTGATTTCTCCAAGACCTTTATCATGAATGGGTATTGAATTTTGATATATGCTTTTTCGGTATCTAATGATATGATCATATTTTTTCTTTCAGCTTTTTATATGGTGGTTTACATGAAGAGAATTTTGCATGTTGAACCATCCCTGTATCTCTGGGATGAAGCCAACTTGATCATGTTGTATGATTTTTTTTTTTGCTGTGTTCTTGGATTCAATTTGCTGGTATTTTATTGAGTATTTTTGCATCAATGTTCATGAGGGAGATTAGACTGTAATTTTTTTTTTAGTTGAATCTTTGTGTGGTTTGGGTATCAGAGTAATTGTAGCCTCATCAAAAGAGTTTGGCATGTTTCTTCTGTTTTTTTGTTTATTTATTTATTTTTATTAAAGATTTCTGTCTCTTCCCCACCGCCGCCTCCCCTTTCCCACCCCCCCCAATCAAGTCCCCCTACCTCGTCAGCCCAAAGAGCAATCAGGTTTCCCTGCCCTGTGGGAAGTCCAAGGACCACCCACCTCCATCCAGGTCTAGTAAGGTGAGCATCCAAACTGCCTAGGCTCCCACAAAGCCAATACATGCAGTAGGATCAAAAACCCATTGTCATTGTTCTTGAGTTCTCAGTAGTCCTCATTGTCCGCTATGTTCAGCAAGACCGGTTTTATCCCAGGCTTTTTCAGACCCAGGCCAGCTGGCCTTGGTGACTTCCCGATAGAACATCCCCATTGTCTCAGTGTGTGGGTGCACCCCTCGTGGTCCTGAGTTCCTTGCTCGTGCTCTCTCTCCTTCTGCTCCTGATTTGGACCTTGAGATTTCAGTCCGATGCTCCAATGTGAGTCTCTGTCTCTGTCTCTGTCTCTGTCTCCTTTCATCGCCTGATGAAGGTTAAAATTCAGGAGGATGCCTGTTTGTTTTTCTTTGGGTTCTCCTTCTTATTTAGCTTCTCTAAGAACCTGAATTATAGGCTCAATGTCCTTTATTTATGGCTAGAAACCAAATATGAGTGAGTATATCCCATGTTCCTCTTTTTGGGTCTGGCTTACCTCACTCAGGATAGTGTTTTCTATTTCCATCCATTTGCCTGCAAACTTCAAGAAGTCCTTGTTTTTTACTGCTGAGTAGTACTCTAATATGTATATATTCCATGCTTTCTTCATCCATTCTTCAATTGAAGAGCATCTAGGTTGTTTCCAGGTTCTGGCTATTACAAACAATGCTGCTATGAACATAGTAGAACATATACTTTTGTTGTATGATAGGGCCTCTCTTGGGTATATTCCCAAGAGTGGTATTGCTGGGTCCAGGGGTAGGTTGATCCTGAATTTCCTGAGAAACCTCCACACTGCTTTCCAGAGTGGTTGCACAAGTTTGCATTCCCACCAGCAATGGATGAGTGTACCCCTTTCTCCACAACCTCTCCAGCAAAGGCTATCATTGGTGTTTTTTATTTTAGCCATTCTGACAGGTGTAAGATGGTATCTTAAAGTTGTCTTAATTTGCATTTCCCTGATCGCTAAGGAAGTTGAGCATGACCTTAGGTGTCTTTTGGCCATTTGAACTTCTTCTGTTGAGAGATCTCTGTTCAGCTCAGTGCCCCATTTTATAATTGGGTTGATTAGCCTTTTACGGTCTAATTTCTTGAGTTCTTTATATATTTTGGAGATCAGACCTTTGTCAGTTGCGGGGTTGGCGAAGATCTTCTCCCAGTCAGTGGGTTGTCTTTCTGTCTCAGCGCCAGTGTCCTTTGCTATACAGAAGCTTCTCAGTCTCAGGAGGTCCCATTTATTCAATGAGGCACTTACTGTCTGTGCTGCTGGGGTTATACGTAGGAAGCGGTCTCCTGTGCCCACGTGTTGTAGAGTACTTCCCACTTTCTCTTCTATCAGGTTCAGTGTGTTCGGACTGATACTGAGGGCTTTAATCCACTTGGACTTGAGGTTTGTGCATGGTGATAGATATGGATCTATTTTCATTCTTCTACAGATTGACATCCAGTTTTGCCAGCACAATTTGTTGAAGATGCTCTCTTTTTTCCATTGTATACTTTTAGCTCCTTTATCGAAAATCAGGTGCTCATAGGTTTGTGGGTTAAAGTCAGGATCTTCTATTCGATTCCATTGGTCGACTTCTCTGTTTTTATGCCAATACCAAGCTGTTTTCAATACTGTAGCTCTATAATAGAGTTTGAAGTCAGGGATGGTAATGCCTCCAGAAGTTCCTTTATTGTATAAGATTGTTTTGGCTCTCCTGGGTTTTTTGTTTTTCCATATAAAGTTGATTATTGTCTTCTCCAGATCTGTGAAGAATTTTGATGGGATTTTGATGGGGATTGCATTGAATCTATAGATTGCTTTTGGTAGAATTGCCATTTTTACTATGTTGATCCTCCCAATCCAAGAGCAAGGGAGATCCTTCCATTTTCTGGTGTCCTCTTCTATTTCTTTCTTCAAAGACTTAAAGTTCTTGTCAAATAGATCTTTCACTTCCTTGGTCAGGGTTACCCCAAGATATTTTATGCTCTTTGTGGCTATCGTGAAAGGTGATACTTCTCTGATTTCCCTCTCTGTTCCTTTATCCTTAGTGTATAGGAAGGCAACTGATTTTTTGGAGTTGATCTTGTATCCTGCCACATTACTAAAGGTGTTTATCAGCTGTAGGAGTTCTTTGGTAGAGATTTTGGGGTCGCTTATGTATACTATCATATCATCTGCAAATAACGACAGCTTAACTTCTTCCTTTCCAATACGGATCCCCTTGAACCCCTTATGTTGTCTTATTGCTATTGCTAGAACTTCAAGCACTATATTGAAGAGGTATGGAGAGAGTGGACATCCTTGTCTTGTTCCTGATTTTAGTGGGATGGCTTTGAGTTTTTCTCCGTTTAATTTGATGTTAGCTGTCGGCTTGCTGTAAATAGCTTTTATTATATTTAGGTATGCCCCTTGTATCCCTAGTCTCTCCAATACCTTTATCATAAAGGGGTGTTGAATTTTGTCGAATGCTTTTTCAGCATCTAATGAAATGATCATATGGTTTTTTCTTTCAGTTTATTTATATGGTGGATTACATTGATAGATTTGCGTATGTTGAACCAGCCCTGCATCTCTGGGATGCAGCCTACTTGATCATAATGGATAATTTTTCTAATGTGTTCTTGAATTCGGTTTGCCAGTATTTTATTGAGAATTTTTGCGTCAATATTCATGAGTGAGATAGGCCTGTAATTCTCTTTCTTGGTTGGGTCTTTGTGTGGTTTTGGTATCAGGGTAACTGTAGCTTCATAAAAGGAATTTGGTAATGACTTATCTGTTTCTATATTGTGAAATACATTAAGGAGTATAGGTATTAGCTCTTCTTGGAAGTTCTGGTAGAATTCTGCATTGAAGCCATCTGGTCCTGGGCTTTTTTTCGAGGGGAGATTTTTATAACAGCTTCTAGTTCTTCGCGACTAACCGGTCTATTTAGATCGTTCACCTGGTCTTGGTTTAGCTTTGGTATATGGTACTTATCTAAAAAAATGTCCATTTCTTTTGCATTTTCCAGTTTTGTGGCATACAGGCTTTTGTAGTAGGATCTAATGATTCTCTGAATTTCCTCTGTGTCTGTAGTTATGTCCCCCTTTTCATTTCTGATCTTATTTATTTGCGTGTTCTCTCTCTGTTGTTTAATTAGTTTGGATAGGGGTTTGTCGATCTTGTTGATTTTCTCCAAGAACCAACTTTTTGTTTCATTGATTTTTTGGACTGTTTTCTGTGTTTCTATTTTGTTGATTTCCACCCTCAGTTTGATTATTTCCAGTCTTCTACTCCTCCTGGGCACGTCTGCTTCTTTTTTTTTCTAAAGCTTTCAGGTGTGCTGTTACGTCTCCAATGTGTGCTTTCTCCGTTTTCTTTAAGTGTGCACTTAGTGCTATGAACTTTCCTCTTAGCACTGCTTTCATCGTGTCCCATAGGTTTGAGTATGTTGTCTCTTTATTTTCATTAAATTCAAGGAAGACTTTAATTTCTTTCTTAATTTCTTCCTTGACCCAGGTGTGGTTCAATAGTTGACTGTTCAGTTTCCATGAGTTTGTCAGCTTTCTGGGGGTAGTATTGTTGTTGCTTTCTAACTTTAATCCATGGTAATCTGATAAGACACAGGTGGACACTGATATTTTTTTGTATCTGTGGAGGTTTCCTTTGTTTCCGAGTATGTGGTCAGTTTTCGAGAAGGTTCCATGAGCTGCAGAGAAGAAGGTATATTCTTTCCTATTTGGGTGGAATGATCTATAGATGTCTGTTAAGTCCAATTGCTTCATTACCTCCAATAATTCTCTTAATTCTCTACTAGGTTTCTGTCTGATTGACCTGTCCATTGGAGAGAGAGGTGTATTGAAGTCTCCTACTACTAGTGTGTGTGGTTTAATGTCTGCCTTCAGTTCTAGTAATATTTCTTTTAGATAAGTGGGTGCTTTTGTATTAGGGGCGTAGATATTCAGGATTGATACGTCATCCTGATGAATTGTTCCTGTTATAAGTATAAAGTGTCCATCTCGATCTCTTCTGATTGATTTTAGTTTGAAGTCAGTTTTGTTAGAAATTAATATGGCCACACCTGCTTTTTTCTTAGGACCATTTGCTTGAAAGACCTTTTCCCAACCCTTTACTCTGAGTAGATGCCTGTCTTTGTGGTTGAGATGTGTTTCTTGCAAACAGCAGAATGTTGGATCCTGTTTTCGTATCCAATCTCTTAGCCTGTGCCTTTTTATAGGTGAATTGAGACCATTAATATTAAGTGATATTAATGACCAGTGGTTGTTTACTCCAGTTATTCTTATTGTTTTTGGTATTAGAGTTTGTGTGTCTCCCTTCTTTGAGTTGTGCTGGTGAAGGGTTGCTAGATGCCTGAGTTGTTGTAGGCAGTGTTGGCAATGTTGGATTCCTTGGGTTGCGATTTTCCTTCTATTAACTTCTGTAGGGCTGGATTTGTGGCTATGTATTGTTTAAATTTGTTCTTATCCTGGAATGTCTTGTTTTCTCCATTGATAGTGAACGATAGCTTGGCTGGGTATAGTAGTTTGTGTTTGCATCCATGGTCTCTTAGCTTCTGCAGTACCTCTATCCAGGACCATCTGGCTTTCATGGTTTCCATAGAGAAGTCAGGCGTAAGTCTGATCGGTTTACCTTTATAAGTTACTTGGTCTTTTTCCTTTGCAGCTCTTAATATTCTTTCTTTAACCTGTACATTCTGTGTTTTGATTATTATATGGCGAGGGGATGTTTTTCTTTGATCCAGTCTGTTAGGTGTTCTGTATGCTTCTTGAATATTCAAAGTAATATCCTTCTTTATGTTGGGAAAGTTTTCTTCCAGAATTTTGTTAAAAATATTTTCTGGGCCTTTGAGCTGTGACTCTTCTCCTTCTTCTATTCCTATTTTTCTTATGTTTGGTCTTTTTATTGTGTCCCATATTTCCTGCATGTTTTGTGATGCGAATTTGTTGGCTTTGCTGTTTTCTTTGATCAGTGCATTTATTTTCTCTGTGGTGTCCTCAGAATCTGAAATTCTTTCTTCTATTTCGTGTATTCTATTGATTATGCTTGTTTCTGTAGGCTCTGCTCGTTGATCTGGATTTTCCATATCCAGCTGGTGCTCAATTTGTGTTTTCTTCCTTGCTTCCCTTTCAGTTTTCAATTCTTGAACTGTTTCCATTACCTGTTTGATCGTTTTTTCTTGGTTTCCCAGGGTATCATGTACGTATTTACTCATTTCTTCAATCTTTTGGTTATACTTCTCATCCATTTCTATAAGGGCGTTTTTCACATGTTGTTTAATGGACTCTATTGCTTTCATAAAGTCAATTTTTTCCACTTCTTCCTAATTAGGGTGTTCAAGTCCATCTGTTGTAAGATCATTGGGTTCTGGTGTTTTCGTGTTGTTTTTCAGATTATTGGGTGAATTCTTGCCTTGGCGCCTGCCCATCTCCTCCTATTGAAGCTATCTAATGGGTCTTTTAAACCTGGATCAGGTTTCCCTTTTGGCCAGGGGCTCCTCTTACAAAATGCTGTCGCTCTGTTTCCTGGCTCCTGCCAGGGGCCAAGTTCCCTCTCACCCCTCAGAAGGGTCTTCAGGAACAGGACCCGGCTCCTTCCTTGCTAGGGATCTTGCCAACCAAAGGCCTACCTCTTTGCTTTACTTGTAGTGGGGCGATCTGCTCTCGGTGTTGTGCTCCGGTCCCCGCTGTCTGCCACCGCCAGCGACGGTCTGCCACCGCCTGTGCCTGCGCGCCGGTGGTCTGCCGCCCTGCCTCTGTTTCTTCTGTTTTTATTGTACAGAACAATTTGAGGAGTATTGGCATTAGTTCTTCTTTGAAGTTCTGGTAGAATTATCTGCTGAAACCATCACAAAAATCCTGGGATTTTTCTGGTTGGGATACTTTTGATGACTGCTCCTTTTTCCTTAGGAATTATAGATCTATTTAAGTTGTTCCTCTGGTCTTGTTTTAATTTTGGTATGTGGTACCTATCCAGAAAATTATACATTTCTTTTAGATTTTCCAACTTTGTGGAGTACAGGTTTTCAAAGTATATATAACCTAGTGATTTTCTGGATTTCTTTAGTGTCTATTGTTAGGTTTTGATTTTGTTAATTTTGATATCTCTTTCGCCTTTTGGTTAGTTTGGAGAAGGGTTTGTCTATTTTGTTGATTTTCTCAATGAACCTTTTTGTTTCATTGATTCTTTGTATTATTTTCTTTGTTTCCATTTTATTGATTTCAGTTCTCAGTTTGAAATTTTCCTGTCACCTACTCATTCTGGTTGGGTCTGATTCTTTTTGTTCTAGAGCTTTCAGGTGTGCTATTAAGATTCTAGTGCGAAATTTCTCTACTTTCTTTTTGTAGGCACTTGGTGCTATGAATTTTCCTCTTAGCACTGCTTTCATAGTGCCCCATAGGTTTGGGTATGTTGTGCGTTCATTTTTCATTGACTTCTAGAAAGTCTTTATTTCTTTTCTTATTTCTTCCTTTATCCAGGGGTGATTCAATTGAACATTATTCAGTTTCTATGAGTTTGTAGACTTTCTGCAGTTAGTGTAGTTGTTGGTGATCCGATAAGATTCAGGAGGTTATTCTATTTTTTTTTTATCTGTTGAGGTTTGCTTTGTTAACTAGTATGTGGTTGATTTTAGAGAAGCTTCCATGAGGTACTGAGAAGCTTTATTCTTTTGTGTTTGGATGAAATGTTCTAAAGATATCTGTTAAGTCTACTTGAGTCATGACAAATATTAGTTCTCTTATTTCTCTGTTAGGTTTCTTTCTGGCAGACCTGTCCATTGGTGAGAGTGGGGTGTTGAAGTCTCATGCTATTAGTGTGTAAAGTTTGATGTACGATTTCAGCCTTAGTAATGTTTCTTTTACATATGTGGGTACTCTTGTATTTGGGGCATAGATGTTCAGAATTGAGACTTCATTTTGACGAATTTTTCCTGTGATGAGTGTCAGGTGTCCTTCTTCATTCCTTTTGATTGATTATAGTTTGAAGTCTATTTTGTTAGATATTAGGATAGCTACACCCTTTTTTTTCTTAGATCCATTTGATTGGAAAACCTTTGGCCAACCCCTTTTCTAAGGTAATGCCTGACTTTGAGGTTGAGGTGTATTTCTTGTATGCAGCAGAAAGATAGATCCTGTTTTTGTATCCATTCTGTTAGCCCATGTGTTTTTATAGGTGGATTGAATCCATTGATATTAAGAGATATTAATGACCAGTGGTTGTTAATTCCTGTTATTTTTCAGTGTAGTGTTTGTGTGTTTCCTTTCTTTTGTGTGTGTGTTTCCTTTCTTTGAGGTTTGTCTGTGTGAGGTTATCTGTCATTTGTGGTTTTGTGGGTTAAACTAACTTCCTTGGCTTGGCGTTTTCCTTCTAGTATTTTCTATAAGGCTAGATTTGTGGATAGGTACTGTTTAAACGTGGTTTTGTCATAGAATATCTTGTTTTCTCTCTCCGTGTTGATTAAAAGCTTTGCTGGATATAGTTGCTTGGGCTTGTATCTGTGGTCTCTTAGTATCAGAGTTTCCATTGAGAAGTCAGGTATAATTCTGATAGGTCTGCCTTTATATGTTTCTTGGCCTTTTTCCTTTGCAGCTCTTAATACTCTTTCTTTATTCTGTATGTTTAGTGTTTTGATTATTATGTGGTAAAAGGACTTATTTTTGGTTCAGTCTATTTGGTGTTCTGTAAGCTTTTCGTACCTTCATAGGCATGTCTTCTTTGGCCTGGGAAAGTTTGCTTCTATGATTTTATTGAATATATTTTCTATGACTTTGAGCTGGAGTTCTCCTTCTTTTTCTATCCCTATTATTCTTAGGTTTGATTTTTTTCATGGTCCCAGATTTCCTGGATGTTTTGTGTTAAGAACTTTTTTTTTTGATTTTTCATTTTCTGTGACTGACGAATCTATTTCTTCTATTTATTGTATCTTCAATTCCTGAGATTCATTCTTTCATCTCGGTATTCTGATCATTATGCGTGTATGCGTGTATCTGTAGTTCCTGTTCATTTATCCAGCTTTTCCTTTTCCAGAATTCCCTCAGTTTGTGTTTTCTTTATTGCCTCTATTTAGATTTTCAAGTCTTGAACTGTTTACTCCACTGTTTAATTTTTGAATTTTATTTTTGGCTTTCTTTAAGAGATTTATTGACTTCTTCCAATTTTTTGTTTGTGTTTTCCTCCATTTCTTTAAGGGTCTTTTATTTCCTCTTTGCGGGTCTCTATCATCTTCATAAAGTTGTATTTAAGGTTGTTTTCTTCTGCTCTGCTTCTTCTGTGCTTGATGTCCAGGTCTTCCTGTTGGAGGACTACTAGTTCTTGTGTTGCCATATTGCTCTTTATGTTGTTGAATGTATTCTTGCCTACCTGTCTCTTCCTCCTATTGTGCAGGCAGTGTCTTTGTCTCTTGGTCTGATCCTTGCAGTCAGTGTCTCTGTCTCAGGGAATACTTTCTTGGACTAATCATTGGGGTTGCTGTCTCTGTCTCAGAGAGCTGTGGAGATCTTCAGGGATGGGTGGGTTTGGGGTCTGAGTGGGACTTGTAGATTACAGGGTTCTGCGGGAGGGTGTTGGGGCAGCCTGCCTAAGGAAGGCTTGCCTGCTGGCGGGCTAGTACAGCTGAGGCAGGCGCGGGAGGGGTCTGGGCTTTTGCCCTGAGGTCTAGGGCCTCAAGATTGGGCTGTCCAGCTGTGGGGCTAATCACTCACCTCTTGGTCTGCTCTGTGCTGTTTCTGTCTGTGTCTCCCAATTTGGGTATTCTTATCTGTTTTTGAGTAGAATTTCTTAGTGAATAAATCAGTAAATTGGAAGAAATTCATCTCTAGAGAAAACCATGGCTGATGCTTAAGCTGACAGACCATTTAATTCATGTGATGTGTTTGATAATAATTCCTGAAAAATGAAATGGATACTAAAAAGTCAACCCAAAAAGACTAGTAAAAAAAATCAAGCTGATTTCTAAAGCACTCCCAGAAAACCTCAAAAAATAAGTTTAAGCATTCCAAGCATTTTTTTTAAAAAAATGCTAGTTTATTTTAAAAACATATTGCCCACTGAAAAAAGTACCTAGAAAAAAATTGCTTTGAGGAAATTAGCCTTCTTTTTAGTTGACCTTGGACAGAGAGACTGGGCCAGAAGCAAATGGTCTTGGGTAAATGCTTTTTAAACTTTTAAAATCCTTTTCCATTTGTCAACTGTGATAGTTCTGATGTGTAGATATTCACTTAAGTCATGAAATCTTTATAAATCACTGTATACATGCTAATATCATATTGGATTTCATTTAAATCTAAGTACATGTTTTAAAATGTAGACTAATTTGGAAAAACTGTTTTCTCATATTAATAGCCTTCTCTCCCTTGAGCTGTTTACATTCTCCATAAGGAAATGTGAATCTGAAGTATTTCACATGCTTTTTTGTTTATTGGTGTTTATCGGTGACGGTCTCATTTGAAGAGCCTGTGCAGTTTTCCAGTATGGTAGTTTTTTTTTAATGAGAACAGTTCCTGACACTACACAGTTCCTATTCTGTGTTTAGCACAGTTGAGTACACTGTCAAGAAAACTCAGGCTTCCTTGAGTTACAGCCCTCATTACACTGTCTTCTTCTACCCTCTGTAATGATGCACACTTATGATTATGGTACTTTTTTCTAATAGTCACACAATAATACCTTTTGCCATTGACTACAATAATTCCCCTTGATAAAGTTCTTTTTTTTTAATGGGCCAGGCAGTAATTTAATTAATACAAATTCTGTGTGGTTATTTCGGGGGTTAAGCTAGCCAGGCGGCGGGATGCAGCCCACACCTTCTACAACACAAGACAGCCAGGACTACACAGAGAAACTCTATCTTGAAAAAAAAAGCAAAACAAACAAAAGGCATTTTGTTATCAAAGCCTAAATGAAACAACTGACCATTTTTCAAACGGGGTAGTCTGAACATTATTTGGCAGCCTGATAATAGTTATATATCACTTAACAATGGTGATATAGTCCAAGAAATGAGTCATCAGGTGACTGTGTGGTCAGGGATTTCCTCACTGTGAAAACACCAGGGAATGTATTCTCTACATAGCTATACCCTCAGAATAGGAACAAATGCGTGACATAAGCTGTTGGAACATGTGCCTCATCGAAGGCAATGAATTAGAAAATTCAAGAAAGGTTAGCATCAGGTCTGGAGAACCATGTAATGACCTGACTTGACACAAGTGTGTTCTTAACACCATGATGACCACAGTCAAAGCAGGCTTTGTCTGCAATGTTGAAAGAGAAGAGTGGACCTGACCGGGATATCGGAGTTACTGAGAGCTGTGAGTGATCTAAAATGATTTGGTAATTGTTATAAAAATGCAGAAGTGAGTGATGAACCTGCAAACTCAGTGTGAAGGTATCTGAATAGCTGACTAAGTTTTAAAAGCTAGGAAAGCTGACTGTGGAGGGCAGTAACTGCCAGAGCAAAGCTTTCTTCTATCTAGGTTTGTAGATAAACTTCTTATATGCACTCGGCTTAGTAATGAATCAGCCAGACTCCATTTTAAGATCGGTAGCTATCTTGTTGCATGGTCAAGTAAGTTTGTTTCTGCTTACTGTAAAAATTAAGTGTCTGAAATTTTACATGTTCCACACCGTATACTCCAACCATATCCTGACCTCCATCCTCATAAGATAAGACGTTCTGCCAAGTTCCTGTGGAACCAAAATTTACCCTGGAAGTCCTCAACCCTTGGAAACCCCCTAGGTTTGCAGTTTGGGGGTGTATAAAACCCCACTTCTCCTATGTTTGGGGCTGGCCTCTCAAATCCTCTCTAACTTTTAGGGAGAGGCAGTCACTGGACTGGCGATATTGAAAGCTTACTATAAATTTGACGAATTTGGGTTCTGTTCTTTATCATTCTTTATAATGCTAGGTTATACTCTTCCATTTTTCTGTATATTGATTCATAGTCTCTTTATGAATTGATTAGAAATAAGATGTATGTTGTCATTTGTTATATTTTCATTCGTCAAACAGTTGAGATCTGTTCTGTATCAGGTACCCTACTGGGTTTGAAATGTTCACTAATGTTAGCTTGTAAAAAATCGCTTCCTACATACAGTATGAAATAGCCAGTAAAACTGAATACCAATAACATATAATCACAAACTGGGTAACTGCTTATTCTTATGCAAATATCTAAGAAAATAATGCATTCAGAGTTTTATCCTGTGGAGCAGGTAGAGATGGTTAAAATCTTTCTAAAAGAGAAAGTAACCTTGGAGTTCTGAGCAGAAGGACAAGTATTTAGCCAGCAGTTGATGGGGTAGGGAGTGAGCAGTGTCAGTGAAGAAGAGGCAAGAGTAGATGTTCAGTGTCTAGAGCCTTGTGAGTGAGGTTTTTGTGGGCAGCTGAGCATGGTGGTAGAAGTATATCATGCCAAGAAAGATATTTGCATCTGACTGCCTTGCTTCTCTTTCCTCTTTTCCCACAGACTCCAGTAAGTATATAGGGGAGGGGGGTTGATGTTTGTTTGTTTGTTTGTTTTTAATAAATACAGATTTCCTTAGGATTTCTCAGTACTGTAAACTCTGAGGGAAAGAAAAGAGCTGCTGGGGTTTGATAACAAAGAACCACCCATGAAGGTCGTTCATGCCCAAAGCAGCAGGTGCTCTGCTCCCTTACTACAGGGTGGAAGCTGATTGTTAAAGACTGGTTATCCCAGTTTAAGTTAAATAAAGGCCATCATAGAGTTGTCTCCTCTGCTTCTCCCATTAGCTTGGCTCTGTATTGCTGTGTGACTATGCCCTGGTTTATCTCTGTGTAGAATTAATTCCTTAGATGCCTTTCTTAGCCCTTTCTGATTGCTTGCTCACTGCAGTCTGTGCTGTGTTCTGGGCTTAGTGACACATTATACCTGTGTGAATTTGCCTTTTTGTTTGGCTGTGATTATGCTACTTGTCTTGGCCCTGCACTTATTCTGTGGATTTTAATGTCATCTCCACCTTACTAAAACTAAGCCCTTTTATTTTTATTGTTTAAGTAGCCCAACCCAAAGAGAGATGAATAAAGACATAAAATCTCACCTCTGAGTATACCAGCCAAAAGAGGAAGAATGGCCTGAATTGGGAATCTGAAAAAAACAAAATGTAACACTTGATTTCCCACTGGTACAGCCCACATGCATAGACAGATAAATGACATGTTCTCTGAAGTCAAAAAGGTACCACCTTGTAAATTTTTCAAAGTGATTTGGGACTGTAAGAGCATGCAGAGATATTAAAGCCTTATCAGTAAGTACTTGTCAGATATAACAGATGAAGCAAAGCATTCGACTCCCTTATCTGGAATTCATAAAGAGGTGAATCTCTAGGACCACTATGGGAATAGCAGCCCTGACCTATCTACTACCTTCTGACTCTCCCTTTATTTGTACCGGGAGACTCATAAACAAGGAACCCACAGTTGTCCTAAGCGATTCCTTATCTCAAATTGGTCCCTGCTATTGACACAGGCTACCCAAATTGCTATCTGCCTGTCTTTTGTCCGCAGTCCATCCATCCACCTATTCTGTCTGGACCTGGTCCCGTCCCTTTGCCTCTGCATTAGCGACCCCCGCTGCAGCATCTGCAGCACACTAAGCAGCTGTCTAACAGCAGCTGTGCAAGTAGCCCTCTCAGCTGACCCTCACTGGCTTTGTTATCTCGCCTGGCAGATTGCTTGACATTTCTATCTGTCTTCCCCCTTTGAATCCTTTACAAATAATACTAGGCAATTTGGCTCTTTCTGGAAGCCAGGATGTTCGTGGAACTCAGGGACTTATGTTGCTCTCAGCTCCCGCTGTACAGTTGGAACTTCTCATCATTGTATCCAAAGATACTATCATTTAAAAAAGAAAACAAAGGTAAAAGTTGTATTATCTCTGGGGAGACACTCAGAAGACAATTGGAAAGGAAATGTGGAGGTGATTCATCCAAGTGTGCCCCCTTTAAACCTTCGATGTTGTTACTCCAGAGCTGGATGGAGCAGATGGCTATATCTGGAGCAACTAGAGAGCTCGGGGGTGTCTGCTTTTACTGTCAGCCTTTGACAAGAAGATATGACTTTAAGTCCTTGATGTTAAGGAAATACTAAGAAAGGTATTTGATATTCTCCTATGACTTGTCCCAAACAATATTAGCCCATTTTACCCCTGTCAGTTCAGATCTGAATTGTTGGAGATCATCTGATAAAAGGAATTAGTAGTTTGTGGGCACTCCAACCTGTTAGTGGCATGGGCTATAGTGATGACTTAGAGATAGTTATAGCCTAAGAATATAGAGTCTATTTTGTTTTGTGGAATTTAATATCTTTCAAAATATATTTAGGAATATATATGTATATACATAAGTAGATACAATAACAATTAGTGAAAAAAGACCATGGATTTGAAGGAATGTGGGTAGGGGTATATGGGAGGGTTTGGAAAGAGGAAATAGAAGGCAACAATATTATAATCATATAATATCAAAAATAAAATAAACTTTAAAGGGATAAAAATACTGTATACATTAAATTGCATTTGTAGGGATTTTTCTCTCCAATTCATATATTACAGCTAGCTTTTACAACGACTCAAAATTAGAAGTAACCAAGATGATTCTTTCAAATAAACCTGCAAATTGAAGGTTTGGTAATAATAAAAATATACTGTTAAAGTTTTGTAGGTGGCCCATTCTCACTATATATGGTATTTTGTTTACTTCTGTGATATTTTTTGTTTGTCTCATTCTGGAATATATAGGAAATGTACATTTTAATTGATTCCTCTTAGATACCAAGTCTTTAAACTATCTTCCTATATGAACTCTTAAAAGCCCTACTTTTCTTCTTACAAGAAGTTATACTTTTCTGATATTGTCTTGGCCAAGTAAAACTGTAATACAGGATGTGACAAATTGTCTCTTTAAAATTAGATGCTTCAAGCTAATGTTTTGAACTGCCCTGCTATGAGAAAGAGAACAGAAAATGCTTGTAAGAGATTGTGTCTTCTATCTTTCCCAGTGTTATGCTAACGCACTTGCTAGTCTTTCCCAGAAGAAAATGATACAAGTGTAAATGATGTCTCCATGCTGGATGTGGGGGTTTAATGGCATGAATACTTCTGAAGAGAAATACAGACATTAGAGGACAATTTTATCCTATTATTCTGAGGCTTTTGCAATCTTGAGAGCAACAGAATAGGAGCTATCTCCTTTAAGTGGAAGGAAAATATCTAAGAGACAATAAGGAAAGAAAGAAGCCTGTAGGACTTTTCTTTCCTCTTGAACGTAATTGTTACCCACCCTGATCATCCCCCAAAAGTTTTCTGCTTCCCAAATAGGAGATAGAATTCAGATTTTTTTTATGACTCTGTCCTGTTTGAAGAAATAACTTTGTATTGTCTGTCTACCCTTACATAAAGTTTTCATCTGCTTTTCAAGACATGTCAAAAGCCTAGAGTGATGGATGATAATTCATTACTTAAATATTATTTTCTATTTCTATTAAACACTTTTATCATATTGACATTTCGAACTGATAATTGTTTTTAAAGGAAAGCTTTTTTATTTTTGTAGACATTTTTGCCTTATATTTCTTTTTTTAGATTATTATAACATAATTCTTTATTGATTATCTCGAAACTCCACATTGTGCACCCCAATCCCACTCACCTCCCAATTCCTCCACATCTTCCCCTCACCCCTGCAGCATCCCCCAGAGAGCCTTCCCAAATCAATCAAAACCAAAAAGCAAACAAACAAACAACAACAACAATAACAAAAAATGCCTTTCTCCTCCATCCCTCAGGTACCTCTTTACTTATACTGGTGACATTGGGTGTTGCAGTGTATCACACAGTACACCCATGTCTTAATTAGGGTTTTTGCTGTGAAGATACACCACAACCACAGCAACCCTTATAAAGAAAACATTTAATTGTGGTGGCTTGCTTACAGTTTCAGGTCATTCTATTATCATGTGGGGAGCATGGTGGCATGCAGGCAGACATGGCAGTGAAGAAATAGCTGAGAGTCCTACATCTTGTAGGTAACAGGAAGTCACACTTGTGAGAAGCCTGAGCAAAGCTCACCCCCGCAATGACACACTTCCTCCAACAAGACCACACATCCTAATAGTGCCAACTCCCTTTGGGTGCCATTTTCTTTCAAAGCACCACATTTCAGTCACTGGCCCCCAAGGGCTTATAGCCATATTATAATGCAAAAATTCATTCAGCCCAACTTCTTTCTTAGTTAGGGTTTCTATTGCTTGAAAAGACACCATGACCATGGCAGCTCTTAACAAGGGAAAACATTTAATTGGGTGGCTTGCTTAGTTTCAGAGGTTCATCATAATGGGGAGCATGATGACATGCAGGCAGTTGTGGTGCTAGAGCTGAGAGTACTACATATCAGAGGCCACAGGAAGTCAACCGACTGACACACTGAGGGAAGTCTGAGCAAAGGAGACCTCAAAGCCTACCTCTGCTGTGACACACTTCCTCCAACAAAGCCGTACCTCCTAATAGTGCCACTCCGTTTGGGGGCCATTTTTTTTTCAAACCTCCACAACCCCTTTGTCCATCTCCAAATGTTCATTCCAAAGAGTCATTGGTCTGGTTCAAGGCCTCTGGTACACTATCTTCACTGAATCTGCACCAAAACTTTCCTCAGACATCCTGCTGTTGCCCAAAGTCATGGAGATCCTGAAGTTATCTTTCTACAGGACCCGTCCCTTTCCAGACAAAAAAAAAAAAGGAAGGTTTTTAATTGGATGCAAATGTACATTAAAATATACATTATTTATAATTCTCTTTACTGTTTCCAGATTATGCTTTTATTGGTCTTCTCTTATTTCTGTTCTTCCTCTTTCTGTCTCTTCTGATTCTCCTCTCCTTCTCATACCCTCCTTCCCTTCCTTCCTCTTCCTGTCTTTGTGTTATACTTTGCTGGCAGCCAATCTCTCTCATTGTTGTGTTTACTTTTGGTCTAGATTTTAATATCAACATTTAGTGAGACTTATTAAAATTACAATGTTTTAAACTACTTTTTTTAGTAGATACCATTTTGTACAGGCAGTAGAGATAAAAATCATAGCACTACCGTAAACATACTAATAGCTATGGTCCACATTCCATATTTTCTTTGTGAAAAGTGCTGTGCCCTTGTATTAATTAAAGAAGTGTTAACGTGTTAAATGAGTATTAAAATGAGTTCCTCTCATGACTGCCTCAGTGAAATTCTATGGAACATTATTGAATTAGGATAAAGTGGTTGTCCTTTTGCAAGTAAGAGTTTACATCCAAGCCTAAATTCTGTCTCTGAATTCTTCCCTGTTTAGCCCTGCCTCAAACTACTATGCTCTTGTGTGGGTAGAGATTAAATAGCAGCTATTATTTTTATTAAAAAATCAACTTAACTTTTCCCACACACTGTCCGGTGCTCCAGTGTGGGTTTCTGTCTCTGTCTCTTTTCATCGCCTGATGAAGGTTAATATTCAGGAGGATGCCTGTCCAGAACAATATTGTGATGTTTGTGTCCTTAATTTCATTAATGTTGTTATTTTGATATATGTACATCAATAATATTTTTTATTTTCTTGAAAAGATAGGGTAGTATACAGTTTAGTGATTCACCTAACAATGTGATATGAAGAATAAATGTCTTGTAGCCTACAAAATTCTGCCATGATTTCATTCATTGCCAAAGCTGTTTGGCTTTGTGTATTTATTGACCCTCATATCGCTAAAGGGAATTTTCAAATTTGCTTATAGTATTTAATAATAGATATTGAGATAAGACATTTTTGTAAACTCTTTCAATCATTGTTTCAGAATTTTCATCACTGTAACAAATTCCTGAAGGAAAAAAAACAACTCAGAGGGAAAAGGTTTTATTTGTGTTCATGGTTCAGGGTGGTCAGTCCAGTAGCTGCTTCCTCTGGCTCCAGGCCTGTGGCAAGGGAGAACACCACAGCATGGTAGCCTGGTAGAGGAAAGAGCCATTAGGCTCATAGCAGGAAGCAGAGAGCACAAAGGGCCTGGACAAGGTATATCTTTGTAGGTAGCCTTCTATGAACTGTTTACTCTAACCTCCAAAAGAAATACAAGTCCATATTTATAGAATCTCTATTAAGGGAAGGCTATCAAAATGATAAAGTTCATAATTGAAATGACTGGACTTGTAGTCTAGTGTTTTTATACTAGTTTTTTTCTAAGGCATAAACAGGAAGTACATTGAAATCATTCATGAGATTCTGTAGTGTTGTTAGTAGACCTAGGTGTTGCAGCGCATACATTTAAATACTGTGTTTTTTCTCCTTCCTTTCTCTTTTTAAACATTGTAAATTCATTTTTATTTTTTACAATTTCAGACATGCACAACGCGCTGTGAACATATCTATGCCCATTATCCTCTCTTCATCTACTCCTGCAGACATTCCGCCTTTTTCTTCCCAGCTCATATACATTCATACTTTGATTTTTATCCTTTTGTCTGTAGCCACCACAGCAGAGTGTTTCTGATGACATTATTCATGCCATATCTGAGAAACAGCATTGAAAGACACTTCTCTGCATCTCCCAGCCCTTACAAGATTTCCACGCTTTTAAAAGTGACATTCAATAGAACATCCCCATTGTCTCAGTGTGTGGGTGCACCACTCGCGATCCTGAGTTCCTTGCTCGTGCTCTCTCTCCTTCTGCTCCTGATTTGGACCTTGAGATTTCTGTCCGGTGCTCCAGTGTGGGTTTCTGTCTCTGTCTCTTTTCATCGCCTGATGAAGGTTAATATTCAGGAGGATGCCTGTATGTTTTTCTTTGGGTTCTCCTTCTTATTTAGCTTCTCTAGGATCACTAATTATAGGCTCAATGTCCTTTGTTTATGGCTAGAAACCAAATATGAGTGAGTACATCCCATGTTCCTCTTTTTGGGTCTGGCTTACCTCACTCTATCCATACCTAGAACAGTAATCAATGGATATTAATCCCATTGTCAATAAGCCAGAAATTTATGAAATGCATGCTTCTAGAGCTAAGACAGGATAGGGCTACAACAGTTTATAATGCTTTATCACACATCATAGAAGCCAAGTCAACAGGACAGATGTCAAGCTAACTTGAAGGGGCTCAACTGGGTAGAAACACAGTAACTGATGTACCTGGAAGACAATGGCACCAGCAGAAAAAATACCAATGTGACGCAGCTGTAGCACTTTCAGACAAATACCCACAAAACATAGAGTCGATGTGCAACAGAGATGCTTGGACATCAATGTTTGTTGCCAAACTAATCACAATAGCCAAGTCACCTAGCGAACCCAGACATCTAACAACAGAGGGATGGCTAGAGAAACTGTGATTTAAATGCACCACGGAGATTTTACTGGCATAGCAAAGAATAAAGTCGTATCACTTTTGGGAAGATGGATGGGACTGAGATCATTACAATGAGTGAATTAAGGCAGTCTCAGAAAAGCAAATGTCTCGTGTTGTCTCTCATACATTCGTCCTAGACTTCACGGGTGAATGAAGTCACATACATACTGATAATAGGAAAGTAGAAGCAAATCTGGGGAGGGAACAAAGGGGACTAATGGAGGGGGGGGCAAGATGAAGGCCAGGGAAGTGTGACAGGAAATATGCTCCAATTGCATTGTAACTTAGTATGAAAATAGCCCTTTGTGAGCCTGTGCCGTAAAATAAAATCAAACAATTTTCAATTGTGTTAAAAAAAAAAATAAAAGTGACATTTGTTGAGCTTGGAGGGAGTGACATAGAAGTCCTGTATAGGGCTTTCAACAGTCACTCGTAGCACTTTGAGCAGTTCTGAGTCTCTGCATTAACTACCGTCCACTGCTAAAGGAAGCTTCTCTGACCAGTGATGGGAGCAGCACTAGTTTAAGGTTATCAACATAAATATCTAGAAGAACATTTGATTGATACTTAGTTTTTTAATCACGCATTTGTTATATATTTATAACATGAATTCTAATTAAGAAATTTGAATGACTCTGATACAACCATTTTATTGCTCGTGATTTTTGAACATACTTCAAACGCAGAGGTTAGTGGTATCAGAGGACCTTTCAGATCCCAGGTGTAAATTAGTTCTGCAGCTATTTGGAGGTCACGGGAAATAGCCAGATCTTAAGAGTGAAGGACCGGGATGGTGAGAAATAGATGTTACAATATGTAGTCAACAAGCTATTTATCATGTGCAGTCTACTAGCCTCTAAGTGCCAACATAATAGGAGCTTTGGTGCTTTGTACTATTTTGCATGAATTAAGAGAAGCACATTTGCTTTTACAACCTATTTCTTAAATTTTTCATGTTTTCCATGGTTTTACATCATCTGCACAACTATCATTATTTGGTAACAAATTATTCCATAATATACCCATATTTTACATAACCTCTCTACAATAGTAGGCATTCAGTGTGCTCAAATCTTTGCTGTTATATGGGATGGTATAGTAGATTTAATGTGTAGCATTATTTGATTGAATAAATACTGAATGAAAAAGTAGCAATATGTATCTTGGCTCCAGATAGAAATTCCGTTATACTTTAATAGCCAATGCATAATTAATGTTAGTTATTTCAGTTGGTGTGTGAACTAAACTGTGTTTTCATAGTCAGGAAGTCCTGCTGTCTTTGTAAAGGTGCTTTGTACATGTTTAATTCATTTGAAGATTTACACTCAAGTCTGAATCCTCATAAGTAGGGTAGCCATACAAATACAGAAGGGCTGTGTATTTTAAGTCAAGCAAATTGATAGCAAGTGCAATGTATTCTTTTATCACTTAATACTAAAAAAGTAATAGAAATTTTGGTATTAATTGCTGAAAATGTTGGAAAGTGCCAGTTGAGTAGGAAATAGGGAAATGAATCAGTGAACACTAAAGATAGACTTACTATCCTCTTGGCTCTTCCTAATCCTTTTTCAAGGGGATGTGGGACACATGGGAATTTAATTCATACATTATTCTAGAATCATCAGTATATTCTTAATGTACATATATTCTTAACTTTTATTTTTAATTTTTATATTGAATTTTATGTTTATGACTGTTTTGTTTGCACGTGTGTCTGTGCACTACAGGAGTTCCTGGTACCTACAGAGACAGAAGAAAGCCTAAGATCCTCTGGAACTCTAATTATACATAGTTGTGACCTTGAATGTGGGTGCTGGGAATCAAACCTGAGTCCTCTGAAAAGGCAAACTGTGTCTTTAGCTATCAATCCATCACTCTAGGCCCTTGTTCTTATTTTTTAATAGAAGTTATTAAGATGGTATCAATCTTTGCTTATATGGTGAGTTGCTAGCATTAAGAAGTACCGCAGAATTCTACCAAACTATTTGCTCCCCTCTTTACATTCGCACATTGTTACTACTTCTTATTTTTATTTTATTTGATGTGAGAGAGGATGATGCTTGCCATGGCACATATACTGAGCTCAGAGGACAAGTTCTCTCCTTACACCATAATGTGGGTTTCAAGGGTTAAACTCGGGTTCTCAGGTTTGTGTGTCAACACTCTGACTGTCTGAGCCATATAACTCATCTTAAAACTGCACTTTTCAAATGGAATTAAAACATCAGTCTTCTGATCTGTTATCATCAGAACCCCTGATATTCTTGCTTCTGAGCTCCTCCCAACCTGAAAGCACATTATTTTTGCTTTTCTCATTTCACAAAATAATCTTTAGTATTCCCTTTCCTTTACTCAGAAATCACTTGTGTGTATTATTCTTCTACATTACACTAGGGACCTATAATATAATGTTTATCGCCTACCAGACTCTAACGTAATTATCAGACCAGTTTGAGATCACTGATACCAAGTTCTATGATCTTGATTAATAATTCCTTTTTATATGTTGTATCACTTTGTGTTTATATGAATCATTGCTTATTCTGAAATATGTTTAATTTATGGGCACCTTTTCTGACTCCCCAAAGATCCTCTCCCTCATCACTGTTACTAGCCTAGTATTATTTCTGTATTTTAATGTTTGAAAGGTAACCATGGTATTGGGATAAGATCAACATATACCTGTGTGTATACGTGTGACTTAATATGGTGGATACATTTTGAAAATAATGACAAGTTCTGTTGTGCAAACATCATGTAGTAATACTAAAACAAACTCCATACAGCTGATGCATTTCTGGATTATGTGGCAACATCATCCTGTATGCAGCTTCATGTTGACCAAACACCATGCATCCTGTAATTGTATGTGTGTACATATATTTTTATATATCTCCGCTGTATGTCATATATTCGATGCTATATTATATATTTATAATATATAATATAATATATAATGTACATATCCTTTATGTAACATATATGTAATGTCAGTGATATGTATATTATTTATACATGTATGCATCTGTTGACTCTGATTTATTTGTATGCATATGATAAAAAAAGAGGATCTCTGTTAAAGACAATCTACCAAAAAGTGCCGAACTACCATCACACAGGGCACTGTAAAGCTAGCAGGAAGGGAGAAGCTTCCAGATGAGTTTTAGCTTGGTTTATCTATATCTGTCAAGCAAGGTGTATGGAGTCTTTGGCAATAGGGTTTTGTCCATCTAGTTCTGGTGGGCAATGAAAAGAAAAGGCAATAAGACAATAACCTGTATTATTCTGGGAACTTCTAGGCTTCCCTGACAAAAAATTTATAGAGAGGTATCCATGCCTTGTACAAGGAGCAGCATTATTTAGCTATGAAGTATAACTCCCTTCCAGTTGTAGTCTTTAACTTACATACTTAATCAGCTTACAAAGTAGTAGGTTTCAGTATGGTACCCATAGGTCCTTCACTTTGGTTAATCTTCTCATTGCTCTCTGATCTCCTCTATTCCACTACCCCATCCCTGTTGAACCTTTCTCCTCCAAGAACTCCCTTCTCTACTTCCATATTGCCTATGTTCTTCTAGCTCAACTTCCTTAAGACATCTGTCTCCTCCTAGCTCTTATCTAGTTTGGCAAAACACAAATCTAAAGAAATGTTGTTAAATGGAAATTGTTTAAAGGATGAGTAAATTCTTATGGAAGAATATTAGGTGCTTCCAAGACTGTTATAAATTTTTAATCCTAGCCATAGGAAAATTATCCAAGGATAGCCTTGAAATTGTGACTATCTGATAAAGAATTAAGGAAGATATGTTATAAGAATCCAAATTTTCCAACCAGACTTCGAGCTAAACTCAAGACTTGTACTTCCACACAATACAGTGAGAATCCATTTCTATTCTAATTTTATTTTATTCTTTTTTGCCTTTGTTCTACCACAGACCAACTTAATTCAGCAAAGTGGCAAAAAAATACAAACAAAATAAGAACTTGATGTCTTTTTTATAGAAGTCTGAAATAGAGCGTAGGCAACTTTTCCACCCTGATTGAATCCTTCTCTCTGGCCTGTGACTTTGGTCTCAATGGAACAGCTTTCATATAAATGCTGATTTCTCCAGTCATTGCAATAGCTTTTACTGTTGGATGCATTTTTGCAGTATTTTCAGTGCTGTGATAGAAGACAAACACATTTATTCAGTTTTTAACATACTTGTTTTTAAGAGTTACCTAACTTTCTGAATGAGAGTTATAATATAAACATATTAAGCTTTATAAAAATGATAAATTTGTTGTTTTTGACACATACAAAAAATTAGCATGGTTTAGTGTTTTATTTTTGACCAGAATCTGTATTTTGTTAAACCCTTAATTTTTTCCTTTCTTTTGCGGCATTTTGTTCAATGGTGTTTTGTTCATGCTGTGCCAAGTCTCCATACCTGGTATCTCTCAGAATTTCAAAAAATCTGATAAGATTTTTTAATTTCAGCTGTGTGCCAGTTGAGTTTGTCAATAAACTCAGATGAATTGGTGCATGATAAAGATAAGATGACATTAATTAAAAAGAAAATATGTTATTTTGTTATGATGATTTGAAAAGCCAGATGTCAGCAGACTTATTTCCATCCTTTAGAGAATGTATTGGGAAATTAGCCACAGACTGTTCAAATTTTTATGGAACATATTTCATTCATTTTGAAAGATGCTAGAAAATGTCCTATAAATAAATAGTCTAAGATAATTGTCCTCACTTTTCTAACAATAAAGATAGGCAGTATTTAGTAAAGACTTCCCAAAGGTGGGGGGAATAAAGTTCCATGGTATGTAAGAGCAGGTTTCTGTAAAGCCATTTCCCACATAGACACCCATAGCAGTTTTCCCATTCATAAAAATTCTATTGCATTGTTCATTGTAATTGATAAAATAATAGATTTCACTAGCAACTTCCATAGTGCCTTTCCTTATAACCTAAATTCATACAGCATCCCATATTTTGTAGATCAGTATGCTAATTTTTGAGCAGCTGAATAACTATTACAAGCTATAAAGCTTGCTGTTATTTTCCTTTGGATGGTGCCATCTGTCAGAAACAAAAACAAAGATGAAAATCTCATTGAGTCATAAAAGAGTCTCCATTGCTTAATGTGCCTTTTATAGAGATATGTCTATCTAGGGGCGAAATTAATGCTGCATATTAAAGACATTTTTTTCCTTACTTCATTGCAGATGGGGAACTCAAGGCGATTTCAGCACCACCCATCCTCGGCCTGTGGTCAAAGTGAAACTCTTCACAGAAAGCACAGGGGTCCTGGCCCTGGAAGACAAGGAACTGGGAAGGGTGAGTTTTTCTTATTCCTGCTTGTCCAGGGTATCATTGAATTAGCATAATTCAGAAGAACATAGACAAGTATTTCTCAGGTAAAATTTGTGTTCATGAGGTATGTAAAATCCGAACAGCAAGATGATTCAGTGGGTGAAAGTACCTAAAACAACCCTCATGGCCTGAGTTCAATCCCTGTAACCCATATGGTGAATCTCCACATGAAGCATGACTGCTTCTAAATCCTCCAAAGGCTCACCATTGCATGTGTTTGCCCTCATGCACACACATGCGTACACATACCCAGGCACACACAAAATAATTTAACAAATTAAAGGATATCAGACTACTTATTTGTAATTTGCCATAAATCCATGTTACAGCTATAATCTACTAATCATAACTGTGTATACATTAGAAAAATTGTGATAGGCTTTGGATGCCTAAGAGGTACACATGAGCCCAGAATCACCAACTCCATCTTTGGCTGCTGAATATCATCCACACCAGCCCCCTTGTCCCTCCAGATGAAATGTCAGTCTCATTTAATGATTCTGTTCAAGGGTTGAAAGACCGTTTGTAACGAACAAGGCTACCTGCTGTTTAAATCTGGAGCACTTAACCAAATTGAAATCCCTCTATAGGGCATTCCTATAGGGCATTTCTCTTTCCTCTCTGCTGCTCTCCCATGGATGTGGTCTTCCTTGCATTGCTTTTAGCACTGCATCAGTGTGTTTCCCTACACTCACTGCCTTTTATTTGGAATTATATTTATAACCCCTGTGTTCTCCACATGGCATTAAAGGGCTAAGTAGTCTAGTACTTACCACAGCCCAGTATGGAAGGTGATTTGCAATCTGATGAGGTGGATATGTTCTGGGGCGTGGCACTGTTTTCTGGTATATGAACCCAGATCTGAAAAGAGCCATCACAGGTATTTTCAAGAACATAAACCTTTAGAGCTCTTATTGTTTATTTATTTATTGGTACTATGGATGACTTTTGCAGGTATAGCTATAGACGAACAGCAACAGCCGTCTCTGGGGATTTTCCATGTTTATTAATTCCTGAGCATCATGTTTATTAATTCCTCTTCTACCTCGCTCACACTTGGAATTCTTGCAGTTCCAGGTTGCTTCTTCTTTCCATGCTTTGGACAGCTAAGCTGAACGTTTTCTTCTTGCAATCATAGAGTCACACATTTATCCTTTCAGTAAAGGTGTCTGTAGCATAATGTACCAGGAGATCTGCAGAGAGTAATCTCATCTTAGTGATTTATGAATCAGAGTTGTTCACTTAAACTACTATTATATTCATTTACTTTATCTCCTTACTGTAACTGTTTCTCAGTATTAAGAAGCAGGTCTTTGAAACTTAACTTTGTAAGTCATTCTTTGGGTATTTTGATTCATTTTTAGATAATTAATAACATTTAATCAATTTTTAAGGTGAAGACATATGTAGTATATTTTCCTATATAATTGTAAATCTGAGATCACACTTGCACACCCTTCAAAAACAAGATAATTTTTCTGAGTTACTCAACTTTAGTATTCTAATATTTTAAGCAAAATACTTATTATTGGGTGCTGTCCCTTTCATTTTGTGATATTAATGTCCTCCCTCTCCCCTAGTCAATAAATACCAGAATATAATAATCATAAATGTCTCAAGACATAGTTGATGGCCCCAGAGGCCCTTATCAAGTCGTCTGTCCATGTTGGAAAACCTCTGTTTTTTTCTAATGATCTAAGTCAGTTTGAAGTCTGCAATATTATTTGTGTCTCTGACTTCCAGAGTTACTTTCCTTCCTTGGAGCTTCAGATTTGCATGCTGAAACTGCCTAAAAGGGGAACATATAATTCACACTATCATAAAGAAGTATTCCATACAGGCTTTGTCAGTCAGTGACCTAGACGTCCATCTGTTCTCCTTCCCTGATCCTAACATCCCACCTCTTTGGAGGAAGAAGCCAACTCTTCATCTTAGTGTAGCTTGATAAGCCTTCATAGTGGCCCTGGAGCAACCACATCAACAGCCCTTGGATGTTGTAATAGGGGCGGCTGGCTATGTTCTGCCACCTGGCTGCCTGCACGGCTAGCTTTATACCCGAAATAATTACACAGAAACTGTATTCTTTTAAACACTGCTTGGCCCATTAGTTCCAGCCTCTTATTGGCTAGCTCTTACATATTAATCTAACCCATTTCTAATAATCTGTGTAGCCCATGAGTTGGCTTACCAGGGAAGATCTTAACCTGTGTCTGTCTGGAGTGGGAGAATCATGGTGACTCCTGAATCTGCTTTTTTCTCCCAGCATTCTGTTCTGTTTACTCCACCTACCTAATTTCTACCCTATCAGAGGCCAAGCAGTTTCTTTATTACTTAACTAATGAAACAACAGATAGAAAGATGACCCTCCTCCATCACTTGGATATTAGTTTAAAATGCTGGCTGATGTGCCCTCCTTTAGATTCACAATCTAGGAAGTGGTGACTGCAGTGCACTTTGACTGTCCTTCTTGATGACTTGAACACACATCCAATCTAAAGAAACCATGCTTGGTGAGCTGACCTCTGGTTCCAGATCCTTCTTCTGTACATGATAACCCTCTTGCTATTATCCATCTGCCTTCACATCTGGCTTGCTGGCTTTCATTTCAAATATCTACGCCTCATTCCTGTTGTAGACTTGAGGTCCTCAGATGTGTCACGTTCTGAGCACACATGAGATATGCCCATGAAAGGTAATCATTGTAAAGTAGGACAATGCTGATATCATCTATACACTGATCTAGGTTTAGAAAACTCTTTTCAAAGACCTTAACTTATATGATGTGAGATTTGTTGTTTACATTATTAAAAATTTACATTTAAAAAGCTTGTTCTCTTGTTGTTGTAGTGGTGGTTTGGTTTGATTTGATTTGGTCTGGTCTGTTTTTTTGGAGACAGAGTATTTCTGTGTAGCCCTCTCTGTCCAGAAACTCAAATTCTGAGAGATTTGCCTGCCTTTTAAGTGCTGGGAATAAAAATATGCACCACCATGCCCAGCTAAGAAAAGCTTGTTTTTATACATAAAATTTGCTTATACATGTGTATATTTAACTTCAAAAACAAAAAAAAAACAACGTTGGAGAATAGATTTATATCACAAGATACCACTGTACATCTACTTACTATAACTGCTAAAATATAGAAAAGGTGACCATCACAAATGCTGGTAAAAATCTAGAGCAGAAACTCATGTATCGATGGAGGTAATGCAAAATTGAGAAGCTACGTTCGAAGATCTTTTTGTCTCTTATGTATTAAACATAAACATGTCATATGACTTCCACCTTTAGACATGTACACAAGGCTTATGTGTTTTACATTCTCACACAGTCAGTAAACAGGTGGATTGATAACTTGTAGCACATCTATGCATCTGTATTATTTTGTGCTAAAAGACAAAGCAAGTTGTTAATTCATGCAAACATTAATTCATAAAGATTATATCCCAAAGGATGATGAAGTATATGAGTCTACTCACTCTAGGGAAAAAAGACACAAATCTAAAAGAAAGAAAGCCTAAGTGCTTTCTAAAGACTAATTGGGAAGTGGTTGCTATCGAGGGTATCTAGGGCACTTTTAGAGTGGTGGATCAGTTCTGTGTGGTACGAAGGACTGGATTAGGGAATTATATATTTGATAAAATTCCAAAGAACCCTGCATTATGCAGAATGTAGTTTAATGTATGTGCGCACACACAGAGAGAGAAAGAAAGAGAGAGAAACAGACAGACAGACAGACACACGTGTACACACATCAACCCATTGTATCAAAAGGATCCCCATGTGGTATAGAAATTGTGCTAAGCAAAATTAATTGTATTAAAAATGTACAAAACATAATTTACTTAAAAGATTTATGGGAAAAGACTCTAAGTCGCTAAGACAAAACAGCAGGTCTCTCACATGCCCAGAAGTCTGGCCACTGTGGTATCACTACTTCTCCTGAATCCCACTCACACAGTAACGAGCAAAGGCCATGTTCAATATCCGTGCCATTCTTTCCTCACACCGCAACATAAGCCCAGCCCGCACATGAGAAAGTTGTCAGGCAAAGCCACATTGGGGACAGTGTACAGAAAGATTGGCCAGGACTCTTCAGGATTCTCAAGGTTATAAAAAAACGATAAAATATTCTAATAAAAGATTAGAGAAGAATAAAGATGCATGAACAGTAACTGCAATTTAAGTATGTTGGATTAGCTCTTAAAGCGGAAATGATACTAATTGAAAAACAGCTGATATCCAGTAGCATCTGTAGTTTAGTTGTAGTAATGGACTATTTTAAACAACTTGCTTTTGATAAATATCCCATAGTAATACAAACTCTCTTAGCTTTTTAGAAAACTGGCTCAGGTGTATATAAAACTTTTCTGTACTAACTTAGCAACTCATGATATTATTAAATTATTCTGTAACATAAACATTAGTTATGGGAATATCTATAATAATATTATTCAATATTTTTGGTAAGTGCTTTTGATATGTTATTTATGAACCTTTTTGGTGTGCTTCCAAGAAAGAAACCGAGAATGTAAATGAATAGTGTAGGGATCCGATAAACTCATACTTTTGAGTATATATAAATACATTTATTACCTAGAAACCAGTACTGCATGTGAATTTGGTTTCTTAATTCTAGTATCACTAAAGAGACTAGCAGTGGTGGTAGACCTGAAGCAGGGCAGTGTGCATCAGTGCCTCTGCCATCGGTAAATTTGGAAAGTAAAAGACAGCATTTTTTTTTATTTTTTTTTATTTTTTTTATTTTTTTTATTGAGAAAAAGAAAAAAGTTTCCACCTCCCCCCAGCCTCCCATTTCCCTCCCCCTCCTCCCACCCTTCTCCCCCTCCCCCCGCTCCTCTCACCCTCCCTCTCCAGTCCAAAGAGTAGAAAGGGTTCCCTTCCCTGTGGAAAGTCCAAGGTCCTCCCCCCTCCGTCCATGTCTAGGAAGGTGAACATCCAAACTGGCTAGGCTCCCACAAAGCCAGAACTTGAAGTAGGATCAAAACCCCGGGCCATTGTCCTTGGCTTCTCATCAGCCCCCATTGTTCGCCATGTTCAGAGAGTCTGGTTTTATCCCATGCTTCTTCCGTCACAGTCCAGCTGGCCTTGGTGAGCTCCCAATAGATCAGCCACACTGTCTCAGTGGTTGGGTGCACCCCTCGTGGTCCTGACTTCCTTGCTCATGTTCTCCCTCCTTCCGCTCCTCATTGGGAACTTGGGAGCTCAGTCCGGTGCTCCTGTGTGGGTCTCTGTGACTATCTCCATCCATCACCTGATGAAGGTTCTATGGTGATATGCAAGATAATCATCAGTATGGCTATAGGATAGAGTCATTTCAGGTTCCCTATCCTCAGCTGCCCAAGGAACTAACTGGGGACCTCGCCTTGGGCTCCTGGGAGCCACTCTAGGTTCAAGTCTCTTGCCAACCCTAAGGTGACTCCCTTAACTAAAAATTGTGCTTCCGTGCTCCCCTATCCAACCTTCCTTTATCCCAATCCTCCTGTTTCCCCAAGTTTCCCTCATCCTCCCCTTCTCACTTTTCTCTCCCCTTCCCCCGATACTCCCCCCCCCAAGATCCCAAAATTTCTCCCCGGCAATTTTGTCTACTTCCCTTAGTCAAGAGAATAATTATATGTTTTTCCTTGGGTTCACCTTCTAATTTAGCTTCTTTAGGTTCACCAATTATATACTCCGTGACCATTATTTATGGCTAGAAACCAATTATGAGTGAGTACATCCCATGTTCATCTTTTTGGGTCTGGGATACCTCACTCAGGATAGTGTTTTCTATTTCCATCCATTTGCATGCAAAATTCGAGAAGTCATTGTTTTTTACCGCAGCGTAGTACTCTAATGTGTATATATTCCACACTTTCTTCATCCATTCTTCCATTGAAGGGCATCTAGGTTGTTTCCAGGTTCTGGCTATTACAAATAATGCTGCTATGAACATAGTTGAACAGATGCTTTTGTCGTGTGATAGGGCATCTCTTGGGTATATTCCCAAGAGTGGTATTGCTGGGTCCAGGGGTAGGTTGATCCCGAATTTCCTGAGAAACCGAAACACTGATTTCCAAAGTGGTTGCACAAGATTGCATTCCCACCAGCAATGGATGAGGGTACCCCTTCCTCCACAGCCTCTCCAGCAAAGGATATCATTGGTGTTTTAGATTTTAGCCATTCTGACAGGTGTAAGATGATATCTCAAAGTTGTTTTGATTTGCATCTCCCTAATCACTAAGGAGGTTGAGCATGACCTTAAGTGTCTTTTGGCCATTTGAACTGCTTCTGTTGAGAATTCTCTGTTCAGTTCAGTGCCCCACTTTTTAATTGGGTTAATTAGCATTTTGAAGTCTAGTTTCTTGAGTTCTCTATAAATTTTGGAGATCAGGCCTTTGTCTGTTGCAGGGTTGGTGAAGATCTTCTCCCAGTCAGTAGGTTGTCTTTTTGTCTTAGTGACAGTGTCTTTTGCTTTACAGAAGCTTCTCAGTTTTAGTAGGTCCCATTTATTCAATGCTGCCCTTAATGTCTGTGCTGCTGGGGTTATACATAGAAAGCGATCTCCTGTGCCCATTTGTTGTAGGGTGGTTCCCACTTTCTCTTCTATCAGGTTCAGTGTGTTTGGACTGATATTGAGGTCTTTGATCCATTTGGACTTGAGTTTTGTGCAAGGTGATAGATATGGGTCTATTTTCAATCTTCTACAGGTTGATATCCAGTTGTGCCAGCACCATTTGTTGAAGATGCTTTCTTTCCTCCATTGTATACTTTTAGCTCCTTTATCGAAAATGAGGTGATCATAGGTTTGTGGGTTAAAATTTGGGTCTTCTATGCGATTCCATTGATCGACTTCTCTGTTTTTATGCCAGTACCACACTGTTTTCATTACTGTAGCTCTGTAATAGAGTTTGAAGTCAGGGATGGTAATGCCTCCAGAAGATCCTTTATTGTATAGGATTGTTTTAGCTACCCTGGGTTTTTTGTTTTTCCATATAAAGTTGATTATTGTCCTTTCAAGATCTGTGAAGAATTTTGCTGGGATCTTGATGGGGATTGCATTGAATCTATAAATTGCCTTTGGTAGAATTGCCATTTTTACTATGTTGATCCTCCCAATCCAAGAGCAAGGGACGTCCTTCCATTTTCTGGTATTCTCTTCAATTTCTTTCTTCAATGCCTTAAAGTTCTTGTCAAATAGGTCTTTCACTTCCTTGGTTAGAGTTACCCCAAGATAGTTTATGCTGTTTGTGGCTATCGTGAAAGGTGAAGTTTCTCTGATTTCCCTCTCTGCTTCCATATCCTTCGTATATAAGAGGGCGACTGATTTTTTGTAGTTGATCTTGTATCCTGCCACATTACTAAAGGTGTTTCTCAGCTGTAGGAGTTCTTTGGTGGAGTTTTGGGGGTCGCTTATGTACACTATCATATCATCTGCAAATAATGAAAGTTTAACTTCTTCTTTTCCAATTCGAATCCCCTTGATCCCCTTATGTTGTCTTATTGCTATTGCTAGAACTTCAAGCATTATATTGAAGAGATATGGCGAGAGTGGGCAGCCTTGTCGTGTTCCTGAGTTTAGTGGGATGGCTTTGAGTTTCTCTCCGTTTAATTTGATGTTAGCTGTCGGCTTGCTGTATATAGCTTTTATTATATTTAGGTATGACCCTTGTATCCCTAATCTCTCCAAGACTTTTATCATAAAGGGATGTTGAATTTTGTCAAATGCTTTTTCAGCATCTAATGAAATGATCATATGGTTTTTTTCTTTCAGTTTATTTATATGATGAATTACATTGATAGATTTTCATATGTTGAACCAGCCCTGCATCTCTGGGATGAAGCCTACTTGATCATAGTGGATAATTTTTTTAATGTGTTCTTGGATTCGGTTTGCCAGTATTTTGTTGAGGATTTTTGCGTCAATGTTCATGAGTGAGATTGGCCTGTAATTCTCTTTCCTGGTAGAGTCTTTGTGTGGTTTTGGTATCAGAGTAACTGTAGCTTCATAAAAGGAATTTGGTAATGACTCTTCTGCTTCTATATTGTGAAATACATTAAGGAGTATAGGTATTAGGTCTTCTTGGAAGTTCTGGTAGAATTCCGCATTGAAGCCGTCTGGTCCTGGGCTCTTTTTGGTAGGGAGGTTTCTGATAACAGATTCTAATTCTTCGCGACTAACAGGTCTATTTAGATTGTTCACCTGGTCCTGGTTTAACTTTGGTAAATGGTATTTATCTAAAAAAGTGTCCATTTCTTTTACATTTTCAGGTTTGTGGCATACAGGCTTTTGTAGTAGGATCTAATGATTCTCTGAATTTCCTCTGTGTCTGTGGTTATGTCCCCCTTTTCATTTCTGATCTTATTAATTAGTATATTCTCTCTCTGCCGTTTAATTAGTTTGGATAGGGGTTTATCAATCTTGTTGATTTTCTCCAGGAACCAGCTTTTTGTTTCATTGATTCTTTGGATTGTTTTCTGCATTTCTATTTTGTTGATTTCAGCCCTTAGTTTGATTATTTCCAGTCTTCTACTCCTCCTAGGTGAGTCTGCTTCTTTTTTTTCTAGAGCTTTCAGGTGGGCTGTTAAGTCTCCAATGTGTGCTTTCTCTGTTTTCCTTAAGTGGGCACTTAGTGCTATGAACTTTCCTCTCAGGACTGCTTTCATAGTGTCCCATAAGTTTGAGTATGTTGTTTCTTTATTTTCATTGAATTCAAGGAAGACTTTAATTTCTCTCTTTATTTCTTCCTTGATCCAGGTGTGGTTCAATAGTTGACTGTTCAGTTTCCATGAGTTTGTAGGCTTTCTGAGGGTAGCATTGTTGTTGAACTCTAACTTTAATCCATGGTGATCTGATAAGACACATGTGGTTACCAATTTTTTTTGTATCTGTGGAAGTTTGCTTTGTTACCGAGTATGTGGTCAATTTTCGAGAAGGTTCCATGAGCTGCAGAGAAGAAGGTATATTCTTTCCTATTTGGGTGGAATATTCTATAGATGTCTGTTAAGTCCAATTGATTCATTACCTCCTTTAATTCTCTAATTTCTCTGTTAGGTTTCTGTCTGATTGACCTGTCCATTGGTGAGAGAGGAGTGTTGAAGTCTCCTACTATTAGTGTGTGCGGTTTGATGGCTTCTTTGAGTTTTAGTAATGTTTCTTTTACATACGTGGGTGCTTTTAAATTAGGGGCATAGATATTTAGGATTGAGACTTCATCCTGTTGAATTGTTCCAGTTATGAGTATAAAATGTCCCTCTCCATCTTTTCTGACTGATTTAAGTTTGAAGTCAACTTTGTTAGAGATTAGTATGGCCACACCTGCTTGTTTCTTAGGTCCATTTGCTTGATAAGCCTTTTCCCAGCCCTTTACTCTGAGTAGGTGCCTGTCTTTGTGTTTGATATGTGTTTCTTGTAGACAGCAGAATGTTGGATCCTGTTTTCGTATCCACTCTCTTAGTCTGTGCCTTTTTATAGGTGAGTTGAGTCCATTGACATTAATTGATATTAATGACCAGTGGTTGTTAACTCCGGTCACTTTTTTAGTAGTAGAGTTTGTGTGTTTTCCTTCTTTGAATTGCGCTGGTGAAGGGTCTCTAGATGTCTGAGTTATTGTGGTCATTGTTGGACTCCTTGGTTAGTGATTTTCCTTCTATTACTTTCTGTAGAGCTGGATTTGTGGCTACGTATTGTTTAAATTTGTTTTTATCCTGGAAAATTTTGTTTTCTCCATTTATAGTGAACGAAAGCTTGGCTGGGTATAGTAGTCTGGGCTTGCATCCGTGGTCTCTTAGTTTTTGTAGTACATCTATCCAGGACCTTCTGGCTTTCATGGTTTCCATAGAGAAGTCCGGTGTAAGTCTGATAGGTTTGCCTTTATAAGTAAGTTGGCCTTTTTCCTTTGCGGCTCTTAATATTCTTTCTTTATTCTGAATGCTTTGTGTTTTGATTATTATATGGCGAGGAGATGTTTTTTTTGATCCAGCCTATTTGGTGTTCTGTATGCTTCTTGGACCCTCGTAGGTACCTCCTTCTTTAGGTTGGGAAAGTTTTCTTCTATAATTTTATTAAATATATTTTCTGGACCGTTGAGTTGCACTTCTTCTCCTTCTTCTACTCCAATTATTCTTAGGTTTGGTCTTTTTATTGTGTCCCATATTTCCTGAATGTTTTGTGATGAGAACTTGTTGGACTTGCTGTTTTCTTTGATCAGTGCGTTTATTTTCTCTATGTTATCTTCAGCATCTGAGATTCTTTCTTCTATCTCTTGTATTCTGCTGGTTATGCTTGTTTCTGTAGACTCTATTCATTTACCTAAATTTTCCATGTCCAGCTGGCCCTCTGATTGTGTTTTCTTCTTTGCTTCCATTTCAGTTTTCAAGTCTTGAACTGTTTCCATTATCTGTTTGATTGTTTTTCCTTGGTTTCCTAGGGTATCATTCACTGATTTATTCAATTCTTCAAACTTTCTGTTATACTTCTCATCCATTTCTACCAGGGCATTTTTTACATGCTGTTTAAGGGCGTCAATCACTTTCATAAAGTCAAATTTTTCTGCTTCTTCTTGGTTAAGGTGTTCCTGTGCTCCTGTTGTGAGGTCGCTGGGTTCTGGTGGTTTCATGTTGTTCTTCAGATTGCTGGGTGAATTCTTGCATTGGCACCTGCCCATCTCTTCCTCCGAATGCTCCTCTATGGATCTTCTTTTACAGGATCAGGTTTCCTTGCCCACTGTTGTACCTTCCCAGTGATGTCGCTCCCCAGTGATGGCTCTCCTAGTGCCCCAGTGGTGACTCTCCTGGTGCCCGGATTGGTTCTCCGTGCTGCTTGGGTAGCTCGTAAACAAAGGGCCTGACTTGCTTGCTGCAGGCAGGCCGTCCAGATGGAACTTCTCAGCACCTAAACCTGGCCGCCTGGTGGCCCAAGCCTTAGTGTAGGAGCTTAAAATTGTTCTTGAGCATTGGTCCTAGCTTACAGCAGGGCAGGGTTGGGGGGAGGGTGCTGGGGGGCTGAGTCGTGAGTAAGAAAGAAGGCCCTGCAGAAGGAGCAGGGGGAAGGGGGGTTGTGCTCTCCCCTGGGACAGACCGCCCCTGGATCACACACACTCACCCGTCCAGAAGGAATTTCACAGGGCCGCAGCTCAGGGGACAAAAGGAAGAAAATGGCAGGCAGGGCGGGGTCCAGGAGAGCACACGGGAGCCAGGAGCACCCAGGCTGGAGGTGCTTGGCTCGCTTACCAAAGACAGCATTCTATATCATATTTTTGTCTGTTTTGTTTTGGTGTCTGTCCCAGTAGTTTCACACTTGACGACTATGTTCACAAGTAACTGAAAGGTGAAAACCTTTGAGAAAATGTGTATTCTTTCCTTATGCAGATTATTGTCAGCAAGTCTATGATACAATTGTTCTTTTCTGAAAAACTGGATCATTTGAATCCATTGTATCCTTTCAGCAGACAGAGGAGGGTGTGTATAGCCCAATGATAGCTTTGAAACAGTGTTAGGATGCAAAGATCTTTAGTTTCCAGACTTATGATCCCTTGTCTGAAAACTGATGGAAGGAAAATAGAAATGCATCTTCTCTTGTTCCAGTGCTCTCTTATTTTATTATTAGCTATAATCACTCCTTATTTTACAAACATAATTCCATTTAATCTTCTTGGAGAGTAGTGGAAACATTCTCTTTTTAAATAAGAAAAGTAAGAATCTAGATTTATTTGTTTTATGTATAACATATATAGCTAGATACATGCATGCATGCATGGATGGATGATGGGTGGATGGATTATTGGATGGGTGGATGGATGATGTGAAACACAAGAAACACTATGAAGAAGAGGAAAGTCTCTAGAAAGAAAAGGGTTGTAAGGACAAGGGTCATGAAGGAGGATAGATAATGCAGAATTTTGTCACATGTAAGATACAGAATCACACACACACATGTGATTGAAAGCAAAGCAGGAGTGTTTGGAGGAAAAGGAGGAGTAGTGAGAGGGAGAAGAGGAATGTGGGAGGGTGGGGGTTGTGGGCTTATAAAGAAAGTATACTGATACACACATGAAAATATCCTAAGAAGTGGACAAAAAGTATCAGAATGTGGATTTCTGACTGTGTAGTATGTAGTATGTTCTTCATACCAAACATGAAGTAGCTATGACTGAGAGGGTGAGTACATTTGATTGTGTATTTTATGAACCAAAGTATAGGATGATTTAAAATCTCATGATTCAGAAATCAGAAATCAAAAATTACTTAAGCTGAAATCATTTTGTGTGTGATATACATTTTAGAGGTTTTCTTTTGCTATATCTACAGATGTAGAAATGTAGCTATATATTAAACTAAAATTAAACTGTTTAGTTTGTTGAATGCTATTCTTTGGTACAGATATATTTTGAAAGTTCTATCACAGTAACTTTTTAGTTTTAGAAATATTGATATATGAGACTAGAGCGTAGGTTCAACAGTTAAGAACATTGGTGGCTGTTCCATGGGACTCATGTTCAAGTCCCAGCACCCCATGGCTCATTCTGTCCATAACTCCAGTTCTGGGAGATCCAGTACCCTCTTGTAGCCTCTGCAGGTACTGCCTTCATATGGTGCACAAACAAACATACATATATACACACAAACATGCATACATACATATATGCAGGCAAAACACCCATACACATATATTTTAACTTTAAAAAAAAAGAAATGCTGATCTGAAGCAACTTTTGAAAAAGCCTACTATAAAAACCCCCAAAACAAAAGTAAAACAAAGCAGCCATAACAAAAAATAAACACCTCCTTGAATATTTAAAAGAATGTAAGTTCTAAGACCAGACCTCTATCTGAGGTGGTCTCAGGAAAGCCTTTAAAGCACTCCCAGGCCAGGCCGGTGTACAGATAGATATTGTTAATCAGCATACCTATTCCTGATTCTGAATTGCAGCCAGGGTTGAGCCCTAGTGACTGAGAGGGACAATGGAAAACATTCTCATACATGTGAGTGGTGAAATGAAGGTTCAAAACTAAGGGGGGGCACTCAGCAGTTGGAGGTTCCCTTATTTGGCAGGGGCTCAGCGTGTGGATTTGTTTGTGGATGCCATATGCAAATACCTATTTATAGAAGTGGAATGGCATATGGGCATTTTTCATCTGAATTGATGTCCAACTCTTTACCGAGTGTGAAGGGGAAACCTGGAGGCAGAATTGGGATTTTTCTAAGGAAACAATTCTGAATGTGTATTCTAGGTGATAAATAGTTCATTCCAAAGTGGATTTGCCCTGAAATCTCTGAAAAGTGAGGATTACCTTACATTAATGTATTACAAAATTAGACTAGTCCCATTTATTTCTTAACAATGTAGCCTCCATTGAGCCTTTCATAGTATGTATCACACTTACATAATACATAAAGGCTAAATGCAACTCATTTGCCAAGTGCTTTGCTTAAGTACAGAAAAAAATGGAAAATTTACCAATTTTTTTAGTTTTTAGAAGTATTACCGAGACTTTTTGTTGTTGTTTTTATTAGCATTTCGCTATGTAGCTGCATATCCAGGCTGGCCCTGAACTTGAGCTCCTCCTGCCTCCGTCTCCCAAGCACTGGGATTGTAGGAGAGGTCACCAGAAGCTGTGGGGCTGAGTTCCCAGCTTTGGTGTCATTTGTACACTGCGTATCACTTCCTGTGTCCCAGGAGGATGGGGACACATTCAGATCAGTCTATTTTCCTTTTTAGTCAGCAGATTTAGAACGTTTTTAAAAATAAATCCCACCATTGTAAAATAAACTGAAATTTTACACATTTCTTGAATATATATTTTGGATATATTCTTGGAATTAAGCCTTTATTTTATAAATTTCCTTTCCCCCGTTATTTACATACTACTGAAATATATCTTAAAGTAGAATTACTCATATCCGTGTATGAAAGTGCTATTAAGTGTGTTTGTTTTATCACTATAAATACAGTGTGGAATTAGTAGATGCTGATTCCAAACACTTTTATGTCTGAAGGTAAATCAGCCCCATAAATTGATTTCTCTGTGGAAGCAAGCTGTCATCTTTCAAAACCTTCACAACATCTTTACTTCTCAAGCTTAAGCTAGCTTTTATACTGTCTCTTTTTTCAAATGTTTCTTTTGGTTGCATTTCTTGAGTACCAAAATAAACTCTCTAGGGCGTTATCAGAGGCTGAGTAAGCTTTGTGTTTATTCTTGATGAGAGAGAAACTGCATTATGGCGCAGCCAAGCAACTGACTGGAGGACACTGTACTACAAAGACTAATGCGCTCTTCAGAGTTCTACTCTGTGTTTCTTTTCTTTTTCCTGTATTATTTGTAATTAGTTCCTCCTTCATATTTTAGGAGACTTAGTAACTCTTTAAGCCAAAGGTAGCATGGCTAGCTTAAGTCCCATGCATATTCTTAGAACAAAGTGATTAGAATACCTCCCCAATTATCTAGTTACACAGAGTCATTGTGGAACCTCTCCTTTCAACATACAAGGCCAGGAATAGATTTTAAATGCTGATTGTGTAATTAAGCATTGTAATATTTTTAATAAATAATCACACAGTTAAATTGATAAAAATCACTTCAGGCCTTTTCTTACTTCAGACAAACAAAATTTACGCTTAAGGATTTTTTTTTTTAAAGGGCCGGCACAGTGTATGAATTCAGAAAGCAGCAGAGAGCTGCTAGGGAAATCATAATCGTAGGTATTTTCTCCAATTTGAAAGCAAAGTTTAATATCCAATTTTGTTGAAATAGCCAGTGCTTGGTGACTGCTGCCTGAGATATTGGATTTACATCATTTGCTGCAAAATGATATGCGGATTCTGTTATATTTTATCTGTCTAACTCCGCTCGCTGTACACAGGAGACCTTTCATTTTTGTTATTTTCGAGTGTGCTACAATTTCCCTGAAACTGAAAAATAACACACAAAAAAATACCTCTTCCTTCTTCAGTCTTTCTCACAATATCTCTCAAGAGAATCATAGTCAAACCTTAACCTCTGTGCTAGAGACGACAAGCAGAGACAGGCAGGTAGAAGACCAGAGATGATAACGCATCATGATTTCTGTCCTTTTTGGATATTGTTTCTAGCACAACTTAGTTGTGTCTGGTCACTTAGTTGTGTCTGGTTCAAAAGCCTATGCTTTTTCTTCTGAAGGAAAGGTGACTTGATAATTCACACTAGTTAGTGGTTCCTCAGTGAGTACATCTGTCACATTCTGAGGAGCTGGCCAAGATCTTCACTACAGAAGTAGGAGAAAGCACAGCTTACCTTCTTACCACTGAGAGGAGCTGAGCAATAGATTGGTGCCCTCCATGATGGCATTGGAAGGGATTATAGTCATAGAGGTTGAAATTTCTCTACAGCCCCAGAACAATAAAGACCTTCCTCTGTTCATTACAGAACTAATGATGGGCTTAAACACTGCACTAATTCTCTCTACTAATAGTTGTGTTTTGTTGTCCCATTGTAATTATACTTTACACTTTCTTAACACAATAATGACTGTGCGATTACTTGTCATCTATACTTCTTTGATGGTTTAAACATTTTACCTGTCTTTATTACCATATATGCTATACAAAGCACTTAGACATACCTCAAGTGTCTGTTGGTCATATTCACCCTCCTCATTTTTATCCTGTGTTGTCTCTGATGTCATATTGGTTTCCTCTTTTCAAATTGTCTCTTCTTTCTTAAAATTAATTTATTTCTCATTCTTCGGTATTATATAAGTATATAATGAACTTCCGTTCTCTTCACCACTGTTAACCTGTCTAGTCCTCCCCTCCTCTTGCTGAAACACTTCTTCCAAACAAGCTGACCTCCTGCTTTCATGTCTTGCTCATGTGTGTGACCCACTGAGTTTAAACACAGCTGCCTACATGAACATGAGACATTTACTGAAGCATGGACAATGTTATCTGTGACAACACATGGAAGAAAGTGCCATGCCTCTGCCAGTAACCATTAACTGTCTGTAGTCCCAAAGGGAGGACTGGGGCCCCATTGACCCCTTCCCACCTTCACTGTACAATGTTGGTGAACCTGTCTTGTGTAGCTTTTATGGAGTTTACAGAGTGTTCATGAGTACATCAGTCAGATAATTTCCAGAAGATACTGTTGCACAGTAGTGTTCCCCAAATGGCTTCTACATAGTTTACTGTCCTCTCTTCTATGGGAGCCTTGGGATGGGGACAGTGATATAATTGGCCTGTTTAGTGTCAGTCTCTTATTCTCTGCAGTGTGAGCCATTGTGAATCTTTGTATTAATTACCATCCTCTATAAAACAAAAGCTCCTACCAAAGCTAAGAACTGTACTAACCTTTGGCTGTGAAGATAAGTACTTCAGAGTCAGTTTGACACCAAAGCAATCGTAGTAGCAGGTTCCGCCCTACAGCTAACCCTCATGTTCTTGCTATGTACTAATTATGAGTTCCTTCGTGTGTGGCAGGCCTCCAGTCCAATCAGAAAGCAATCAGTTGCTCCCATAACATTCGCCCTACCACCATTCAATGGGCACACCTTGACAGACCTGTCATTATTTTATTTCAGAGTTCACAACTCCGTAAAACTGACGTTTCCCTGCCAGCAGCTTGCATACTACCTTCGAGCATTAAGAAAGCTCACCAGCATGGGAGAAACTTCCAGCTTTATCTCTCCACATTCTGTGACCAAAGCCTGTGCTGTCTTCAGCAACAGGGTCTTCCTGTTGAGCTCTATTTGGGCAACCAAGGACAACAGCAATGGCTTGCATTGCTTAGGGGCCACTTAGACCTCCATGATCAACAACTTGTAGGAGGTTTCCCATGCTTGACAGTGTGAGTTTTGTTTAATAACCTATGGTTCTGGCGGAGTATTAATCCTCCCTTTTCTTCCCTCTCAGGCCCCATGTAGGGAACCTCTGTTCAAGCAATTTTTTGTTAGTTTTAAGTGAGCAAATATTTCTACATGACTTTTTCGTGCATCTTCCATTTAGCTCTTCCTCCACCCTTTCCTCTGCCCTGTATTCCCATCCCTCTCCTAATAATCTCCCTTCCAGCTCCATACCACCTGGGTTCTGCTGTCTCTTCATTCCTAAGGCCTTTATCCCCTCCTACATATACACACCTAGTGGCCCCTTTCTAGTTTTCTGGCTTTTATTCCAAGTTTATGTTGTGTATTTATTTATTTTGAGCTAGAAAAACTGGTATATTGTTCATATACAGATACTAATGGATTATAGGACATAAATATTTTCTTCTAGTTTTTGCGTGTGTCTTATTCTTTATACTGTGTTAGAAAGATGTTTTACCTTTTATTAAGTCCAGTGTCTAAATTTTCTTCTTTATGACTCAGATTTGTAAGGCTGTATCAAAGGCATTTTGCCAAGCTCAAAGTCAGAATTGATTTCTTCTAAAATTTTTGTTGTTTTCAGTCTTAACTTTTGTGGTTTTGCTCCATTCATAATTAATATTTAGTCAAGAACCCCATAAACAAGCTTTAGTAAAGATCCATGTTCATTTCATAAAAATCACCAATTTTCTGCATAAATGTGAGGAAAAGTATTCTTGATTGAATTTACTTAATACCTGTACAGAAAAATCAATTGGATTCATTTCTGGGCATCTTTTTCTGGATTTTGTGTTCTATTTTACTGTTTCTCTATATTGATACCAATAATATGCTTCTATGATGACAGATAATTAACGTTTTCTTATTTTTAAATATGTCCTCCTCTCCCCTCCATTCTCCTGCCTGTCCTATGGTTATTTCAGGTAATTTGAATTTATGAATTTTAGAATCAGACCATACATTTCTGTCTAAGAAAACTATCTCATGTTTAAAAACCACCTATGAGTGAGTACATGTGATAATTGTGTTTCTGTACTGGGTTACCTCACTCAAAATGATGTTTTCTAGTTCCATCCATTTGCCTACAAAATTCAAGATGTCATTATTTTTATGCTTTGTGTAAATGTACCACATTTTACACATAAAGCAGAGAAAACCAGCCCACAAATCACAATCCCAGAGAATCTAGACAACAATGAGGACCCTAAGAGAGACATACATAGATCTAATCTACATGAGAAGTAGAAAAAGACAAGATCTCCTGAGTAAATTGGGAGCATGGAAACCTTGCAAAAGGCTTGAAGGGAAGGAAGAGGCAGGGAGGGGAGCAGAGAAAAATGTAGAGCTCAATAAAAATCAATTTTAAAAAGACAAAATAAATGAAAATAAAATGAGAAAAAAGAAAACTACTTCAATTCTAGAAGAATGACTATTCTCACAAAACTAATCGGAACTAAGATAGACATGGTATATTCTTTCACTTGTTTGTGTTTTGCTTACATTTTCAAAGAAGTATTGCATAGACTTGGACTATATGACTTTTATATCATCTAGTAATTTTATACAATATTTTTATATCCTTTTAGTATCTTTGAATTCAAGACACTCTTAGAATATTATAGTTTTAAAGTTTTTATTGTTTCTATGAACAAAATCAGGATTTTAAGAAGAAAAAGTATACTAAGTAAATAGACAGCTACATATTATGTATATGGGTAAGACTGAAGCTAATTCTTTGTATCCCTTAGGAACACACAAAAAAAAAAAAACTGACCAACCTAGCAAGGTCATATTGTAGCATTGTGTCTTTCTAGAAATTTCTTCCTCACAGTATACATTCAACAAATGTTGAAAAATGAACATATTTCTGGTGGTTGGCCTTATTCAGTCTTGTTTCTCTTATGCAAAGTTATAGCGAGGAGCAAATGGATAACTTTTGCTTAAAGGCCTGAGATACTAGTGGTAAATTGGAACATCTGTTGTAGAACAATGCATGCCTTGTACCCAACAGTGAAGTCGTATAAACCCAGTGAGACTCTATTGGAGAAAACTAAATTATCCTTTGCAAGTAGGTGTCAACCGTGGATAGATTCTTGGCTAGGGGCGGGAAGCTCTTGTCCACTTCCCCCTCTCAATGCTAGGGCTGTCTGGCTTCATCTGTGAAAGTCTTGTGTGTGTTGCCAACATCTCTGTGAGTTTATATTGCATCATTTCTGTCGTATCTAAAGAACACTGTTTCCCTGGCATCTCTGTCAGTTATATTCATTTCACCTCCCCTTCCACAGAGCTCTCTGAGTCCTACGGTGAGGGATTTTATGAAGACCTCCTACTTAGAAGTGAGTGTTCCAAAGTCTCTTAACTCTCCATATATTGTCCAGTTATAGTCCTCTGCATTAGTTTCCATTCACTGAAAGAGAAAATTTCTCTGATGATACTTGAGCAAGGCACAGATCTCATCTTTTGATAAAAGCAATTATAGTAGATGTGAAATGATTGCTTATTGTGGTTTACAGGTTTTTAGCTACTAGTGATATTTATTTGAAATGGAATATTATTCAGCCTGAAGAGAAGGAAATCTTATCATCCTCAGCAATAGGGGTGGCTCTAGAAAATATTTTGCTAAGTGAAATATGCCAAGCAAGAATCTGGCAACCCATTTTCATCTTGATGATTGTAGATGATAATAATAATAATATACTTGAAATGTTTCTTACATGATAAACCCTAAATTATCTCACCACAGAGACACAGAATAAATGTTAAGTTTATATGAAAATATTGTATCTTAGAAAAGAGATGTAATTTTTCTTCGACATCTCTACCTCTGTGATGTTGGGTGGGAAGAGCCTCCTGCTTGATGCTTTGAGTGTTAGTAAGAGCTGTGTCCTTTGATTTGCAGCTAGTTCGAATTACTATGTAAATTTCATGAATCAGGAATAAAGTCTTTAAAATTGTCTTCAAATCAGTTTTCCACAGTAGCTACAAGGATGTGGTGGTCTTCCCTTTTTCCCTGGGCCTTGTTCCCTTTCTCCCCTCTATCTTAGTGACTTATTTCATGCCACACTGCCTTCCTACGGTTTTCTTGACTGTGAAGTCCTCTCTCTTCCCTCCTCATTGCTTACATGATTTCTGACTCTTTTACCTCTTCTTTAAAATGATGAACTGGGAAGGTTTTCATTAGTCTCATTTTAGCATATTTAAGCTGTGATTCTTACAGCCCCTGTATGGAGTTTGACTGAACAATAAACATCCTCTGACCCCTTCCAGAGTAACAGATAGTTTTTAATACAAATACTGACAGTGACATATGATGTATAAAGGAGTGAGTCAAACCCAGAACACTTTGGTACGTTATATGCCCCACATTCTTGAGTTTAACGATACTCGTGGTGGTATCCATGTTTGACACTACCTGTTCCTACATGTAGCATCATGTTACTGATACACAGGAATCAACTTGGCTCTAAGAATTCTCATCCTACATGATATCCAAATGGTAAGAACAAAGCAAAGCACATTCATAAAGTGTTTGTGAGATAATTAAAGTGATAATGTGTTGGGCTGAGGAGGAGAAGTGAAGTTGAAAGAGTGTATTGTTGTCTTGAAATAACCTTTCTTAGCTCTTCATTTAACTTCAGTGTCAAGTTATTTACATAACAGGGTGATGCCTGGCATTTTAGGGTAATGTGAAAATTAATTTAAATTTCATAAAGCTCTCTGTGGCACTCTGAAAGGGTCTTGTAAATGACAGACATTGTTATAACCAGGCTAGGCTTTAAAAAAAAAAGCTTAATAGAGCTGCTCATGTGGTGTCCATGATGGAAACTGTATCAGTAAGTAAATGAAAAGGTCATGGCCATTCATAATTTATGGCTGAGGGGCATAGATCAAGAATAATCAGGCTGCTCTCCTGTCTAGATTGCTTTTAAGACACAGATGTGTCTATGATGGGATATAATATTTCTTCCAAAAAGACATATGAAATCAATAGTTTTGGGGGAATAAAAATGATGTATGAAAAAGAAAAAGGCCAAACACCTTAATTGAACCATGGAAAACTGGCAACTGGCAAGCTTGATTATGTCCTTCAGAATTTTTAAAAGGCTTTAAATAGAAGAAATAGTCCTTGATCATTTGGGTTATGGAACTTGAAATTTGTTTGAAGTAAACGTGATGGCCCTTGTTCTTTCCACTTCTTATTGTTTCATGTTTACATTTATTACAGCAGAAGTTTAAATTTTGCTTTAATTACAAGTATAGCTAAAATACGAGTTAAAACATTGTATCTGAAACATTTATTACAGGTACAATTCTAAAAGAATGTGACAGATGGGTTGGGAGAGATAGCCAGCAATTAAGAGCACTCGCGGTTATTGCAAAGGGCCTAGGTTCGGCTCTCAGCAACCACGTGTTGGTTTGCAACTGCCTATAACTCCAGTTCCAAGGAATCAGATGCCCTTTCCTGGCCTCTGCATGCCCCTATGCACATGTGGTCTCGTAAGTTCACCCAGACCCACATACATACACACATTCTGTACTTAAATCCTTCTTCAAGTAAAATAATATGTCAAGTAAACATGCGTAAGTAATCAGATAAAGCAGGTGGTAGAAATTTACATACAAAAATAGCTTTGAATTGGTGAGCGTTTCTTTTCCCAGTGAAATCTCAACTTTCATTATCTATGTTAGTTTCCTATTTTGCTGTAACAAATTATCAAAAACATAGTCTTTCTATAACATGCATTCTTTACCTAGTAAGCTTGAAAGTTGAGTTGGTTAGTTTTATGAACTTGATACAAACCAGTCATCTGGGAAGTGGAAATGTCTAGGGACATTTCCTCCACCGGATTGGCCTGCGGGCAAGACTGCCGGTCATTTTCTTGACTAATAATTGATGCGGGAGGGGCCAACACTTTGGCCACTGAGCCAGTGGAGAGGTCACCACTAAGCGGGTTGTACTGAGTTGAAAGCAAGCCCAGGGAGCCATGGAGAGAAGCACCTGTCCTCTGTGGCCCCACATCTGCTCGTACTTGAACTAAATGATATTTGTGATGAGGATGAGTAAGCCATGTAAATCCTTTTTTCCCCAGGTTGTTTTTGGTCATGGTGTTTATCACAGCAGCAAACAGGCAAGTTATAGCAAAGGTCATGAGTCCAAAATGCCCTTCTGTGGGCTGGAATCGGGGCATCTGGCTTGCATTCTTTTGATGAGAAATGTTAACCCTCTACTTCTCCAGTTTCTGGAAGCTGTCAGTATCTTCCTTCTCATGGCTTTCTTCCATTTCCAAAGCCATCAGTGGATGGCCAAGCCTCTACCATGTCCCATCTCTCACACTGACTCTTTCCCCTTTCACATGTCAAACTCTCTGTGAAATGCTGTGGAAATGCTTGGTTGGTATTGTGCTTTTTCTGCAAACCTGAGGACCGGAGTTTTGACACCCAGCCCTGGGTGGGGCAGTCGGCGCAGAATCCCTGCACTGCAGTGGTAGGTTGGAAGGTCCCTAGACTTGATGTTCAACCTCTCTAGTTCAATCAGTGAGATTCAGATTTTGTGTGAAATCCTGTTAGAAAAAAAAAAAAGTCAAAGTGAATGATTTATGGAAGACACCTTAAGCTGACCTTTACATTCAAGAACACAAATGTACAGTATACCTAAAAATGTATGTGCACATATATGAATACATTACACACACTGGCATATACACGATCCATTTGGTGAATGCAAATGCATTGTCCCCACCTGAACAAATAGGTCAGTTCTCATTCTTAGTTTCTGAAACTTTAAGTCTCTTTTTGCTGTGTAACATAGCAGTTTAGAGGGCAGGACGTGGGCATCTTAGCAAAGCTGATATTTTCCCCCTCTCCTTCCCTTTCCTGTGTTCCCATTCCCCTCCTCTGACTGTCTTTCCTGCCCTGCCCTCCCCTCCCCTTCCATTCCCTTCTCTATCCTCCCCCCTCCCCTTCTTCCCCAGCCTTTAGTGAAACCCTTTCTAGCCTATATCCATGAATCAGATTTAGATTCACATATAAGTGAGATCATCTAATTTTTGGCTTTCTCCTCCTCATTGATTTCACTTAGTATAATTCCTTCCTGTAGACAGAAGTTTTTGTCCCACCTGGTCCTGCAGCCATTCAATCCCAAGGAAACACACAGAGGCCTATATTAATTATAAACTGGTTGGCCTACTAGCTCAGGCTTTCTTATTAACTAACTCTTATATCTTGCAGTACCCCATAATTCTTGTTTGTATTAGCCACGTGGCTTGGTACCTTTTATGAGTGAGGCATTCTCATCTATTGTCTTCTGTGTCTGGGTGACAACTGCAGACTGAGCTTTTCCTCTTCCCAGAATTCTCCTGTTCTAGTAGCCCCCACCAATACTTCCTGCCTGGCTACTGGCCAATCAGCAATTTATTAAAACAATACAAGTGACAAATCTTTACAAGACCATTGTCCCACAGCACCTTCTACCCTCACCTATGTTACAAATGGCAACACTTCTTTCTTTTTAAGTATATTTAGTATTTGACTTGGAAAGTCCACTAATATGCATATTTATTATTTGTTTTTAAAATAGTAGTGTGAAGAGATTGATAATTAGCCTCAACATATCAAAATACCACACTGCAACCTTAAATATAATTTCAGTTAAAATGAAAAAAACAGAATGTCTTAAGGATGTTGTCTTAACCATCCTGTATACTACAGACCAGTTGCTGCATCTACCACACTGTAGATCCTGTGCTGCCCTCCTGCTCAATGCCCGTTCCTACTGCAGAACATTATTTAATACACGGATATAAGAAAAAAAAGAAGGGATAGGCTTTCACACCTCATTTTACTTTTCTTGCTCAGTTCTCCATATCCTATTGTGGAAATAACAAAGCTCTTCCTTGCTATTATTTGACAAGCTCTAATGGCAAGAAAGAGTATATCATTAGAACAATACTACTTTCCTTTTTAGCTTATTTTCCTGATTTCCTGTACTGGGCACTGCACCAGAGCCTTGTTCCTGCTCTGCCACTGAACCACACCTCCAGTCCTAGTACTGTTTAAAAGTTCTCTTTTGTTCTTTCTGAAACAGATTTTTCTTGTGAAAAGATAATAAATGAACTACATCAGTGGAGAGGACTATGTAATTCCTTGTTAAGTAAAGTACACATTGGTAAGGGGTTGGGAGTTTCATCAGTTCATTGTTCTAACCTCCAGGATTCTTTCTAGCTTTTAAAATGAAAGAAATTAGATTTACCCCTTGAACAATAAGATTGACAGAGACTTTGGGCTAATCTTTCAGAATACAAATGAGCATTGTGTTAGCCAGAGAGAGCAAGTGATTTCTGTTATTGCTATTGTTTGGGTTTTTTGTTGTTGTTGTTGTTTACTTGCTTGTTTGGTTTGGTTTAGTTTATTTGTTTCAACTGAGCAGGTCAGGGAACAATGATATTAAATCAAAGGAGAAATGATTTAGACTAAGCAACGTTAAGTTCATTGAAGACTTGAAAATGTTACCTATGCAGGATACTAATTTTTCTCAGAAAAAAACATCAGCTTAATATACTCCACATTGTAAAGAGCCCTCATAGAGCAAAGATATGCTCAGAACTAGTATCTGCTAAATGTTATTTATGAACTGAAGGAAATTCAGGTAGTTCTTCCACTGTGTGTGTGTGTGTGTGTGTGTGTGTGTGTGTGTGTGGTCTCCAGGTCCTAAACTTGTAGCAAAGTACTTGGGAGGTTTACAAGCAACAGTGGCTATGAATCGTTCCTGCAGTATAAAGTGCCTGCTGCTGATCCTAAAATGTTACAGATATGGACCCCACTTATCTGGAAGGAAGATCCATCAGACTTTTGCTCTGATTCTCCATTTTTCAAACAAAGCTGTTACAGGGGAAAGAATATCAAGCAAAAGCTAACAAGATCTCTGTTATATCTGTTGATATCATGTTTAGTTACCTTTAAGTCTGCATGAAACATGCATTGGTAACACCCATCTATTTGTGGTTGCATATGAGACAACTTGAGAGCACCTGATTCCTCTCTAGGCTACAGGGAGCTGGAAAATGGGGCATTTTTCTTGACTCGAGAGTGTGAGAATCTGATTTCCTCACCCCCTTGCTTAGAAACATCTTTGGTTTGCCTACTATGTACAGATTGTGGATAGACTAGAAACCTTAGCCGAATATTAGTCTTCCTTCTGGGTCTATCAGTAGAGACCAGCTTCCTCTTGTCTAGTCAACATTGCTAACTGGCTATGATCTGCCTTTGTAACAGCATCATTTAGTGAAAGTAATCATGTCCAGCTCACCTGATCTTGCTGACTTAAGACTTAAATGAAGGCTTTCTCTATACTTCAGAGATAATCTTTCCCCACAGCCATGGCTGACAGCACCTGATCTTTCTGACTGAGCTTTCCAGTGACTGGCCACTCTGCTTCTTGAGCAAGCCGCATGCTTCTTGGGCCTATCACACATGGCATCTTAATGTCCATTTGACACTAATATTACTAATTACTATTTCTGGTCATACTCTACCCATAGAATATAGTATATCACGATCTTGATTTCTTTATTTTTATTTTTATGTGTATATTTTCTTGCATGGATTTGTGTACAGTACATTATTGTTTGACACCCAAAAAGTGCAGAATAGGGTGAGGGATTCACTGGAACTGAGGTTACAACTGGTTGTAAGTATCCATGTGGGTTCTTGGAACCAAACTCATATCCTCTATAAGAGTAATAAGTGATTTTAAGCACTGAACCAATACTCCAGCCCCACACTGTTGATTTTCTTATATGTGTTTGGCTTCAGACTTCAGTTATTAAGTCCTACTTTTCGTAAATCTTAAAAAATAATGATGCTTGGATTATAGTTCACCTGATACAGTGTTTGTGTAACATGTGAAAGATCTTCAGTGTGACATAAGAGGGCATGCCTGTGATCCAAGCACTGGAGAGTAGAGGAAGGAAGAAAAGAATTTCAGTGTTGTAATTATTAGTTTGAGGCCAGCCTGGGATTCAGGAGACTCTGTCTCATAAGTAGTGGCATTCCATATGGGGCTTCTCCTTGACCTTTGAGAATATAAGGTGATTTAGCATGGCTTAAGAAGCAATGAGTATCTACACACTGGTTGAAATTATCTTGATGACAATCTATTGAGGCTAACAAGGTAACAGGCAACAAGAGAACAGCTGAACAACCATCTTTAATGTTGACTGAGGTTTCTGTCCTGCCCAGTCCTGCAGTCTTCAGTCCCAAAGAATCACACAGAGGTCTACATCAATTATAAACTGATTGGCCCAGTATCTCAGGCTCTTCTTATTAACTAATTCTTATAACTTATATTAGCCCATAATTCTTGTCTATGTCCACATGGCTTGGTGCATTTTTCCGTGAGGCAGTCACTTCTTCCTTCCTCTGCAGCTGGGTCACGACTGGAGACTGAGCTTCTCTCTTCCCAGAATTCTCCTGTTCTCATTGCCCCACCTTTACTTCCTGCCCGGCTGCCCTGCCTATACGTCCTGCCTACCTACTGGCCAATCAGCATTTTATTAAAAATAATACAAGTGACAGGATAAATGACCATTGTCCCACAGCACTTTAGGAAGAACATAAACCCTGTGCCCTTGGTGAGAATGTCAGCATCAGAATTGTGAGCCTATGACAAGGCCTTACTGCTAAGGTGTTGAATTCCAAGGTGTGTGTGTGTGTGTGGTCTAGTCACAAAGTTTAATTATTGAGATAGACAGATGCACATGGCTTGGCTCAGTTTTTAAACAAGATATCTGAATAAAAGAGAAAGGTTCTGAAATACCATGTTAGTAGATTCTAAGAGAAACATCCATATGAGCCCTATATTACTGAAATGCATGTTTGTGACATTTGGTTTCTGTCTTATGTATTAAATTTGACAGTTTTTAAGCTTTAAAAATCTTGCATTCTTAATTATATTTTTAGCAAAATTGCAAGGCACTTTGCCTTTTTTGTGTGTGAAGAAGATATGTTGCCTTCAAAGTAAAACATCATAACATTTTTGTGTCATGTTAAGTGACAAGACATTTAAAGTGTTAGTGGCAAAAAGAAATACCCTGGAAGCAGGAAAATATATATAAAGAGAAGTTAAAAGAAATACATAGTAAATGTAAATGTAGTTAAGTTTTTATACAGAGCTACATGATGTAGGTGGGTCTTCTATCAATCTGGTGTTTCATTGGTTAATTAATAAAGAAAACTGCTTGTCCTGATGGGTCAGAAAATTAGGTAGGTGGAGTAGATAGAAAAGAATGCTGGGAAGAAGGGAAGTGAGGTCAGACACCATGTCTCTCCTCTTCAGGGCAGACGCAATGGAGCCAGCAGCCGGGTCAGACATGCTGAATCTTTCCCGGTAAGCCACCACCTCGTGGTGCTACACAGATTATTAGAAATGGGTTAAGCAAGATGTGAGAATTAGCCAAGAAGAGGCTAGAACTAATGGGCCAGGCAGTGTTTAAAAGAATACAGTTTCCATTTAATTATTTTGGGGCATAAGCTAGCCAGGCGGCAGGAACGCTGCCCGCAGCTCCTTCTACAGCTACAATTTAGTTTAGATGTGTATTTAGAATTTTTATGTTGGAAATAGTTTGGTCATTATGATGACCTATATTAGGCATGCCTCCTTGTGTATAAACTAAACACTATTGAATTTGATATAGCTTATCATGAACAGCAGTTCTTTAAGTACCTATTTACAGTGAAAGTTTTGTGAAGCAAACCATTATCTTAATATTCGAGATAAGACAGCCAGGCAACTGTAACAAGGCAGTGAAACATTTCAGTATTCACACAGGAGTGTGCCTTCCTCCGACATGGTCATTCAAAGCTCTAGTTTCTCCCATTTTAGTCTCTCTCCCTCCCTATAGCCATCGGTGTTTCTCTGCATTTGGTGAGCAAAGAGTAAGGAAAGTCTATCTCTACTTTACTCATCAGTGTGACATGTTGCACTCTTCGCCCATGTCATTAGCTAGAACTTTTACACTCAGATGCAAAAGAAACCCAGAAACATGGCTCTCAGCTGACTCAACGCTCTTTAGCAGTAGTTCTTTGCTAGTGAGAGCATGAATTCCAATAGAGTTACGAGATCAGCAGCAACAGCAGCAGCAGCAACAGAAGCAGCAACTGCAGCCACAATGATGGCTTAACCATTGCCCTCAAGAACTCTAGGAAACCAGGAAAGAAGACTTCACCCAATTAAGCCGTCTCTTTGTGGGCAATCTCCCCCTGACATCCCTGAGGAGGAAATGAGGAAACGTTTTGAGAAGTATGGGATAGCAATTGAAGTTTTCATTTATAAGGGAAAAGGCTTTGGAGTTATTCCCTTGGAAACATGAACCCTAGTAGAAATTACCAAAGTGGAGTTGAATAACGTGCCACCCCGTGGAAAGCACCATGCATGTGCATCCCTTACATTCTCAGCCTTCCTCGGTATGTGCCCAACAAACAATTATAAGGAGACTTTTCTGTGTTTGGCCAGGTAGAGAGGGCTGCGGCCATCGTGGATGACCCACGAGGGCCCTCAGGGAAAGGCATTGTTGAGTTCTCAGAGAAGGCAACCGCTGGGAAAGTTCTGGACAGATGCAGTAAAGGCTCTTTCTTGCTAACCACCTTTCCTCGGCCTGTGACTATGGAGCCTATGGACCAGTTAGATGACTTGGAGGGACTTTCGGAGAAGCTGGTTTTAAAAAATAAGCAGCAATTTCATGAGGAGCAAGAACAGCCACCCAGATTTGCACAGGCTGGGTCCTTTGAGTATAAGTATGTCATGCGCTGGAAGGCACTCATTGAGATGGAGAAGCAACGGCCGATCAAGTGGACCGCAACATCAAGGAGGCTCGTGAGAAACGAGATGCAGTTGGAGGCAGCATGCCATGAACATCGGGTTATGCTAATGAGGCAGGAGTTGATGACATGTCAAAAAAGCTTAGAAGAAGGGAGGAGCTGCATAACCAAGAGGTTCGAAAACAAAAGCAGCTAGCGCTCAGGCAGGAAGAGGAGCGCAGGCGCCCTGAGGAAGAAATACAGCGGCACCAGAAGAAATGATGCGGCAACAGTAAGAAGGATTCAGAGAAACCTTCCCTGATGTGAGAGAACAAGAGATACCAACGGGCCAAGTGACTGTGGGAGGTGCTATGGGCATAAACAGTAGAGGCGCCATGCCCCCTGCTGCTGTGCTAACTAGTACCCCAGTTCCTCCAGGACAGGCCACTGTGATGCCAGATGTAACCTTGGGATTGACCCCACCAACTGAACTTTTCGGCCAAGCTACTACAATGAAAGAAAGTGAGGCAATTGTTGGAACTCCTGCATTCAGTTGTTCAGCTCCTGGCATAGGAAAACATTTGCAGAAGGTTTTAGTTCCTGTTCTATATCATGTACTCAGAGCTGTTCTCTTTTGTTGCTTACAGGTGATACTCTACCCAACTTCTAATAGCTCCAAGTCAGCAGAATTACACCGAATGATAGTTCCCAAGAATAGTCAGGACTCTGACTTAAAGATCAAATTGGCAGTGCGCATGGATAAACCACCACACATGAAGCACAGTGGGTGAGTGAATGTTCTGCCTGCGAATCATTGGTCTTGTTTTCAGTGTAACACTTATGTCTGTCTGGGGAAGAAACCATTGTATCAGACATTTGTGTGGAATTTTCTCAACAAATCGACATAAGTAAGTTGTTTATGTAGCAAATCTAGTCATATCTCCATAAATAAATAGGTATTCTGTTAATGTAACTGTCTTAGCACCAAAGAATGTTGCTTATTGATTGTATGGATATCACTTTGTTATGGGGGATTCACCAGAGATGATCACTCAGACATAGTTTATAGCCATTTGAAAGCCTTTATTCCAGCTATTTGGGACTACACTCTGGTGCTCAGGACCTGAGTGTAGCCATGAGGATGCTTTTATGTGGTGTGGCTCCCCTGCAGGCTTTACACCAGACAGGGGGAAATGATCCACGAAGAGATAAGAATGAAACTCAGCTTAGCTAATTTTACTTTAAAAGCGGCACTGGACCAAGACTTCTAGACTTTTGTCATCTTGAAGCACAGCACAATTTGGGGATAAAGTATTCAGATAGCAATTAACTCAGTCCCAAGTGCACAACAGTTTAAGACATGTTTTCACTGAGATTCTTTACGAAGTGTATCTGGCTTCTTTCACAGGAATGGGTACTGTTGACTCAGAGATAGTTCCCAAGATTTAGGGTCTAGGGATCTTGACTGAGATAACAACGCCTCGTCAGGATTGGCCTGGCCCTAAAATAGCATAGAAGTCACCTGGATTGTTATCAAACACAGTAACCTCATTCATAAGACTGGGTTTTAGGGAAGAGGGTCTTGGCGAAGTAAAAACCATAAATTCTGGGAGATGCGGGCAGAGTCTGTCTCATCAGACAGCAAAGGATCACCAGGTTGTAAAACTGCATCATTCCTAACCTTCCAGGAAGAACAACTGTACACCTCATTTCATTGAAGAGAGGTAAGCTGTGTGTTTAACTTTCCTGGCTTCTCCAATGCTTATCTTTTGTCCTCCACACTTTTCCAGAGGAAACCACATCCTGGTCTCTCACTCTGCTGCTGCAGGGGGAGGGTGGCACAAGCAGGCACTTGAGCAGAAGCTAAGATAAGTTAACTAAGGCATTGTGGCCTCAGGTCCCAGAATAGAGTTGGATAATTTTCCATGGGGTTCTCCATTAAGGAGGACAAATTCTGGTTAAACCTGAAATGACCTTAACAAGAATAAAGGATGAAAGAACCCCTGAGTTATCTTGCCCTGGCACAACATATGAGTTACACATATGTACAGTTATACACAATATATGAATTACACAGATTATGGTTATACACAACATGAGTTACACAGATGTACATTTATACACAACATATGAGTTATAATATACTTTTTAGGAAATAGTCTTCACATTCCAGGTACAGTGGTGTTTAGGGTAATGGTGAACTCATGCCTGGTGCAGGGTAACAGTGGCAGAGTAATAGTGGACTCGCACCTGATGCTCAGGGCTCTAGAAATGGTTAAACTGTCATAGAATATATGAAAGCTAAGCAGTAGGTCAGATATGACCCAGAAGGCCTTGCACATTTTGGTAGGAGAGATGTGAGTGCTCACCCACTATAAGAGTGAAAACTAAGTCAGTCCCAATGGAGACTGTTGATGGAAACCCAGGAGGCAAGAGCTTCTCATCTGGGGATTGCCAGGGTCTAACACAGCTGTCGTCATTGCTAATGTTCTTTTTCTCCAGTAACTGGAGAGGAACCAGTTCAGAACTAAGTCGGAACTCATTCAGCTGTTGTTGGGTTTTGTTGTTGTTGTTGGTGGTGGTGGTGATGTTGTTGTTTTTCAAGACGGAATCTCACTAAGTAGCTCTGGCTGTCCTAGAACTCACTACATACACCAGGCTGGCCTTGAACCCACAGAAATCTACCTGTGTCTGCCTGCCAAGGGCTGGGATTAAGGGCATGTGCCACTATGCCAGGTTCTCTCTTACAGAAAATGAATTTTCAAAGGTTTATAGTTTTTTTTCCTTAACATGTTAAGACAAATTTTGGGCTTCAAATACTGTTTGTTTAGAAAGAATATGACCATTTTTTGTTATTTTTTTATGTTTCAACTGAAGTTTGACCTCCCTCCTCTCAGTCCCTCCCCACAGCTCCCCTCTGTCCCACCCCATCTACTCATCCTCCCGTGGATATCAACCATATGTGAGCTTCTATGAGCCCAGGTTAGTTAATTCTGTGGGTTTTCTTAGGGTGCCCATGACCCCTCTGGCTCCTATAAACCATCCTCTGCCCTCTTTTGCAGGATTCCCCTGCAAGATTCCTCAAGTACCACCTAATAATTGGCTGTGGATGCCTGCATTTGTTTTCTTCAGTTGCTGGATAAGGCCTCTCCGATAACAACTGGGCTGGGCACCAATCTATGAGTACACAGAATATCATTAGGAATCTTTTCATTCTATCCCCCATATTCATTCTCTCTCTCTCTCTCTCTCTCTCTCTCTCCCTCTCTCTCCCTCTCTCTCCCTCCCTCCCTCCCTCCCTCCCTCCCTCCCTCCCTCCCTCCAGTCAAGTTTGGTTCTATTCTAGTTCTCTGGGCTATCCTGTCTCTGGGTCCTGGCCCCCCAGGCAGTATCAGCAGTGAACTTTCTCTCAGTGGCATAGGTCTCAAGCTGACCAGTCATTGATTGGCCACTCCCACAATTTCTGTGCCAACTTTACCCCAATATGTCTTGTAGACAGAATAAATTGTAGGTCGAAGATTTTGTGGCTTGATTGGTGTCACAATTCTTCCACTGGAAGACTTCCTGGTTAGAGGAGATGACCAGTTCAGGATCTGTATCCACCATTGCTAGGCGTCTTAGCTAGGGTCGCTCTCATAGATTTCTGAGAGTTTTTCTTAAACTAGATTTCTAGCTTATCTCCAAGATGCCCCCGCTCCAATTCCAGTTGTCTTTCAATATACTCTGTCCCTCCATCCTTCCCCAACCTGATCCGTCTTGCTCCCAAGCGTGACCATTTTTATTACTGTGAGGAGAAAGAATTGCTGAAGTGATTCACTTAAACTTAGCAACAAACTTAGCAGTTTAAAAAGTGCATTCCTCTAAGTGGGTCTGGGACTTTTATGCCTAATCTCTAAGAGCAAGGTAGGACTTGTTGATTACGTCAAGGAAAACAAATTTGGGTGTTGGGTAGGGATATATCCACCTATATATGTTTCTTAGAGAACTGGAATTCAGGAGGTGTAGTGGCATTTCGACTGTATTTTCATAAATACAGACTGCCTGAAGATCTGAGAGTAAAATAGTCCTACTGCTCAGCCTTACAGACCAGATAATGGCAACACACATCTTTAATCCCACTAACCACAATGACACACACCTTTAATCCCAGCAATCACCCTAGTTGCCACAAAAATTGAGTGGTGCATGCCTTTAATCCCAGTGGTGCACACCTTTAATCTCAGCCCTAGAGACCACAAGCCTCTCTGAAAGTCGAGTAAGGGACTTTGGCTTGTATATAAACAATTGTAGTAACAAGTGATAAATGCGTTAAGGTAGAAATGGGAACCTGTTGGAAATAACACCCAATCTTATCTGGGGCTGGTTAAAGTCACACACTACTTCTGACATTTGAAGTCAAGGAAAAACTCAGCCAGTGGCCAGTGGGAAGGAAGGGTATCTCTGTCATATGACAAGCGTTTACAAAGGGCAGGAGTTCTGAGTGGGCTTTAGCTAGTGGTGACAAGTTGACCGGTTTGCCTGAAGATCTTTGAGACTAGAGGCCACTAGTTATGTAAAGTGCTTAGACACTAGCAGAGCTTCTAATTAGACATAAAGGTATACTTCATGTTCCAGGAACTAGGACATTTCTCTGTTGTTTGCTCTGCGCCTCTTTTCTCTTTATGGATGCTATAATAAGAAATAAGAGTGACCAAGAACAAATTGAATAGTCCTGGAGCCCCCCAGACAGTGCCAGGAACAAAGATTGAACATGAAGTAAGACATGAGCAATTTGTACAGCCCAAGCTCCTGTGGGAAGAAATCCCCACTCTGACCTATCAACTTCTAGTCAAGAATTAGTCAGAGCAGGTAGATCAACCTAACTGCCTTACAAGGAAGCTGTGGATTAGGGCTGTTTTTCCTTTGTATCAAATGAGAATTTGCTTTTTATTACATTTATTTGACTAAATCAAGATTTTCATAATGGTTCTGTACTTTACTTTTCCCCCAAATTGGATGAGAAAATAAATAGGATAATATCATAGTCCAGCAGATTAATTCATAAAGCCCAAGGAATCGCCCAAAGAACCAAGAATGTTCCATGTCCTGGTCATGTAAATCAGTGCCTCTCACTGTGAGGAGGAACTAGGAGTCATTTCTGGGCACTTGGATAACTCTAGTTCATAGCAATCAAAACTGCTGAATTCTAGAAATGAAAATATTTATGCCGTTCATCTACCACACTCAAGAATTGTGTAGCTAAAGCATTAGCAATATTATATTCCATAATAGTGAGTCATTAAAAAACAGTTAATATGAATATATCGGAAGTAACGGTTAGCAGCCTTTAAGATTTCGGCACTGTTGTGAAACTGATTGATCCCTGTGAGCAGGGACAGGTGGAGACATTTTACCAGGCATCCATTACAGCAGCTCTTCAGTGACTGTTTGGTAAAAGATTTAAATATCCCAAATGTCTGCCGTCCACCTAGCTTTATACAATAAAACCTGATTTTACCCAAAACTTAACTATGGTGATTATCTTCTGAGGTACTTCCTAAATAGACTTTAGCCCACTCAACTACATTTGAAAAAGAAATTGGGAACCTTTTGCCTCCCAGCTTTTATCGTACACAACAGCAATAATACATAAGGAGGAGTGGGGTTCACAGCATTTCTTTGGGACTGGATTACGTTCTGTCAATAATTTATTAAAAAATGAATAATTAACAGATGAGTAATGAATAATACAACTAAAAGATAAGCCAACCTTAAAGGAGACATTAATTCATCTTCAAAATGTGGCACAGTTGTTGATGTTAGTTCAGTGAATTAAACAATAAGTGGAGAGTTTTAGGCATTCGCCTTCAAAGCATGTCAGATTTGACATTGATTCTCTAATGTGTTGATCCCATGAACCTAGTCCCTTTTTCAGTCATATAGGAAACACGTAATCCTTTTTGTGAGAGATCTTAGGATGAATTCTGTTTTACGTACCCCTTTGGATGGCCCATGGATGGACCGTAATCAGAGTGAGTTTGTTTTCCTTTCCGTAAGTGCACATGACTGGGTAGGTACCTGTGGAGGCTGGAAGTCAGGTCAAAGTATTTTCCTCTGCTTTCCACCTTCTATTTTTATTTATTTATTTATTTTTTTATTATTAAAGATTTCTGTCTCTTCCCCACCTCCACCTCCCCTTTCCCTCCCCCTCCCCCAATCAAGTCCCCCTCCCTCGTCAGCCCAAAGAGCAGTCAGGGTTCCCTGCCCTGTGGGAAGTCCAAGGACCACCCACCTCCATCCAGGTCTAGTAAGGTGATCATCCAAACTGCCTAGGCTCCCACAAAGCCAGTTCGTGCAGTAGGATCAAAAACCCATTGCCATTGTTCTTGAGGTCTCTGTGTCCTCATTGTCCGCTATGTTCAGCGAGACCAGTTTTATCCACCTTCTATTTTTTAAGATACGGTCTTTCACTGGACCTAGAACTCTCTGTTTCAGCTAGACTATCTGGCCATTGAGCTCTGGGGCTCTAGCTGTCTACACCCGACCCTGGCACTGGGGTTGCAAGTACACTATCACAATCAGTTTGCTCGCTGAGCCATCTCTCAAGCCCCCACCTTAGATTTTGTCAGCAGTGCTCACTCCATATCGTAAGTGGATTCCCAAGTATATTGTCCAATTTTTAGTCTTGCTTGAATCTTCCTACTATGTGCAGTCAAGGGCATACATGAATATGAATACTGGTGATGAAAATGAGATTTCAATACTCCATAGAGTTTTATGGAAAACGTTATAAATAGTAAGTGGTGTTTGGTTTTCAAATTTTGTATTTAAAACTATGTAAGATTTTTATATGGAAAATAAAATATATCTTATCCAAAGCTCCTGCTACTGATAGCTAATCACTGTGTAACTATACTTTTTTTTTTGTTTTTTTTTTAGAACAAGTGTAACTATGTGAAAGTGAAAAAAAAATGTTTTGATTTGGAGAAAATAAGCCTAATCATGATGCCATTCTTTTAAAACCACACTGGATATTACCATAGAAATCATTAGAAAAAAAAAACTGGATTCATCAATTCTTTTGGACTATTTTCTTCACTGTAGAAAGGGTAAATCATCAGCGAAAATTTTTTTTTCCCCGGCCTCTTCGCTTCTGTGCGTAGCTGGAGAATATAAGTGTTCTGGAACAAATAGATGATACTTTAGCATAGCCTAGTGGCTAAGCAGCAGCATTAACCCAGAAACTCAAAAATACTAACCTTGTTTACGTACAGTGCTTTCCTAGTTCACAGGATCTTTTTCCTTCAGGAAAAGACGGGTAAGATAAGATGGAGACTAATGAACTGCATGACCGACTATTACAAAAGCTGAAACTATGACCCCAAAAGGAGACAGAAGGGCAGTAAAGTGCCTGTCACATCTACGTAGAATCATTGTTAACAATGATCTGTCTGATATTGGAAGTCTGTATAAAGCTGATTGCTTCTCTAATAAAAATGAATAGAAGTCTCTTGTTCATATAACTGTAGAAGATTTTAATTCCAGATAACCTGTCAGATAAAAATCTCAGCGATATGTTTTGGAGTTTCTCATTGTGTAGAGTCTTAATTTATTTCGTATGTATTTGTTGAATGCATAGACAATTTGTAATATTTTGAAGTCACAAATAATATTGCCCACTTTAATTTACACCATAAATCTATACCTGACATGAGGCTTATTTCTAGCCAGAGGAGGCCCTAGCTCAGCTTCTGACAGAAAAATAGGGTAAAAGCCTTCCAGCCTCTGACCTTGTGTCTACCAGGACTCCAGTCTGTCCAGCATCCCATGCTTGTCGAGAGGAAGAGCAGTTAGGCCCTTAGACCAGTACATCACAGCGTGCAACTCAAAGTGAGCATTTAACACAGAAGTATCACATTTGCTCCAAGTGAAGTGGATGCCTTCTGGTAAAATCATGTTACATGTTTCTGTCTTAGATATACGACCCTCAGCTGGTTAGGACAGCAGCACCATGTCTAGGTTTGCTTGTGAGCCCAACCTTTCAGACATTAGTCTTCTGTCTTTTATTTGCCAGAGGAAGTTGATTTCTCACTATAAACCACTTTTAGTATGAATTTTCCTTTAGAGCATAGCCATATTTGCCTTCTTGCCTTCACCTACATTTCTGTATAGTTCTGTTTGCCTTCCCAGATCAAACGCCTTAGTCTGAATTTATGCTGACTCCGTGCATATCTTACTGCTTGCCATATTGATGGAACTTCTGGCCAAGTGTTTCCTAGGCTTTCAAGCATAGACTAACTTCCTTGTCCATATACAGTCTTGTAAAGACGTGTGTGGCCCTCTATAAATAGCAGAGCCACCACATTTAATGTGATAAAGGGGATACGCCAAAAGGCCAGTTTCTTTTTCCAAGTCCCTTCAATATTCATAGCATCTTCTACATACTAAATCGTTAAGAACAGTATTTTCACTTTTTAGGATTTGGTAACAAATATTTGGTCATGGTAGAAAACTTCTCTTGTTACTCAGGTAATCATTAAGCCCATTGTTTTGGTGTGTTATGCTCTCCTGGTTTCTCCTTATAAAATGTTTACTCTTAGACTCAAAGTTGATCTTTTCATTATTCTATTTAAGGTTCTTTCTCAGGAGAAGGAACACCTTGACATACATTATATTCTGCTTTATGTGTCAAATAAATATCCCAACATCTTCAGACGCCCTTTTTATAGATATAGGGACATATTAACTGGTTTTCAAGAAAGAAAATTAAGTTAGAATATAATCTCATATTTTTTCTTTAATTTCTTTTAAAAGGCACTTATATGTAGTTATGAAGAGACAAGACTAAAACCATTTTAAACCCAGGCCCCATTTTGTGTTAACCTAGCAGGAACTCCACCTCAAGCACCCCACCCCATGTACCTGAAAACTCCAAGGAAAGCCACAAACAGCGCAAAAACTACCTGACTGCCTAGACATCTGAGGACAGCCAATCAGAAGCTAGACTAACAAGTTTTTATAGTTACCTGGTGTTTTGTATAAAGTTGCACAAGTCCCCTCTTGACTTAGAGCCAACTGCAACATAAGCATATCCCCCTACCCAATCCGGTAGCAAAAGGCATATAACTCCCTGCTTGCGGTTTATTCCTTTAAAGACCCCTTGCACTGTGAGCTAGGGGCCTTCCTCCCTCATCCACTGCATCAGTGTGTAGGACGAAGCTCCTACTAGTGAGCTTGTAAAAGAATAAAGAAGCCTTGTGTGATTGCATCAGAAAGTTGGCTCTATGGTGCTCTCACTGGGCAACTTGTATCTCAGGCATACAGTTATAAGTCATTTTAATTAATGTGAGATGTTTTTAAGTGAATTTACTTAAAAATACTATGTACTAAATTTTATAAACAGCTAACAGAATTATAGTAAAATTGCTTTCTTTTTTGATTTTTGTTGTTGTTGTTGTTGTTTGTTTGAATGATTTTTTTGTTTTTGGAGACAGGGTTTCTCTGTGTAACCCTGGCTATCCTGAAACTCACTTTGTAAACCAGGCTGGTCTTAGACTCACAGAGATCCACCTGCCTCTGCCTCTAGAGTACTGGGATTAAAGGATTAAAGGTATGTGGCACTACACCCTGCTGATTTCATTTTCTAAATTTAAGTATTACTGTAAAAAAAAAAGTTTGTGGCGAGCCAGGAGGTGGTGACACATTCCTTTAATCCCAACACTCAGGAGGCAGAGACAGGTGGATTTCCGTAAGTTAGAGGCTGGCCTGCTCTACAGAACAAGTTCCAGGACAGTTTCTAAAGCTACACAGAGAAACCCTGTCTCAAAAAACAAAACAAGAAAAGGAGAAAAAGAATAAGAAGTTTATGGCGTACAGTGACATGTCATCTGGAAGTTTGCAAGTGTGAATAATTGTCAATAAAATAAAAATGTCTTGTGTTTATTTAATGCCAAAGCATTGTGGGAGAGATTGAAAGCCTTTAGACTTTCTAAGCATTTATATTTTGGCAGGTATGTGGTCTGTGTAAGAGCAGAAGGATAACTATTTATATAGAATCCAAGCTAGGTCCAGGTCCAAGACATTTGGGGTTCATATCTCAATGATGTCACTAATGTGGGTAAGCTTGAACATCAGTTTATTTATTTATTTATTTGCTTTAGTTTCATTGTTTTCAAATGGTGACAGTGGACTAGAAAAGCTGAAAGGCTTCTTGGGCCCAGAGATTTATAATGTAGTAAGTCTTTCTTAGTCCCTTGTAAGCACATGATCCACTCATTCCTTGCCCTGGTGTGTACAGTGATATAAAGGACTCTAGTGGAGTGAGTTAAATGTGGTACATTGGAAAAAGAGGAACAGTTTGGGAATTTGAGTCCTTGGAAGGCAAAGACGGGAAACATGAAGATTAACTTCCATAAGGCTAAGAAAGGTGTAGTAGGAGACCATTTGTTTGTTCCCGGCTACTCAGTCCCAAAATAATCACACAGAAACTGTATTAACTAAATCACTGTTTAGCCCATTAGCTCTAGCTTCTTATTGGCTAACTCTTATATCTTAATTTAACACATGTCTATTAATCTGTGTATCGCCACAAAGCTGTGGCTTATTGGGTAAAGTTCCAGCCTCTGTCTCCAGCCTGACTACATAGCTTCTCACTGACTCTGCCTTCTTTCTCCCAGCATTCAGTTTAGTTTTCCCCACCTACCTAAGTTCTGCCTTTCTCAGGCCTAAGACAGATTATTAACCAATGGTATTCATAGCGTACAGAGGGGAATGAATGTTTTTCTTTGTTTAGAGTGTTGGTTGCAAGTTGTTTTGGATAATGGTCAGGAAGAAAGCTAAAAAGTGATTAGATTCAGAGTTCTTGTTTTGAAAAAATGAGGGGGAGAGGAAGTGCTATGGGACAATGATCTTGTACCCTGTAAAGATTTATTAGTTGTATTTTAATAAAATGCTGATTGGTAATAGCCAGGCAGGAAGTATAGGTGGAGCAATGAGAACAGGAGAATTCTGGGAAGAGGAAAAGTCAGTTGGCAGTCATCGTCCATACAAAGAGGAATCTAGATGAGAATGCATTGCCGATAAAAGGTTCCAAGCCACATGGCTAACACAGACAAGAATTATGGACTAATGTAAGTTATAAGAGTTAATAAGGAGCCTGAGCTAATATGCCAACCAGTTTATAATTAATGTAGATCTCTGTGTGTTTCTTTGGGACTGAAAGACTGCAGGACAGGGCAGGACAGAAACCTCTGTCAACAGAAAGGTTTTTATTATTATATCATGTGTGAAAGCACATGATATGCAATTAGTTGTACTCTTATAATTAAGAATAAATACCTGTGAACTTTAGAAATATAATAAACTAAACACAACAGAACAATCCAACAAAACTACTGGTGAAATTTTCTCTTCTTGTTTTTGTAGATTTTCTGTGATATACCTGTAAAAGAATATAGTGTCAAAAAAAATTTCTATTAATTAAAATTTATTAAATCAGTTTATTAAAAATTTGAGAAATCTGTTTGAGAGTATTCTTGGATGTAAGCCTGGAGTACCTAGACATTTAATGTTTGAGAGGGTTTCTGGGCCCAGGAACATGAATCTTAGAATTAACCTAAGGATTCTGGGAAATGTATAAACCTCTCCCTAACTCAGTTTTCTCAGAAGCAAAATGTAAATTATGGATGAGTGACCTCACTAAAGGACAAGTAGTAACTAATATGTGAAATGTGTTCATGGGGTGCTGGGCAAGTTCACAGTGTCTCACATATCACAGCTCATGCTAGAACCCAAAAACGGAAGTTTTGGTAGATATACAAGTATAAGAAAGGGGAGACATTAAAATATAAAGTTATAAAAGCCAGTTTATAACCTCCTCCAGCCTCGGACCCCTTTCTCCCTTAATTCCTCTTGAGCATAATGACTGTACTCGGGGAGTCCTGTGCTGCCAGCTACTGGGCCTCTACTCATACGCTCCTCCTTTTTCTGTCTTTTAAGCAACGTCCTAGGCTTGCTAACTCATGTTTAAGATCCTTCAATCTAGGAAATTATTTCTCCCCTTCTGCCCCCACAGCCCACCCCATTTCTTTTTGTTAACTCTACCTACATTCACTCACTCATTCATTTAAATGTACAAAATTTATGTGTTGATTAAATACAATTTTAAAATGTGTATACACTATTAAATGGCTGTCATGTTACTTCACATGTGTTTTAAAATCCGTAACATTTTTATGATAAGAACATTTAAATTCTCAGCGATTTTCATAAAAACTTTATTATTGACTCTAAATACTAACTTTAAAAGTTTAAAACTTTTCCGGTCACATGATCCTCACCTCTTCATGCTAGTTTTAACTTCATCTCCATTGTGTTTTTTATTTTACCCTGTAGTTTTGTGAAGTTATTCATTTAAGAAAGCATCCATAAGCCTGAAACAGCTTACTCAACACTTAATGGCAAAATGACTTTTATTTTGTTGTTACCATGGTACTCAAGGCATTCATGTAATTGAATCTTCTAATTATACAATGTAAATATTTTATGAAAATAATCACTGGGAGAGATTAGTGCTGTTGTGATTAGATCTCCAAAACCCTTTGCCATTGCTGGTGCTGTAGTGCTGACCCCCATTGTCTTCTATGAGGTCCCTAAAAAGAGCCATGTCCAGAGAGTCCTGCCCCAACTCCACTACAGTGTATCCCTTTTCTCATAGCTTGCTCTCATTGAACTGGCTTTGTTGGTTTTTTTTAAAGCTCTCTGACGTACTAAATGTACATATATGAAATTTAAAAAGTAAAAATTACATATACATATAATTAAATAAATAATATTTTAGATTTCTAGAAGCAGGGAAGATGGCTCAATGCTGTGGAAGTATGAGGACTTGAGTTCAAATCCCCAACATTAGCATTAAAAAAGCAGGCAGGGTAGCGTATTTCCTTTATTCTAGCACTAGGGAGACACAGATGTATGGAGTCACTTATCCAGTCACCTTAGCCAAGTTGATAGGCTTTATGTTCACTGAGAGACCCTTTCTCAGAAAATAAGGTTGAGAGCTACTATGGAGAACATCCAGTATCAACCTTTATACACTTATACACACCCAAACAAACACACATAATAGATAATAGATGATAGATAGATAGATAGATAGATAGATAGATAGATAGATAGATAGATAGATAGATAGCATTTCTTAACATTCATCCTAGAATTATTTATATCATTAAAGGTGTGACATTAATAATCATTGTATTAATCATTGCTTCACCAGTTAGTCAGAAAAGGAAAGTACAAGTTGTCCTCTGTTTTAAAAAACAATGTTTTTCATTTTTAGAAAAGCAAATGTCTTTTTAATGTTAACTTTTTAAATACTTTCTTTATACTATGCTGTGGGACAATAGTCTTGTACCCTATAAAGTTTTGTTACTTGTATTTTAATAAAACACTGATTGGCCAGTAACCAGGCAGGAAGTATAGACAGGGCGACCAGAACAGGAGAATTCTGGGAAGAGGAAAGGCTCAGTCAGGAGACAACACAAGGAGCCAGTCATAGAGGAAACAAGATGAGAATGCCTCACTGATAAAAAGGTACCAAGCCACATGGCTAACATAGACAAGAATTATGGGCTGATTTAAGATGTAAGAGTTAATAAGAAGTCTGAACTAATAGGACAACCAGTTCATAAGTAATGTAAGCCTCTGTTTTTCTTTGGGTTGAACAGCTGCGTGACTGGGCAGAAGAGAAACCTCTGTCAATAATACTACATTTGGCCCACCCAGTTCTGCCAGTTCTGGGTAGAAGACAGCTCTGTTTTTTTTTTTCCTATCATGTTTCCATCAAATGATCTATGTAAGGAAGCAAAGGTTACCTTCCAAACCAAAATGTTGATACCATATCACTGTGGTATCAGCAGCCAAGGAGTCATTCTTAAAGACAGCTGGTGTTTTGCTTTGATTATTTCAAGGATTTTGATGTCTGTTCATGTTTAACAAAGACTATAACCCTGAGAAACCGCTGATGGGAAGCATAGCTGTTCAGAATCTGACTAACAGAGCAGAACATTAAAGACATTCCGCACAATTCACATAATCTATTTGCACTGTGAAGGAGCAAATCACTGTGCTGCAGATTTTTCCAGCCTGGAAAGTCAGGACTTCTGCATATGCTACCCTCTGTTCTTATCCTTAAAGGATGATAGATCCCTCTTCCCCCCCCCCCAAAAAAAAGAGAGAGAGACAGAGAAACGGTGCCAATAGTGAACTTGGTAGCTCTAGATTAGTTATATTTAAAAAGAAATGGAACTAGCTTGCCTACTTGCAGACCCTGATTCTTTGAGATATCATGCTATATTGTGTGACATACTAAGGATACTAACCTTAAAGTCTACCAAATTATAGTCTATCATCTATAATACATTATAAAAATGACGAGAGAATGCCATCTGTATTAAGCTCAGTTCTGTTTGTTGGTATGTGGTTCCTACTGTTATGAACTTTCAAATGTTCTTTCTGCCTTTTACTTTTCTGTTTGTAGTGAAAAGATTTTCCTTTAGCCAAAACTTTAACATCAGCCAAAATGATCAGCTTATCTATCCAATACAGAGTTCCCTGGATAAAGAAAATAAAGAATACGAGATGAACAAAACACTGAAATCCACCAGCCAACCACAGTAAAGCAGAGGGCATACTGAGGTTGAGAAAACTTCAAAGAATATGGATAAAGTTGTCACAACCAATGGCTACTCCCTCCCATTGGGTAGGATATGCCCCTTTTTTTCTAAGAGACACAAACTGCTGTACGTTTAGCTTTTGATTGCCTTTAAGCAAGACTCATTGTTTTCAAAACTTCTCCTGAGTTAGAAACAAATATGTGTTATTCCTTCCAAAATTTAGCCATCAGTTTACTAATATATCTGAAAGAAAGAGAGGGTTCGGGGTGTTTGTATTGCACACATGAATAATAAATTGTGTTGAGACAAAATGAAAGCTTCCTGAAGGATCGTGTACTACCTTAGCAGTGCACGCTCACTGGTGTCCCTGGATGGGAGACCCATGTGCCTCCTAGGATGCCCGTCTCTAAATGATCTCAGCAAAAGTTACTTAACCTTCTTGAATTCACTTGTTCATATTCAAAATTACATCTGTAATCACTATTTCCAAAAGTTGCTATGTGCTAAATGAGTTATCACTTAAATGCTTATTGTTTTGTCTGGCACATAATAATTCATTTTTGTTATTGATACCTGAAACAGTCATCTAAATAGCTAAAATCCTCTTCTTATTTTATTGTTATCTGTGTGAAGGTAGTGAGGCTATGTGATGCAATAGTGGGGCACACACGGCATGTCACATGGTAGGTCATTCTCCTCTTTCAAATTTGATTGAGTTTCCAGGTGCTGATTCAGGTTTTTATGCTTGCATAACAAATACTTTACCTGCAAATATATCCAACTGGGCCTTGTGTTTTAATATTTTAATGTACTTTTTTGATTCTCTCATACAATACATCCTTACCACAATTTCCCTTCCCTCCACTCTTGCCAGACTCCCCACTCTTCTGCTCCCCCATTTCCCTTCAGAAAAGGGCAGGCCTTCCAGGGATATCAGCTAACAACGTACAGTAAGACTAGGCACAAGCCATCATATCAAGACTGGAAGAGGCAACCCAGTAGGAGAACAGGCAGAAGAGTCACAGACACCCTCCCTCCCAGTGTCAGGACTCCCACAACAACGCCAACCTAAGCAATCATAACATTAATATGCAGAGAACCTAGCATAGAACCATGTAGACTCCATGATTGCCACCTCGGTCTCTGTGAGCTCCTCTGAGCTCTGTTTAGTTGAATCTATGGCCCCATTCTCCTGGTGTCCTTGACCTCTCTTGCTCTTGCCATTCTTCCTCTCTCTCTTTAGCAGGGTTCCCTGAATTCCAAGGGGAGGGACACAATGGAGATTTCTTTTGGACTCTCTCTCTACCCAATATTTGGCTGTGGGTCCTGTTACTTTGTGATATTTCCTTATTACAGTAGTAATATATATAGCTGAAGCATGCTTGGGCAGTCCATATATGCCAGGAAATAAATTATATATGTATATATATATATATGTATGTATATATAAAATACAAATGATATATTAAGTGTATAATATATCATTTGTATTATAACTTTCTTACACATAAATCTAAAATTATCAGAGAAACATGAAAAGATAATTCAAATCACATTAACATATCACTTCAAAAATACACTTAGGTATAGAAGAATTAAATATATATATCTTTTTTCTTCTATATTTGCATGTATTTGTTATTTTACCTTTTTTTCTTGCAGTAATTTTAGCCTTTTTTTTTTCAAGAAGTGATATTTCTGCCAGCATTAAGCACTCTCTATGTATTTATTGTTCTATTACGGTCATGTGAGTAAATGGTTAAAAAATTATTTCCTAATTAAAATTATTCTTACATCTTACATTTCTACTAAATCAATTGGTTGTAATAAATCATATAATATGAAAATTGAACTTTGTGAAACAGAGCACAAATTGCGTTAATGATTGATAGGTAATAAGTGTCAAATGAAAAAAAATTATTAGACAAGTAGTAGAAAGTGTTTATCCTGCGACCAAATACCCAGTGAATGATTTAGAGCTGTGATCATTCCTTTAATGTTTCCCGTGGTAATTGTCAGGAAGAGGTATGAAGAATCGTGGGACCTCAATAATATGCCTTGCCATTTTAATTGCTAAGAGAAGCAAAGGAATCTTAATTGCTTGGAGATGCATTACTAATTAAAGTGTCACTCGATATTCAGGCTGAAATAATTAGTTTGAATATTTGTAGGAGCTGAGATATAAATTTAGTTCCAAATTCAGGAACATACCCACAACAGACTTTGTTAAAATGATTTATGGTTAAGAGAGGTTAACAATCATGAAATTTTAAATGTTTCTTTAATTTTGTACAATTTAAATTTCATTGGATTATTGAACTTGAAAGAATGAAGTTCACAGTATTTTAAAACTTGGTATGTTCTTATTCAATTGCTATAACTAAGTTAAATTCCTGAAATGCCTTAAGATTTCTGGGGTGCAGTTAATTTTTCCTTACTTGTTTGAACATTTTTTACAACTTGGAAATATGCTCCCCTAGAATTAAGTACATCAACATAGTTATAACATATTATATGGATTCCAAGTTGGGTCAGAAATACACAGCAACTTTTACAGATGTCTTGATGTTCAGTGAACTTTAAACAATATAGCTAAAATTCCCCATTTTTCTAAAGCTAATTAAACCCTACATACTAAAAAAAAGGGTTAAAGCAGTAAAATTGGAAAAAAATAAAGAAATCAGATGTTGAGTGTTACTTGACACATTTAAGAAATAGGAAGATGGCTAGAAACCAAATATGAGTGAGTACATCATATTTGGTTTCTAGCCATAAATAAAGGACATTGAGCCTATAATTCGTGATCCTAGAGAAGCTAAATAAGAAGGTGAACCCAAAGAAAAACACATAGGCATCCTCCTGAATATTAACCTTCATTAGGCGATGAAAGGAGACAGAGACAGAGACCCACATTGGAGCACCGGACTGAAATCTCAAGGTCCAAATCAGGAGCAGAAGGAGAGAGAGCACGAGCAAGGAACTCAGGACCGTGAGGGGTGCACCCACACACTGAGACAATGGGGATGTTCTATCGGGAACTCACCAAGGCCAGCTGGCTCGGGTCTGAAAAAGCATAAGATAAAACCGGACTTGCTGAACATAGTGAACAATGAAGACTACTGAGAACTCAAGAACAATGGCAATGGGTTATTGATCCTATTGCACATACTGGCTTTGTGGGAGTCTAGGCAGTGTGGATGCTCACCTTACTAGACCTGGATGGAGGCGGGTGGTCCTCGGACTTCCCACAGGTCAGGGAACCCTGATTGCTCTTTGGGCTGATGAGAGAGGGAGACTTGATTGGGGGAGGAGGAGGGAAATGGGAGGCGGTGGCGGGGAGGAGGCAGAAATCTTTAATAAATAAATAAATTTAAAAATAAAAAAAACAAACAAACAAAACGAAATGGGAAGATGGAGCCACAGTTAAGAGCACTGGCTATTCTTCCCGAAGACTCGGGTTCCATTCTGAATACCCACATGGCAGTTCATAGCTGTCTGTAGCTCCAGTTCCAGTGGATTCAATGCCCTCTCCTAGATTCTGTATGCATCAAGCATACCTGTGGTACACAGACATGCATGTTGACTAAACACCACCCACATACATCAAGCAAAAATAAATACATTTTTTAAAAAAATCTAAAGATATACTAGGACAAGTAAAAACATAAAAATGAACAAAATTCTTTTCTTTCACATGGTTATTACATAAAAATGTGGTCGTGTCTCACGGATAAGATTTACATTTAAAAGCTACAAAATTGTGAATATTCAACTTTTTCTTCTACTTTCTCCACAACTATATTTATTATAGAGGAGACTGAGAGCTTTGTCCTGGTTGCCTTAACCTGTTTTTTTAAGAAGAGCGTTGTAGTGATATTTTATTTGTATCGTAATAAATAAAGTTTGCCTGAAGATCAGAGTACAAAGCTAAGTCACTAGAGGCCAGGCAGTGGTGGTATGCACCTTCGATCCTAGGACGCAGAAGACAGATGCAGATGGATCTCTGTGAATTCAGAGCTACCCTGAGCTGCCTAAGTTCAATCCAGAAACAGATCCAGGTGGAGGTGGCTCACACTTTTAATCCCCGTGTTTGGGAATCATACACCTTTAATCCCAGCTCTAGGGAAGTGGAGGCAGGAGCGATGTGCCTGGGCAGAGAGAGGAATATAAAGGGAAAAGAACAGTAACTCACTGGAGTGTAGAATCTGAGCTTTGGTGGAGACAGTACAGTCTAGACCATGGGAGGATCACCCCTTCGGTCTGAGCATTGATGGAGGTAAATGGCTTGCTGTTCTGATCCTCTGATCTTCAGCTTTAACCCCTTCATCTGTCTCTAAGGTTTTATTATTCATGCTGCAGAGGAGAAAAGAAATCACATCCCTCATTTCATAGTGTGTGGTTACTAGGCTTCCCTTTATTTGACTTAGACATTGCATGCCTCCTCTCAGGGTCTACTCTGCTCATGTAGCTATCCAGTTTTCCAGGCTGTAGTGGATAGGGTATCTTTAATGTCATATATCTGTATAAAACATGCAGCCCCTCCTTTTTTTGCTACACTGTGTGCTTCAAATTGAGATATATTATGCTATAGATATTCAACTTTCTTTTCCCGACACATTGAATATTTGGATCCTGTCCTTCTTTTCGCTTAAACATCTGGGCAGGTGCGTGTGTACTGAAGCATGGTGCTAATAGTCTAGGATTTCCTCCGTCTTGTTACCCGTTTTGCTCTCAAACGTGCTCTGGAAAATGGAAGTACAACTTGCAGTACAATTTTTACAAACATTCCGATAAGTCTTGGGAACCCGGAGTTGTTTTCACTAGCATGAAACGGCCTTTAAAATGAGATTTTTAAATTGCCATGAAACCTTTGCTAAGTTTCAAATGCATTTAAGTGTTGACTTCAGTCACAAAAAGGTATTTCCTTTGAATATAAGAATATGTAGTAGACAGTAACAAAATATTTGGAACAACTTTGCTTTCTTCCCCATTAAAATCATGTGAACACACTAGAAAACGACTTTGATACAACTATTTATAAAAAATAAAGCATGTATTTATTACCTGGTAGACAACCACAATTTTAGAGTAACCTTATATTACACTGCATTATTATTTACTAGCAAAACATTGCAGTATGTGACTCTATATCTAGGACATCAAAACAAAGCAGAACCATTATATAAAACATGCTGAAGTATGAAGAACTTTATATTCTTGTTCAGATTATTCGTCTCTGTGAGATAAGTGTTATCATAGCAGTTTACAGGTGAGATTACTGAAGCAGAGAGGGATTGCGTCATATCTAGCTAGTAAGTGGCCACAATTTGATCTGAGTGTCTGATTCCAGAGTTTGTGGTCTGAACCAGCAGGCTGCACTCCTAGTTCTAAGCAGAGCTTTTCTTCTGCGGTGATTTCCAGTGCAGGAATTCACAGTGCTCACATACTGCCAAAGGCCGGGCCAGCCAAATACACACGTGAAGTAACCTGGTGACATTTTGTGAGAGGTGGAACTGTGAGAATCCCAGGAAACAAGAGAATATGCCCTGCAAAAAGAATTCCACAAAATATATTTTCTAAATGGTCTGATTTCAAAGCACATCTGTGGCTGAATCTGGCCCATGTGGTCCTCGGTCTGCAGCACTTAGTTTACAGAAATAGAACCTCTACATTAGCTGAGAATCCCTGGGAAGCTCGACTGGTTCCTACAGACTGACAAACAGCATTTATTTTTAATGAATAAGGATGCTTAGCTAGTCATGCATTTGGAAATTGCTTTCGTTGAAATAAGAGAATGAAAGGAATTAAAAGTAAGGTGCTCTTGAAAAAAATCTCTCTTTATTAAAATAATGAAGCCCCCCCCTTGTGATGTTCTCAGCTAAGCAATCAGATGATCTTTCTGTTATCTCATCTGTCAGTTTCTGACATTAAGGTTTCTGAGACATGACAGTGTTAAATATCCAGTAACGGACCACAAGCTCTAAATGGTACTGTCTTGATTTAAGATAAAATAATTTTTGCATGAGTCTAGCATTTATTCTTTATCTCAGGGTTGTGTCATTTTTTCAACATGTTGAATATCTTAATTATTATTTGCATGTTAAGATTGTGACTTGGTGAGCAGTGTATAAACGAAAATTGACACAATGTCTTCTAGGCAAGAAGACACAATGTATCTGCTTGGTCGTTTGGCTGGAGTTACTTTGTCAAAACATCAGTTTACCGCTGTGTCAGGAGGTATTGTTGAGTTTGGTTTGGCGTGTTGAGAACTAGGAGGAATATTTGCCTTGCTACAAAAGCAAATGCTTTTGATTGTCTAAATGTATGATTAGGAAACAAAACCCTTCTGTTCAAGTGCTCTGGAGTTTAGATAAAAATCAAAAAAAACTATCCACTGAAGCAAATGCAAGGACAATAAATAAAATTTAGATCAGTGAATGTTCAAACTCCTAAATCAGTGGCAAATTAGGTAACACCCAAGGGCTGGAGATGTGGATATTACATAATGAGGATAATAAAGGAGTTGAATGCGATGCGCCTCCGCCGCATGCTAGTAGCTAATTCAAGTGAGAATGCCTTGCAGTCGTTTGTCGGCCGAGATGCATGTGTTCGGCTAAATGGAAATCTTGGGCGTTCTCTCATACACCCCATTATTTGTAATTGAACACCTGATTTCTATCATGCAACAAATTAACATCTGCACCGGATCTGTCTTTTATGCATATGGATGTAGTGATTAGAATTTTGCAGATAGACAGATACTTGAAAACAAAAAGACAACATTGTGAAACACTTCCAGCCATAATTTTTGATTACATATTGAGAATCGTTTAATTATCTTACTCCATTTAATTAGCCCCTCTACTTAGGTCAATTGCTTTTTTTATTAACATGACATGTTAGCAATTTGTTAATTGGCATAAAATAACATGAGACTTGCTTGTACTTCACATGAGAAGTGCATGTGTATAAGCAAGCTCGTGAAAACACAAGAAGGTAAATGTGTCATTTAGCCACCTCCTAGGATTTGCCGGGACCACTGCCTGGTGCCCTTTGCATTTCTATCATTGTATTATCCAGGATGGGTTTGTTGGTGTGAAGGACTAGAAATTTCCAGACCATGGTTACACATTTAATATACAAGAGCTTTTCTAATCTGTGGAGCCTGGTGAAAAGTGAAGAAAATGGATGAGTCATTGCTCGCTGAAGGCAGATAGACACAAGAATATAAATATTCAGCCAAGCAATTATGTTTTAAAGGGTCTAGTCAATATCGGACCTATAACTGCCCAGTGTCTCTTGCTGGTGCTCTGCACTGCTCATACAGTTTTGGCTGTTTGAAATGTTGTTTGTTTGTTTGTTTGTTTGATTGATTAATTGATTGATTGTTTCTTGAGACAGGGTCTTGGTTTGTAGCTCAGTCTGGTCTCAGATTCACTGTTTAGCTCTTTGTGTTTCAGGTTGGCCTTTAACTCCTTTTCCTCCCTCCCTCACCTCCATAAAACTGAGATTATGTGCCCGCCACCACATAACACTAATCAAAGTCTCTATCGGTGTTTTATGTTAAAAATTACTTTGTATGTATTAGTGAAGATACTGATTATACCTAGGAATAAATTGTGTTTTGTCTCAAAGAATTCTTCTAGAATTTGGCACGAATGGACAACTATGAGTTCCCTGCATTGGAAGTAGGAGCTTAGCCATAATATATCAAACTTCCTCGCAATCTATCCATTATTTAGGTGGGCATAATTTTCTTTTTGAGCCCCCACTTAGTTTTACTGCGAAAGCATCATAATTGCTAGAACTGCTTGATGGAGAAAATAGAGAAATGTAGAATAATGTTGGTTTTTCTGTTTATTTCCTTATAATTCTACTGTATTGTACATAGTCTGTGGTTACCGCACGCCTCACAAAATTTAAAAGTTAAATGAGATTTGTGGACCAAATGACCTTGTGTTCATGTTTTATAAATAAAATAATGAGGGCAAAGGTGGTGAAACTTTTAAAAATATTTGTGGAGAACTAAAATCAATTATTTAATTTTTACTGGGCAAATATATCCTGGGCAAAGCCCCAAGTCAAGCATTGTGGCACATAGAATTCACAATATGCCTAAGTCTGCAAGCGCTGTTTTGTTTCTTGTTGGAAATGTTTACGTCCACTTGGGGGCACTGTGATCAAATTTAAGGGAGGGGAAAAAAGAAAAAAAATTGTTTGATTTATTTCGGTTAGAAAAATTACCCATTGTTCTCTCTGTAAATCTAATTATGTACTTTTAGATAAAATGCCTTTTAAATATATCGAAGTAGCTGAGGTTTTTTAAATGTCTTGATTAGGTATAAATTAAAAGAGTGTTTTTCACATTGCACTCTGCAGAGCCATAGCACCAGCCTCCCGTGAAGCCTTGGTGGGGCACATTCTCAGGCCCCTTCTCTGGCCTGTTGGAATCCGAGGCTCCTGGTTCCTGGCAGCCCGACTCTCCAGAAGCCCTCCTTGAAAGATGGCTTGCTTACTGACATTTGGCAGCCAGCACATTGGAACAAATTCTGAAAAAGTTTTTTAGTATTTAGCTTCTAATATATGTTTTAAATAGTGTGGAAAATCACTGTTCTTAGAGACAAGTCCTGTTAGTTTTAATATGTAGACTCTGAAGCCATTTCTCTCTTCATAGAAGAACTGGATCTACTTATGCTACAATCATCGTGGTAGTCATTGCCCTTCCCCACATCCCCCTCAAAAAATATAATCAGACAAATTTTGACACAAATCTTTTGTTTTCTTTTATGTAGATAAGTTAGCCAGTTATTTATAAAACTTTTCTCCTTGTGATAATCTCAGAGACATTATCTAGAGTCCATGATAATGCTTTTAACAATGTTCTCTAACATCTCCGGACTAAATTTGCACTCATTGAAAGACCTACTATGTGTGTTGGTAAATTGATAAAGGTTCAGGCAATTGGGAAACCATTCAGAACTTCTATTTACTTTTAGAAAAACACCGGCGAAATAGTGAGCTAGACGAATCTGACATTTCTTGTCTATGACGACTATACTAAAGCAGAACCACGGCACTCGGTCTCTTTAATAAGTGATTCTGTTGCTCTGTTCAAAAGAGACCTTCTAAACTGTTGGAAGAGAATCCCGTTGCTCTTAGAGAAAAACTCCATGCTTCTAGTTGGAGGAGGGAGAACCATCTAGAAGCTAGACCACAGAGCTGTAACCTGAATTCTGCACTCCTTCCTCCCAGTGTTATTGTTTCACAGTCGTCTTCACATTTTCTGGGACATTGGATGAGCCTCTTTGCCTCTTTGTTATCTGCTATCTTCCATTGTGGATTCTCTTTGAGGAAGTTAAAGTACAAAATTTCTGTTGAGTCTTCATGGGGAGAAGATACAATTGAGGAAGTGATCCTGCAGCTGACTTAACAAAGTATTATGTAAACTTGCTATATTTACAGAAGATTCTGAGCTGTTCTGTGTCTTGTGGTGCTGGTCCTTCACTGGAGATGGCTGACTTTAGAAGCATCTTGGGAGGTTTTTTTTTCTTTTGTATTGCTTTGTCTGAGTACAGTTCCCTGCCTTGACAGCCACCTGTCTTCCTATGCAAGCACTTTTAACAAAGGACCAATCCACCCAGCACAGGCTGCGTATCACTCCAGAGTACAAAGGATGAGGTTGTTCCTGTTCAGACATCTGAACATTCTGATCAAACATTGTCAGATTCTGCGTGTGTAAAAGGTAAAAGCTTACATGAAGATAAATACTGAGTTATATCCAGGAACCCTTTAACTATGACCCTAAAGTGATTCTTAAGCAAAACAACAAGTTGTATTATTATGTGCTAATAATACTTAAGGGCAGTCCTCAGCACAGGTTTTATAATATTAAAAGTAGAAGTTGATTGCAAAATATAGTTGTATCATCTGGAGGAATAAAGTGTACCTCCCTTATGAAATTAATGTAGTAACTAAAAGAAGACATGTAAAAGCACAGACCCTGGAGTTAGATAGTCAGTAAATCAGTTTGTCAGAAGTTGAGTGAATTATAAGAAAAGCAATGATGAAATGCATTGAGAATAGTCCCTTGACATATCAGTACAGCCTGCAGACTGCAGAATACACTCCACTATAATATACTTGTTGTTTTACTTAACTTCCCTTATCAGATTTTGACTTTCAGGGAGAGTAAAGTCTGATTTCATTGTGTTCACATGGAATAAAGTTAACTTGGGTACAACCAAAAACTTTAAAATTTCATTTTTTATCTGTATGTGTTTGTGTGCCTAGATGCATCATAAAATGAAGGGTTCAAAGGAGTCCAGAGGGCATCAGGTCCCCTGTAACTAAACTTATAAACCTCTTGATAGTGATGGCTGGGAACCAAACTCAGGGACCTCTGCAAGAACAGTAAGAACTCTAACAGACGAACCACCTCTCTAGAGGTGAAGAATTGTCTATAACCTTTTCAGTTTTCATTTTACTATAATTCCATATTGCTTTATTAAAGAGTTCATGGATTTTTATTTGATTATTAAGCATTGTCTGGAAACCTCCATGCTAATTTATCATTGCCTTTCATATTATCTTCTGCTTTATGTTGGTGTGAATGATTGCTATATCTTCTAACACAGTACAAATGTTCAAATTTTTATATCTCATTTTCTTTCAGTTCTAGAAGAAAGTGAGAGAGAGAGAGGAGAGAGAGAGAGAGAGAATCAATTAATTGAGGATTACTTGGCGTTTGGTAAATATCAGCAAAACAATGTCAACATTGTTATCTCCCGACATCCTACTAAAAAGCAGAAAAAGCAGATGACACCAATCTTTAAGGAGACTTGCCGTTCTGTTTCCTAAGGCAAGAGTAATATATGTTCCTTAATGGAAACTAAAGTAACTAACTAATGAAACTAATTAGACTGTGTTTCCATGAAGAGAAGATGGAGTCATCGTCTGCCAAACACTGACTCTCTCTCTCTCACACACACACACACTATCGTTAATGGACATTAATTAAGACAAATCTGTAGTTACCATCAGATTAGCTGAAGTTCTTTTTTGTGAAATCATCTTGATCCTCCACAAATTCATGTGCTATAGCTCTAATATTTATCCCTGGCTTCATATAAAAGAGAATGTGGTTTGCTCAGGTTCAATTTTTAAGTTAGCGTCCAGCATATCTTTTAGTAAATAATTAAATACATTTTTACTTAACTTTGTACCGGCACCTATGTTAGTTGTGTGGTAGTTAGAGGCTCACTCAAGCCAATGAGCTATGCACTCAGTCGCAGAACTGTGTGTTTCTTTCTCCTTCTATCCATTTTAACGTAGGAATATATGGTTCCATTGAGATGCAAATGCTGGACTACTTGATCTACTGCATGTTAGCATTCTTGGAAGAGAACGCTGCTTCCTTATATACATGTTCCTCAAAATAAAGGGAGGAGAGGGCAGATTTTGTGCAGATTTTGTATTGAGTTTTGAGAGGAAGGACGTCAAGGGCATCTTTGAAAGCATCCTGTAGATGTTTGATAAAAAGAGGGAGATGTTCCCAGTAGATGGCGCAAGCACTCCCCACAAATAAAAAACTTCTAATGACTGCAGGCTTGGGGAGAGAAGCTCTGTTTACAGACAAGAGACATCAGTACATTTTCTTTTCTAAAATGTAAAAATAAGATATTAGAAGAAGGAGAAGTGGCAATTCATTTTGGATATATGAGGCCTGACAGGACACTTTACTGAATTAATATAAGACAGCTCTAATATATGGTGGTATGGGATCATCACAACTACCACAAGGTCGCTTTCAACCACAACTGTCGGACATTGAAATGCCAGTGGTCAGAGGTTGTTTTTCTTCTTCTCTGTTGACTACCTGGATTTCTTTTTGCATTTTATTTCATATCCACAGGCAGAATATGAATACAGGTCTGTAGGTCAGAAAGCATAAACATGGCATTATTGAGCTTTAAGCTAAAGGGGAAAAGAAGAAACTTTGCACAAACTCAGTGTAGTGAATTCTAACCCATTGGACCTACACTTACTGTTACTATTGTTTTTGCTAGTCATTATCCTCCACATGTCCACATGAAGAGAGAGAAAACTTGAACCTCAAAGTAAACTTTCCTGTAGTAGTCTGTGGAATTCTTTGGGTGCTGGTGTTGGGGATGCTAATAAATAATTAATAAGTAGAGCGTAAGAAATTTAGCAGCTTGGAAATTAAAAGCTGGTCTTCTGCAGTAATTTATTTTACTGGGATTGGAGAGACGGCTTGGTGGGTCAGAGGATTAGTTACTGTTCTAGAGGACTCTGGTTCTGTTCCTAGCACCCACATAGCACTTTACAACTGTCTATAACTCCAGTTCCTAGAAATCTGGCACCATCTTCTGACCCCTGCAGATACTAGGAACATGTGTGGCTCACAGACATATGTATAAGAAAATCATCCGTACTTATAAAGGATTTAAAAGACACTTAGCATAGCTCGTGGTAGACTTGGTAAAATAGAGCTGAGCAGAAAGAACTTTTCAACTTCGTTCTTTATTTAAGAAAGGATTTTGGTCTCCTGTGCCAATGCGTTCAAGTGTACTTCCCACTTTATTTTGGCATTGTGTATACAAGTGAGTGTATCCAGCACACATGTAGAGAGCAGGGAACAGCATGGGATGCTTGTTCCCTCTACCATGTGGTCCTAGCCTTGAACTCCGGTCTGCGAGGCTCACAGGAGGCGCCTTTGTTGTCTTGCCAGCCCAAGCAAATACCTTTGTGATATTGAGTGGGAATGGGAGCTTGAGCCTATCTACTTCTGAGATGTACCTATGATAGCACACAAAGTATGGCATTAAAGCAATCTAGTTATTCTTTTCTTTGCCCCCTTTTGAAGACAGGTTCTCATTATGTAGCCCTGGCTGACCTGAAACTAGGTAAGTAGACCAGGATGGTCTCCAAGTGCTAGGGTTAAAAGATTTCACCACTACACCCATTTTATTATGTTTGTTTGTTTGTTTGTTTGTTTCGGGGATGAGTCTATCTCAGGTATGCCTGGAAGTCAGTTAGTTCAAGTTAACTTTGAACCTTTGACCTTTCTGCTTCAGTCTAAGTGCTGAGTAAGTACTACTACCCCAGGTTATCTCCTCTTATTCACCAGACAAGAGTCATTTTTAGAAGGTCATGTGTATAGATGTTTTGCATGCATATATGTGTGCCTGATGCCCATGGAAGCCAGGAGAGGGCATTGGATTCCTGAGAACTGGAGTTACAAACTTGGATGCTTCCTTATCGGTTCTTGGAACTACACCTGTGTCTTCTTCAAGAGCAGCAAGTGGTCTTAACCCATGAGCCATCTTTATTGGCCTCCAGTCTAAATATCTTTGTGTTCTGTTATTAGTCTAATATCAATAGCAGTCCTTTGGTTTATTCTCTAGCTTGGAAGGCCTGTCTGCTACAGTAAAGACAAATATTTCTGATCCCTTTCTGGCATTGAAAAGAATAAAATTCATACCAGGAATGTTCCCACTTATGGGGTATAAGACCTAAGAAAACCATTCATGTTTTCTATTTACCTCTCCCTTCTGTCCCACCCATGCACACCCTCCCCACCTCTTTTCACACATTCATCTCTATTTTCCAAAAATAAAGATAAATGTAAATCAACAAGCCCAATCAAATTGCATCTGCTTGTTTCCAGGCCCAATTTTCTGCACTCCTATGATACGCCTGCTGGCTCCCTGCTCTCTGATCACACGGGCCCACTTCTCTCTGCAGACTTTTTAATTTACTTACCTAACATCTTAGCTACAGAGCAAAGGTGAGCTTTAATACAGGAGCCCTTAATACTCTGCCTGTCCTTGAGTATGTCTCATGGGTCAAATCTTCTTATGCATAGTTCCGTACATCATTGTCCATGGCAGTCCATCTAACAACACTGAAGTTCTTAAGCCCATTTCTAGTAGAAACAAAGCACATTTCCCAGCTTCATCTTTGTCAGCATAAGCAAATACTTTATCATGTATCTGCCAGCTGACTCATTTGTTCAGTACTTGGAAAAAGAAGTCATGCACTGATACCAAACAGATCCCAAAGTTTGTCTATAACAACGTTCTTTAAAAAGCTTTATTGTAGAGGTTAAATTTCTGATGTCACTTTGAGGTCTGCAGACATTGACCAACACTGATTCTGATGGGGAAGGCATCTGTGATACTTTGGATTGAGGCAGTCTTTATTGGGGGTTTAGAAGCACTATGAGTCTCCTTGGGGTGTATAAGGCTCAGTGCATCCCTGAAGGTCTCTGTCCCTGTGTCTACAGCAGGTTTCACTTCGGTGTTAACTCAGTTTTAGGGTAACTTTATGCTGCTAAACTCATGTGGTTATTCTCAATCCAAATAAATACCAATTTGTGGAGAATGCAAAGGTGTTTTAGTTTATCTTGATGTGGTTTGTGAATACTTTTTACTCAGAGTTCTCTTCTACATCATTTCTACAGTAGTTCTACATTAAAGTTATTCCTAATGACAAGGTAGGAATAGCTCCTCAGTAACTCATAAATAGTTACAGCACACGTACCACATAAAGACCCAACCCTGGTACTGAGGACGGTGGTGAGAAGTTGGTCATTTTGTACAGGTAATGGACATTAGATTACATATAGGGTGGCTATCAGAAAAATATCTTCATGTCCCCTAATATAGGAAATAAATGTGTATGATTTTATTAAGTATATGATGGTGGGCTGCCCTACAGAAATTATACTTCAGTCAATGGGATGAGAATAAGTAGGCATTGTGAAGTCTAGACAATAACTCATATTAAATAAATGTTGAAAGTAGATGAAATTTTAAATAGTACCAGACCTCTAGGGTAGGGAAGACAACAAACAGACAATTTGAAGAGCAGTAATAACCCAGAGTATTTGAACAAAGGGGCACTCAGTGTGGACATAAGTGATTGGAAGTATCCAAGCATGCAGACACGGGCAATACTCCAAGGATGTAGGCACGAATAATGCTTATAAAAAGTAACAATGTTCAGAACTCATGGAAAGAGTGCCAGAGCAGGCTTAACAGGAACCCAAGCAAAGCTAGGCCTGCAGACAGCTGATCAAAACAGCTTAAGCACAGGGGAGCAGGGCAGAGACTGCTACACTGAAGCCAAGATAGAATGTCAGGTCTGGAAAAATAGACAGGACATCTTGCTGTTCAGTCCCGTAAGGCTTGAACCAGAACTCCACAGTCCTTAAATGCTAAGATTGGCCACAAAACATCAAAGCGAGGTTCAGTGACGTAGCTCGTGTAGAACAAGGTGTTGGGAAGAAAAATCTGAAACATGCTGAGAAGGAGGGGTTCAGTTAAATGACTTTGTATACTAAATCATGAAGATGAGTGAACAGAGTCAACCTATGAAAATTTCAGCGTTCTCAACCCGTGTCATTGTTAACTGAGCCAACAAAACAATGTTTAAAGGGTGAAAGACCTTTCAGGAACCTTGTAAATGGATGGATGCCATCACAGAGCACACAGACCAAATTTTAAAGCGAACTTTCTTCTTTTTCAGATACAAATCAATAGATTCCTAGCCACGTTACAAGTGAAAAGGGGTCTTCTTCTGGCCCATTAGTTCATTCTAAACAAAATGTAAAATCTCAGTTGCCTACTTGTATGAGTGAGGATTTATTCGTGGTTACTGTCCGGCTTATTCGCACAAGACTGCATTAGAGAGCGGGGATCCGACAGAATCTTTTTCTAGAATCTTTTGACCCTGAGGTTCTGAGACACAGTGCGTACTGTTGTCTCCCAACCCCTTTCTCCATGTCTCACTGAAAGTGAGTTCAGTTTTCTAAAACTCAGTATCATTTTTATTTGCCCACCAAACCTCTTCCTTTTCATAATGCCTCCTAGAATACAGCGATCCAGTGTGCACTCTGTGGGACACACTGAATCTTGAGCTGTATTCTTGTTGATTTTATTGCTAAAGGATGATTGTGAAAATGAGCATTTCATGTATGAAACTTCTAAGTATGAAGAAGGCAAATCAGCATCTCCATTTATAGAAATGGAAACCTAAAGGATTGATTACCTGTATTGTATATAATGCTCAGCCATGTCTGATCATTTTTCTTTAAGGAGATATTGTGCCCTAAAGAGAAGTTACCATTAGTAAGGCATAACAGTAAATACTTTTCTCTGAAATCTTAGGTGTCTGGGATCCTTTTTGCCATGTGCTACAGAATGTTGTTCTGGAAGATGTCAAGCTGGGCCCCAGGGACATTCCAATTTTTAAGATCCATGGTGCTTCCTGGTGCTGTGGGCATGTTTGCTTGGCTTAGGTAGGGAAGGCTAGATTGTCCATACCCTCAACCCTTTACATTATATCTGGGACATTGCAAAATGAGTTTAAAAATCAGTAACTTTTTCTTAGCATTTAACAGCAACAAAGTTGCTGGAGATGAAGGGAGAGGGAAGAACAATTAAATTAGGGAAAACCAAGGAATTGTGCATTTATGTAGTATTCATTCTATGACTGAATATATTAAGACAATACAATATTAATTAACTTCATCTAGACATTCTATAATATATGCTTATTTAAATGCATGCTGTGTATCATAATGCATACCAGTTTGTTAATGAAAATTTTGTTTTAAAAAAATAAATTAATATAATTTTGAAAATATTCACCTTTGAGAGGACATATACCATTAGAACTCTATTTTGGACATTTTTTTCTGCTAATTGAATTCTAAAAGAATATCATCAAATAATTATCAAAGATAAATTTTAACATATCCTCCTCTTTTTAGGTTTTCTCATATGAGAAGGGATATTGTTAAATAGCCCAGACTGGTCTGGAACTCCCTGGACAGAAGAAGCCGGCCTCTATTCTCAGCCTCCTTGCTTCTGTATCCTAACTGTTGTGATTACAGCGATGAGCCACCACATTTGGCTGAGGAACTATCATCTTAGAGGAAGATTTCTCTAAACAATTTGACTTAGATTGTTTGCCTCATGTTTGGATTCATAAAAGTCCTTTTCCACATTCAGCTCTTAAAACGCTAGTGCCCGCTGAGGTTTATATTTAAGAAGGTAAAACTCTTAAAAAGAGATGCAGTAGGGGGCTGGTGAGATGACTCAGAGGTTAAGAGCATTGCCTGCTCTTCCATAGGTCCTGAGTTCAATTCCCAGCAACCACATGGTGGCTCACAACCATCTGTAATGGGGTCTGGTTCCCTCTTCTGGCCTGCAGGCGTACACACAGACAGAATATTGTATACATAATAAATAAATTTTTTTAAAAAGATGCAGTAGCTTTGAACTCTTGATTCTATATAGAGTATTACCTAAGTAAAATGAGGGGAACTGTCCTTCAAGCCTGTCACTGTGTCTCCTGTTCCCACATCATGGAAGCCTAACATTTTATTCAACGTTAAGAGTTATTGGCTTTACTTGGCCTTAACTTCTCTCCAACTGTCAGGTACTTTGTTTGGTGAAGACCCATTCTTTTGTACTTTTTCCTGTCCAAGTACAGGATGTATAAAAAACAACTGAAAAGTATTTATTTCTGGGTTTCCTAATACTCAGGACACAGTGTTGCCTTGATTCCGTTTCTTTTCTCATCCTTAGCTGAAAACAAAACCAAAAAAAAAAAAAAAGAAAGAAAAAAAAAAAGAAAAGGAAAAGGCTTAATCTTGTGGAGTTAAATAAAAGCAAGAATGTAGTGAAAGGAAGATTCCTTTTATGCAAGCAGTGGAGACTGTGGTGCTGGGTGACTGAAAGTGCCTGAGGGCATTTGGTCCCTATTGGTTTTCACATCAAATGCAATGGTGCCCACAGATAGCCTGTATTGTTGTCAGTTAAATGGGATCATGAGTGTCTGAAAGGTGTTTGAGAATGAACCGAAAATCATTTTCACAAGTGGATGATTACTTCTGCCACATGTTAACCGAACTCTATCAGAATGGCCCAGCTTTTTGAGCCTGCATTAATTGCTCTTTCAACCTTGACTGAGGTTTCCCTTTAAGAAAGCCCTTTCCAGGACTAAACTACTCTATATATTGATTTTTTTCTTTCTGTATTTTCCCTTGAAAAATGAAGCCTTGGAGAAGAAAAGCCTTTATTATTCAACATGTAGATTGATTGTTCTATTTCTTTGAATAGAAACCGGGACTCATAAGTGATCCACCCAAAGTAATAGTCCCTTTTTTTCCCCCAAGCGCTGAATAATTCCCATCTTCTGTATACAATTATGTTTTTCAAATATTCATTAGTGATGATTTTTCCTTGTAAAGTAAACCATGAACTCTCACAGCATGGATTCTATGCAAATAAATTGTCGTATTCTCTTTTCTATTAGAATTGTATGCCACCATTCTAATTGAAACCAAACTACAATATTTAGTAAAATCTTTGGAGAATTTTTGTGTTGGAAACATTCTTTGAATAATCTTCAAGTTAGAGAGATTGTATAAAATGTTTTTGAAGTGTTTGGTTAAATGGGACCTTTTCTTTCTTATATGCCTGTCCCAAACATGGCATGTACAGTATTAGCTACATCTTTACTATGAGTAGGAAAATACATGCTACAGTTCATATTGGGTGAGAGGATGTGTTTAATCTCAATTTTTTTTTTTTTTTTTTTTTTAGTTTTTCGAGACAGGGTTTCTCTGTAGCTTTGGAGCCTGTCCTGACACTAGCTCTTGTAGACCAGGCTGGCCTCGAACTCCCAGAGATCCGCCTGCCTCTGCCTCCCGAGTGCTGGGATTAAAGGCGTGTGCCACCACCGCCCGGCTTTAATCTCAATTTTTAAGACTGACTAGAAAAAGAGTTCTTCAAACTTCACTAACTCTTTTTGATTATGTATATATGTGTGTATGTATGTATGTGTGTGTATCAGCATAGAGTCTATTTTATTTAAAGGAGGTATTTAATGTATTAGTAAAATGTACCTCTGAGGGTACTGGCTTAAAAAAAAGATAATTCCCAGAATGTTGTATTTTAATTTATCTTTCAAGTATGTGTTCAAAGGAATATTGGCCATAACAGCATTTTAAATACTTTTGTAAGTGACAATGATGACAGAAAAAAAAAAGCAGTCTTAGCAGTTACGCCAGGGTTTGTCTAGTTTAAAGTTTACTTTCTACTAAGTTTCATGTTGTTATGTACATCAGTTATTGTATCATTTTCATCTTAGAATACCTACAGTTAATGATCACCATAAGTCTAAAGAAGTGTTTATTCCTGTTGCCCTAGAACCTCCTGAGAGACTTTGGAAAGACTAGGTTGATTCCTAAAGGAAAACCTTGACAAGTAGCCATGGTACATCTTTCATCTTGATATGCTAACAATTTTTTTTAAACAGTGTTGCTTCCAAAGAGGTTGTGCATTTTTAAATGAGATACCCTAATGACCAGGTGAAACTGTTGACTAAAAACGGCTGAAAATATACTGTATACCTTATGGGGAGAAGCTTTTGTATCTTTAGGTTTGACCATTAGAGAGAGATGGGGAGAAAGAGAGAGAGAATGGAGAGAGAGCAAGAGAAAGATCAAGTAGGCAAATACCATTGCCATTTTATTTTCTTTTTAAACTTTCCCCCAGCAGCATGTTTTAAATATAGACTGAAAAGTCTTGGAGTCTGGCTTCCTATGTCTCTGATACTTGAAGATACCATATGACCTCATGGGGTTGTTGTGTACACAAAAGTAAACGTCATAGGCCATGAAACAGGAATAATTTAGATGGTTTTTTGCCTTGCCTTTTGACAGTGATTCATGTTTCTTTGGGGGAAAAAAAATCATACTTTCCAACAGAACTCTCCCTGGCTGAAGCAGTGGGACTTTAAGACCTTTGCAGTGTTTGGACTGACTTCTGAAATCCAGTATCCAAGGACTTACGCTGTCACCTCCTTTTAAATCCCAGCATTGTGTCAGAACTGCTAATTTCTTTGTTACCTAATCCAGTGTAAGAAGAGAAGATTTTAAAGTTAAGCAGATAATTTTTTATTCAAAGAGAGCAACCTCTTAACACTTAAATTGGGTGTATTGATGAAAGCAAATACTTTTAAATAGTATCCGAGCAGTTAGTGTCAGATAATTCAGAATACTCTGGTTACACAAGCCCTGTGGTGCTCTGGAAACATTTCAGTGAGGGGAAACTGCTTATTTGCTATCAGTACTGGCAGTGTGTAAGAAGATGTACAGAACATTATCTCCCTTGAACTCCCTTCAATAATTCTTGGACCAAATGTGACTCTAGCTAAGGAACCTTTTTCCTAAGACCATATTTTGAGGGAAGTAGAGAATTGAGTATGGAAACTACTTTTATTTGTGTTTCATTGAAAATTTTTTAAAAGATTTTTTAAATGTTTTGTATATAGGAAAATTCTATAGGTGTTGAAAATAAGTAATATGAGCCCCCCAACAATATAAATAAATGCATCTGCTCTCATTTTAAAAGCAAAGTAGAAAAAATCTACAGTGCTCATCAGAGAACGCTTGTGCCATGCTTGGTGATATTTGTTTATTGAGCAACATTATAAATTGCCACCAAGATAAAAACATGCATTCATTTAGCAGGTCTGATTTTCATACTCTTTAAAAACAACTTTATTATTGAGTTGATCATGCATTCAAGAGAAAACCAGCAATGACGTGGCAAGTTTCAAAATGCTAAGAAAGAGGCCAGCATCAGAGACATCCCAGCAGCAGATCCTTAGGGCACTAAGCAAGTTCTGTCCCATCTAAGATGAGGAACAATTCTACTGATAAACCCACCATGCCCCACCTTTGTTTGGTAGAATCCTGTTTCAGAAATCAATGAGTTAAGAATTTAAATGACAAGAGGAAATGTAAGCTTGACTTTTAAAATATAATACTGTTTTAAAACACAAATAACAAGTAAATAGGTTTTAAGGGCATGCCTAATGATATTGCCATTTTATACCAAATAGTTAAATAGCTAAACATTTTGTTGAACATTAGGTAGTTATAATTGGCATTTATATTAGTGGCCCTAAGATGTCCTGAGGCTTTTTCTAAATTGTTAAAGAGATGTAGAATTGTCTTTTATCACTATTCGAAGTCATTTATTGTATACAAGTTCTCTAAAAATTAGTATAGATATTGTATAGTCTCTCTAAAGAGAATAACTCATTTTTTAATAATAAATGAATATCCCAACATTAATATGTATGGAATAACACATGTTAACTAGTAAAACATAATTTCAGAGTTAATTTTCATTTTTTTTCTAAAATTAAAAAAAATATTTTGTGATGTAGATACCATAACAGAAGTGATGTACAACCTCGCATTGAACATTTCAAATAATGAATAAGTGTCAGGTTGGTGATTCAGTAGCCACACTGGGTCTTCAGATAGGTTGAAAGAGAATATGTTTTCATTTTTGTAAGATGTGTTCTGATCAGTGGACTGCCTGGTATTTATATAATAATAAGTTGTGCTCCTTTTCCTCGCTCCTCTATACTTCAACCCTTCCCAATAATCCTAGCACCCATCTGTAATGAATTTAAACTCTTCTGAATTTTAAACATTACAAGGGTCTTATAAACTGAAGAACTCATTTTAGAAGGAAAGTCTTCGAGGAGTTCTCCACTATACTCAAGGCAGAAGTAAAGGCCCTTGCCTTTGTTCAGAGTATTCAGTTTAATCATATGAGAAATAGCTGTGGAGTCAGAATGACCACATAGCCAGAGTACTTCTTAACAGTGATTTTTTTTTTTTCATTACAAAAGCAAGATGCACTCTCACGCACTTCCAGTGGTAATGCAGCAAACCACCATGGCTTTGGAAAAACAGCCTGGCAATTTCTGACACAGTTAAACACACACTTTTAGTATGGTACAGCAATCTAGTTTCTGGACACTAGAATGAGAGAAAAGCATGAAAACACTAAAGGCTTACACATAAATGTTCATGGGAACTCAGTTTTTCATAAGCAAAGGTGTGGCAACAACTCACACACGTGCCAACATGGGAATACATTCATACAGTGGAATATGCTGCTTGGTAATTAATGGGATAGACTCCTGGAACACATAAAGGACGAATCCCAGAAATATTGTTATCAAAAAAAATTTGTGTCTCAAACTCAGACATAAAATGTTGTGTGCTGTATAATCCCAACAACATTGTAGAAATGAAGAGTGAGGTCAGATGCAGAATCATACACAGAACTGCGGCTATAAGGAAAGGACTGAGCATGATGGACGCAAGAAACCCGGCATTCCACAAGTTGATTGTAGTAGTGACTACAGGTGATTATTTATAATTATTATTTTTAGCATCTCTTTTAATGGTAGCCTAATCATTTCTTACTATGTGAGTTTAAAGTTTCCATTTTAAAACAGTATTGGCAAACCATTTTTCTTCATGCATTCATTAATTTTCAATACTTTCCTTATGAAAAGAATCTGTTCTTATAGAGGAAGGCAACTAGGCCTTGGGACTCAATCACAAAGCTCATACTTACGGTGAGAACAAAGTCCATGTAAACTTTAACGTTTCTTTTTCAGTGTGTATATGTTTTCTTATAGATCTCACTTCTATTTTTAGGTAAAATTTGTATTTGACTAATATGAATATTTTTCCACACATGGTTCCTCTGTGTACCCTTTGCTGTCCTGGGACTCACTATGTAGACCAGGCTGGCCTTGAACTCACAGAGATCCAGCTGCCTTCACCTTTCAAGTGCTGGGCTTAAAGGTGTGCACCAGCACCACCCTGCTAAAATTTTTACAAGGAATAAATAGTGTGTGCTTTTCACATAGTGTTTACAATGCTTCCTTTTCGTTGACTGTCATTTCGTTTTTATGTGTAGAGCCCATGAAATTCTTACGACCAGTTCATTTCTGGATGTATTTAGACAATTGTCATTCATGTGTGTTTTCAAACAAATTCTTTCTCATAGTGCAATAGCTCATACATCTCAAGATCCGACTTCCAAATATCCTGCTTCCAGTACCAAACTTTCTTTCATTCTTCTTCCTTATAAAACCACCCACTATTATCCAAATGTATTTATTCCCACACACCGTACACATATCCCTCTACTGTCTGTAGAGAAACTAGAAGTTGTTATCCTAAATTCATTGGCCCATCCTTTTGAATGATGTTCATCTGGCTAGTACTCCTTACAGAGAACCTGCATGCTTAGAGCACTCATAACTAATTTGCATGTGGTAATGATGGTTCGTGGATCACTCTCACTTGTGTGTGACCCATCTGCCCAGCACTCTGCAAAGTGAGATGCTTTGAGAGAGCTGAGAGGCAGGCTGTGGTCACGGGCAGAGGTTATTCCAGTGCCCTCTGTGGCTCCTGAGCCGCTATTAAGTACACATCGTGCTAGTGCCCTTTTATAGAGAGCATCCATCACGTCCACAGTAGCAAGCTCCTTAGGTCACTGTTGTTAACCCTGTAATAGGAACATGGGTATGTGCCTTTCAGGAGAGGGAAATTATATAGAAAAGACAGAAAGAGAGCAGCTGAACACCTATCACCACAACCACAAGAGAAATTAGAGGCGAAAAGAAGGGGCGTTTAGGGGACCTTGGAAAGAAACAGTGAACAGGTGAGAACAAGAAGAGCCAACATCTTCGCCAATGTCTAAACGAGTTCAACGTTGCATCCACAAAAACAGACAGTGGCTTTAGGTACATTATGATTGCCAGAGAGGAACTCCCCACACTTAGCTGATGTGTCTAAAAGCAAATGAATAATTGATTGGGCCACTTGAGTGATACTTCCAATGCAAGAGCCCAGTTGTTTTGAACTTTTAATAGCTCCTTAGTTCTTTATCCTAATTCTGCTATTATTTAGAATACTTACTTCAGGTTTGTTCTTATAAAATCCAAATTATTAAATATGGAAATAATAGGAACCCTGACCCTTTCATATGATATTATGTAAATTTTTCCTGCATCTTATTAATTTTATCAAAGTCATAATTTCAGCGACAAGACATTATTTCTTTCTATGAATATACCATGTTAGCATTTAGTAAATACTTCCCTTACTCTTGAACATTTGTTATCAATTTTCAGAAATGCAAATTGTAGTACCCCATGTGCTCATACAACGTCATGTGGGACCTGAGTAACTCCATAATAGAAAGTTAGGCGTTTCTACAGCTTGCCATACTATTTCTTGGAAGAAAGGTTTCCTGTTAATGCTCCCACTGGTATTAAAGACATGTCCATATATCTACTATACATTCCCAAGCATCTCAAATTAGTATTTTTTAACAAAGAAAGAAAATAATGTTTGCTTTGTTTTATAAAAGTGAGTTGTAAGACAGAGGCTATAATTTCTAGTGTGAAATCATGAGAGGTCAGTCCTCTGAGCCCTCAAACTCTTAGAGGTGCCATTCTGCATTACTTAGCACTGCACATAGATTAACTTCATTTAAATAACCTTTATATTGGTAAGAACAGAAGTTCTATTCTCAGGGCTGGGGAAATAGCTTAGTAGGTAAAGTGGCCAAAACCCATGTAAAGAAGCTAAGCATAATTTCACATGATTTTAATCCCAGAATTGAGAAGGAAGAGACAGGTAGATTATCCTGAGCTCGTTGACCAGCCTGCCTAGCCTACTTAGCAAGCTCCAGGCCAGCGAAAGACCCCGACTCAAAAAACAAGAAGGAATAGCTCCTGGGAACAACCTCTGGACTCCACATGAAGATGCACACACAAGAGCATGGACATTCACTTACATACACATATGACCAATACCACGAAGGGTTTCTATCCAAATCACTTGCATACACATATGAACACATACATCGTGTGTTCTATCCACATGCATTTCCAGGTTAATCATTTCAGTTCAGATTACAGACGCCATGCAAAGTTAAAAGCCATAGCTGAAATGGTGCTAAACTAAATTATGTCACCTTTTTTATTAGCTGAGTTTCGTAGTGAAAAGTAATGTTCAGTGAAGAACTTACAATAAGCCACATAAATCTCAAAATGACAGAGCTGCCAAAGCACTTGGAAATCAGGATACCCAGCGTTGTCCTCTAACAGGCAAAGAAATGGGAGTGGATATTGGTGCAGGCATATCACGAGGTCACCCAGCTGGACAATGACCTTTCACCCTGGATTCTTGGTTCTGTATCTACTTCCTTCTCAGGCCACGCTCATCATCAGCACCAGTCGGCTGAGCGCTGAAGAACTCGGTGCAAGTTCCTTCGCTCACAGCCTCTGTATCGCCTAAGAAACATGTGCGAAAATAAAATTCCAACTGGTTCTTTGATTATCCTTTCTAACTCCTACTTCGTTCAATTTGCTGTAAGGACTGTCAAATTGTAAGCCACATAAATCAATTTCCTTTCAGGCATGGAGAATCAGCGCAGTCACCGAGTAACACAGAAGCTGCATGTTGTCTCTGATTTCAGAGAAACGAAACTTTGCCTGTAGCGGGCTGGTCTCATAAGTACCTAGGGAAGACATGTGGCTATGCGGAGCGGCACCAGTATTCATGCACTCTGTCGTTTTTCTTCCCAGGTACCTGTATGCCCTTGGACAGAAGGTTTGGAAAAGATGGAAAAAGCGTTACTTTGTTCTTGTTCAGGTCAGTCATTTATTTTCCTGTTAAGTAACTGCTTTCTGACAAGGATTCTCACACCATTACCTGTTTGTGTCATATCTCTTATATCACAATAATTCCTGCATTAGAAATTAAACAGAATTATTTTAAAAGCAGTTCATTTGAAAATAGACAAGTAGTGAATTCGTTGTATGCCAATATTTTTATATTTTTATTTCAAACATGTCAAGCAACTTACAGTGAAATGACTGATGTCCTGTCCTTGTGTGCATTTTTTTTGTGTTGTCTGGTATACTAGAATGCAACTCTTTTCCTTTTTCAGCTTCTGTGCTCAACTAGTTATGGTATCAAATTCAATAGCCATTGCAAAGGGCCCCTGTGAAGTCTGTGTGGAAAAGGCAAAAAGAGAATATTATTATAGAAATTGTATTGGCAATCAAGGCTTCCTAAAAGGATCTAAAGGATGCTAAGACAATCCTTGAAAAAAAAACTGCATCGTCTAGGTAGTGTGCATATAAATTGTGGTCCATCCACTCTCTCGCTTTCTTCTAATATGTCTGTGTGTATTCGTATAAATGTGCTTATAAATCAAATAGTCCACCGCTAGTAATTGCCTTCTGAATATACATTACTGGTATATGTGTTCGTCTGACCTTTCAAAATCATAAGTAGCCTTTGTTCATAGAATATAATCATTAAATTCTAGTTACATTAGATTTCAAAATAGTCATTTCATTCTAGAATAAATTCAGACTATTTCATTCTCAGTGGAAATATCTGAAAAGAGAATCACTCTCGGAATCCTAACACAGAACAGCCTGTAAAATCCCATTGATTGCTACCACATTAGCCAAGCTTAACTGGGCTAGATCAGAATGATATGGGGAAATGCCAATGGAGGAAAATTATCATTTGCTGTTTTCTAGAGATATAGTCATCCATCAGTTGCTGGGGGAAAAATTAGTTTATTGATGTTCCATGGTAGCATGGTGTCTCCGTGAAAAGTGTTAAAATTCAGTCAAAAGTAGTTGTCTCTACAAGGCAGATCACCAGTCCATTTTATTCTTTGCTGAAGTGTAAGCTTTTCTTGTATGGCTTATCGTAATAATAAAAGTTATTCATGTGTGTGTGCACATGATTATACAGCACACACACACACACACACACAATCTTTTGATCCAAATGGCAGGCAATTGCTTTATGGAAGGGTTTTCCACTCACAGTTCTCAGTAGTCTACCCGCCCCCCAAACCATTCCTATTAAACATCTCCTGCAGTTATCAAGTTTATAGTGGCACAGAAGTCTAAATATGCTCATGAATAAATTTGAATATAAATCTTTCTAGATATTTTAATCTTATTCCTATTATAAATGTCTCATCTGCACCTAATTGGCCAGTCTTATCATTGTGATTTGTCTTTGCCGTGTCTTTTGGAAGCATTTTAATGACTTTTCGTGAAAACAAAGCTGCTTTTTCAGTTTTGTTTCATGAATCTGTAGAGAATCTCTGACAATTCCTTAACCCCAATAGATGATTTGGGGGATAAACTACTTTTGAACCAACTAAGCTGGCTCTTGTTTCCCTGATGGAAATGTGTGTGAGAAATATGAAAGTGTGTTTTAGAGGATGAGCGGGTTACATTTGTTAAGGGAGTACCTAAAAGTCTCCACTGTATCTATTGGTTCAATATGAAAACTAGGCAACTAGAGACTGGCTTTGAAAAGTTAATGCTGACCTAATGCTTTGAATCCTGGGAAGGCTTAAGATCATCATTTGCTTCCTCTCTTATTTTCTAGTAAATAGTCACACGAGACAAAAATTTTAACACAAATGTATACACTTTGAATATCATTTATTGGAGAATTTAGAAATATAAGAAGGAATAGAAACATTTCAAAATTATAAAGTAGTGTGTTTTGTGAGACATTAAATGTGGAACTAACTTTTCCAGATAACTAAAATATGTATTTTCTTTTAAAAGGTAAAATTCAACTTGCATCAAAATCGTTGTTAAATTCACATGCTCCTTAATTTAAATTTAAGAAAAATTCTACCAAACTTGAATTAGAATTTATTATACTTGTGATATATCAGATAGAAGATAGATAGATAGATAGATAGATAGATAGATAGATAGATAGATAGA
>JABTXL010008822.1:18663973-18855693 GCA_025134845.1 Neodon shergylaensis | reverse complement strand
AGATAGATAGATAGATAGATAGATAGATAGATAGATAGATAGATAGATAGAGACACACACTGAGAGAATCCTATGCCTAAATGTGTTGAAATATATATGCCAGTTCTCCAATAACTTTTTGAAGTTTGAAATACAATCGAATCTTCCTTCCAATTCCAAACGTAATGGGAAGACAAATTGAATGCTCTCACTTCAAAATCAAGATGGATATGTATGGAGATTCGATGAGAATGACCCATTGGGAGGAACTGGGTAGTTTTTATTAGTGTTTTTAAAAACATCTCTCATTCTATCTGCACGCAGCTTGTAGGTCCATACCTGCAGACTGCATTATTGAAAGGTGAAGGAGTCGCTTTTCATAGGGAGGACAGTATACCCTGCTGTTTCTGCTGCTGCCATCGGCACAATGGTGCTCTAGTGATAATGTGAATCTCATCACCACGTGCGAGTGTGGATTATGTGAGTGATATAGCTGGAGACCCGGTCATCAGCCCAAGAATTTGTCCTCATAAAAATTGATTGAGAGCCAGGTTTGGCCAGCTGAAAAGTCATCATTCCAAGTGAACACTTGAGGAGCTACTGAGGTGAAAAGACATTTCAAAGACCCATACAAACATGAAAATTGGAGGCAAAAATGTCAATTTAAATTAGAGTTAGAAAACCAGAAAGCAAATTATCAGTTAATGTTGGGTATTTGTTTAGCTTACTACTTAGGTTGCAATCCCATTTATATTCTAACCCTGGTATATTTTCAGTAATAAATCTATTTTAATAACTAAGAGACTGAATTTTTAAAATGAAGGTAAATTTTTGGTCATGTTAAATTAAAAGAACAATTACAAAGAAAATATTTGAAATCTTACCAAAATTAAATTTTCTTACATACTTTTATGTTTCTCCAATGTCTTAACATTTATTATGATTTAGGAATGCATAACTGATAAAAACTACTTTTGATATTATATTGTAATTCATATTATAATAAGAATTGAATTTCTTTGAAACAATTTTTCTTCAGGTGATCTGCTTCAGGATGTAAATCATCATTGATTTGAAACAGTTTTTTTTTATTTAACTAAGTGGAATTATTTCTCTTACAATTTTCTAACATCTATTCAAATAGCTGTATATACAAGATATTGTATATTTCTATGATAAATTCAAATTCTCCTGAGGCACTTACACATTAACATATCTTTTATGTTTTTAATCTGATTGTTACTAAGTGATTACCCTATGGCACACATTTGCCCAATGCACTTTTAATATATGATCTTCTTTTCTGTTTAGAATAAGCCTGCCAGAGGATGTGTTACTATTTCCCTAGCAGGACAGATAAGATAAAGTATATATGGGAGCAGTATGTAATGTTCTAAGAATTAGTCTAGCATGAGATGATGTCAACCAAATCATGTTCTGTTTGACAGTAGAGACAAACTCATATTTCCTGTTCCATATGGCTACGATTAAATTAATGCATACAACCACAGTTCATCTGAAGATAAACAGATACCTTAAAAATCACTGGGGACTATTAGTGCCATGAGGTACAAAACAGTGTTGCTGCATCAAAGAAGTAACCGTAGATGGTAGCCTGAAGAGACCCGGGGTCAGGAAAACGACTGACTGTGTGACATCACTGGAAACTGAAGTAGGCATCAATGTTGTGTTGGCCCTGTGTCAAGTGTTCACTGCTTGTTGTCGATGTGTCAGAATCATGACTTGAAGTTGCTGCAAACAACAGCAGGCTATCAAGACATAATGTTAATTACATATCAGCTGAGTTGGCACAGGATGTTAACAGGCAATGATCAGAACACGCTGCAAGCACCTGAGAAATACCGTTTCTCAGGAACATGTTGGTATTCTATTTAAACCTAAATAAGTGGCTCAATTTGCCTAATGATTTTTGAAGGACTCAGCATAGTTGGAGGACCTACTGAAATTAACTCCTCACAGGCATTTGAGATGACACTAGTGCATATAGAACATGAAGGTGGTTGCAGTTTGAGTTTAGAGTAGCATTTGATAGCTTGTACAACAAGACAGTTTGAAGTAATAAAGGCATGGCTGTCACATCAACAATGATCAGGATGGTGGCTCTGTTGCCGACTATTTAAGTTGGGCATACTTAATATATGAACACATGGTTTTGTGGTAGAAAATGAAAGACCCTGTAGGCAGAGTTTTTCTCTGAACCACCTGTCAGTTCCCAAATAACCAACATGGAGTCTTATAATAATTATAAATGCTCAACTGATAGTTCAGGCTTATTACTAACTAGCTCTTACAACTTAAATTAACCCATTTCTCTGAATCTATATTCTGCCATGTGGCATTACCTCTCTTTCATCTTGCACATCCTATTTCCTCTCTGTGTCTCACTGGTGACTCCTCTTACTCTGCCCTCTTTCTTCTCAGCCTCCTCTGTGTCTGGCTGTCCTGCCTATACTTCCTGTCTTGCTACCAGCCAGTCAAGTTTTTATTAAACCAATCCAAGTGACAAATCTTTACAGTGTATAAAAGGATTATTTCATAACATTTCCCTCCTTATGTCTAATTAAAAAGTTTTAACTTTAACAGAGTAAAATTATATAAAACCAAACAGTTATTAAATAAGTAAGTTATTAATTAAGAATTATAGTTACAATATCCAGTCCATTTATATTTGGCAAAATAAGAGAAAATATTTTTATCTATCTAACTTTGTGAGTCTAAAGTTTTAGACCTAATATGCCTTTTATTTTAACTAAGGAAAACTTTAGGTCTAATTATTTAGTCATTAACTCTTTCAAAGACCACAGAAGTAAAAATGTTACCTAGACTCTGTATCCTAGATGTATGTAATAGATCATGGTCCTTTAATCTCCCCAAGATTTACAACCTATGACATTAAATATGTTGAAGCTATCCACAGAGTAACATAAACTCCTAACAGCAACCTGTATAGTCGCCAAAAGGATGGTGGGACCCTACAACAATGATTCCACTTGGATTGTCCTAATGCTACTAAACTAATAAACACCATCCAAAGATTGGATTTGGACTATAAACTGCTCAGGACAGTTCCCAAGTAGCTAGCTGAGATGGTGCACCCTCATACACTACTCCAGCCAGGACTTCAGATAAGCCCTACATTTTCAGAGACTGGGAACAAATGATCTAGGTAACCCTTCTGCAAATTGACCAGTGCTTCGGTTTCCTGAGGGACCCACAAAGGCCATTGCCCCCAGACATCAGGAAGCAATTTTGACAACACAATACCCACATTTGCAAAAGGTTGGGTGGGTGGTTTTTGGTGTTTCACTTTGTTATGGATGGTTGTCCTCATATCCAGGGATTAGTTACAAGCTGTTATTGGGCATAATCAGAAAAAAAGACTGAACGAAAGAGATTAGATTCAGAGTTCTCATTTTGAAAAAAAAGGGGGGGATAGAAATGATAGGCTAAAAGGATAAATTATTGAATCTACTTTTAAACAAATAAGCAAATACTAATCCTAAATATTTTACATTTATATGGGTTTTTGTATATTAATGCAAATTTAAGGTTATATTTGTTATAACACACTGTATATGTGTTTCTAATTTTCTTCAAGTTCTTGTACCTATGCAGTTCATTTAACAATATAATGTAAAATTCTAATCCTTGAAAGTTACCTTTACAAAGTATTTAGCATACTTAAGAAATATAGGTTAATAGTCACCCATAACTATCAGACTTATAGTTATGTTTGCTATGTTTTCAAGCTCATACAGAGATATATTTTAGATACATAGGTAATCTTCAGACACTTCAAAACATACAGACAATGACACTTAAAATGTTTTAATAACTTGAATTTTTCTCGATATGAGACACACTTGCTCCTGGCAGCACTAGTCTCCTTCAAAACTGGGATGGTGGGCACTGAAGAACCTCCATATGGAGTTTGCTTTCTTTGTGGCAAAAGCCATGTGGGCAAGAAACTGCCCTTGCCTCAATTGCTGACAGTATGCTGTTCAAACTGCACAGGAAGGACACAAAGGAAAGTGACTATCAAAATGCCAAGACAGGGTAGGATGTACTTCAAAATTTCCTGCTTCTGAAAAATGTCTGTCAGATATTCTAGACCTATATGGCAAAGATGAATGCCCCAATGTTGGGAACTTTGGGTAACTGTCCAGACAGCCAGCTGTTTCTGTCACCTCTCATATTTTTTAAAGTAACTTGCTATGCACTTTCTGCATACTCAGGTAATAATTATTTTCTTCTCATGTCTTTGATGGAGTTGAAGACTAGACAGTTACAGTTATAGTTCTCCTAAACCTGGGTAAAAAGTGTACTAGTTTCAAACTTTGAACTCTTCAGAAAGGGACAGCTAATGGAGTAGTCTCTATAAATTTGCCAGTTACTATTGAACTTGACATTGAAACTGTATTTCTTACTTGAAAATTGTTCTTGTTATATGTAGTTTCAGTTTTGTTTAGGTTATTACTTTTCCTTTCTATTTGGACAATATTTGATAATAATTCTTATTTTATAGTTTTACTATGTTAGAGTTAAAACTTTTCCTTCTTCGACAAAAAGAGAGAAATATGGGAATTCTCTCATGGGTTCGCTATCTGATTGAAAAGAGCATTTTAGTCAGAGAGATGGGGTTTTTACTAGGGTTGGATGGAACAAAACGAGGGAGAAGAAGTGGAGCAAGGAGGAGCTTGGCTTTTTTTGAGACAGGAAGCAAGTGGAGGCAGGTGTTTTTACAGTAGCTTGCAATTCATTGAACTTTGTTGTTCTTTAATATTTGTGTATGGGTTTTGTTTAATAAATAGCAAAACAAATCTTTATCAAGACGCCCATCAACATTTCTAGATAGCACCTACTCCAGGCTCCTGCACAAGAATAGTCAAGTAACTATTGCTGGAAGTTTTCCCTAAATGTACATAGACAAACACATATCCATTTCTAGCAGAATCAGTCATTGACTTTTTTTTTCTGTGTGTATGTGTGAGTTACTTTGGTCTCTTTTTAAAATGTAACACTCACATGTCAACAGGTAGAAATCTATCTACTTTATTATTTTAAATAAAAAATCATATCCATAAACTGTACCTTTTTTATTTTGCTTAGAAATTTGTTTTTGTCTACAAACAATGATAAAGTAAAAATATAATCCTCATATATTAACTTTTATATATATGTGAAAATATATAATTAGAACTTTCCAAAGAATATCTAAAAAAGGTTACAGTGGCCATAACATTTGTATGATATACCCAGAAATGTTATTGGGACTGTCTTTGATCCCTCTATTTTTCTTACTTCCATGTCAATCATAAAGTATTGCTTCTTTTATTATGAAAACTAGTGTTCCACTTATGACCATTTACGTCCATCTACTCTGCCCCCAAACAGGCTGAGACCACCATCATCTGCACATGGGCCCCAACAGTAGCATCCTGCTCTTTCTCTTCCACTTCCCCATTTTCTTTATAACCTTTTCTTCATGGTACCTAAATAACCTTTTGACACATAGCTCACATTAAGACACATGATGTGTCTCTTCCTTTTGGGAAAAACCGACCTAGTATAAACCACCCACATACAGACTGCTCAGTGAGTGGGTTAGTTTTCCACAGCCCTTGAGTAGCACAGAGTCCAGCCAGTACCATTCTCCTATGTTACGTTGACATGGGAATTTTTTTATACATTATGGCGGCAGTGTGGGTGATAGAATATACTTTGATAGATCATTTCCACTTTTGTGTTTATTTATTTACTACTAGACTTCAACCACTGTCTTCTCCCCCTCTACACTCTGTCTCAGCGATGTACTCTATGTAGTGATGTACTTTGTATTAATATATTAGAAATCTACATATCTGTTTTGCACTTTTTATACTGTTGAATGCTTATAATCAAAACTTTTACTCTTGAGTATTGAAAAATTTAGTCTTATTAGAAAATTTTTAAAAAAGACACCCTTCTGCCTAAATCCTTCTAGGGACTCCATGGCTCTTAGAATAATAAATATCAATGACCTAACAAAGATAATTCTAGTCATTAGCTTCCTATCACAAATCAGCACCTATTGTTCTAAAATCCAGCATCACTGCTGCAGAGCCAAAGGCTTGGCATCTTTCAGGTCTCTGGATCCCTTTCCAGTGCTACCTAAAAGTATGAGTTTCATGGGATTTCTGTGCCTATGCAACTTTAGAGGAAGTCCCCTGCTTTCCCTCAGATGGTTTGACCACTCCTACACCTCCCTGCAAACATGATACACTTGCTTTCTCTTCCCCAGGGCTTGTTCTTTCTACCGACTAATTTAGTTTCCATGTCAAATGTTGCCTATTCAAATGTGTCTTATCCACTCACGAAATTTAAAACCCCAACAACTCTCTGTCGCAGCTCTCTGTTTTAATTTTTCTGGAACATTTGTCTGAAGTTAAAATATTTTATGGATACATTTAAGTTTTTAATCTGTATACCCTTTCTAGATTTTCTACTTAGCACTCTATCAAACATAGGTAGAAAGAGACTACATATTTGTTAAGTAAATGAGTATGTGCAGATCACACTAAGCATTTGGGTAACAAGGCTGCCCTTCTTTTTTTTTCTTTTTTTTTTTTGAAGGAATTTTCACATGATTGTTAGATCTCTCTATGCCATTTGGCCAAGACAGATAATCATAATATATATTCAACTCAAATCTGTCAGTATCTTGAAGATGTGTTCGTTTTCCTTGATTAAATTAAGCTCTGGGTTTTTTTTCTTTTTTTAAATAACTCCTGGAGCACCTTTGCCCTCTGCCAAGAATATCTCCAGCTAAGGATTTTAAAAGCCTTAATCTTATTGAAATGAGATGGCAGCAGTTGCTAAGCTGCCAGCCGTTAACACGATCCCTACAGTAGTAATACACATATAAACCTGGATGCTGTGGTCTCTCAAATCTCTTCGTTAGCACCTACATGTGTGCATATGGGCAGGTGGCAAGCAGGTTGGCAATTAAGAACAAAATAGGAGGTTTCCTATCCCAGACATGGATCCCATGTGGGGCCACCACCATCAGGTAAAAGTGCACTGTCAAAAGTAATGATGCTAAAACCAGACTTAATGCTGCCCTCAGATTAAAGTCTGTCTGTCTCCCCCAATTCCCAACAAATCTATTCATTTTGGAGTCATTACAAGTGGACTGAGCAAAGAATATTAAATGTTTATGATTGCTGCAGGGATTTTTTTTTCTATTTTAATATAGTAAATTAGGTGTGCTTTGTTCAGTAATACACCAGGAAGCTTATGAGAAAAACAAATACTTGACCAGCGTGGGTCAGACTTCCATGTTTCTGTGTAAATAATCCCCTGTCTCATTGCTACAGGGCAGAGCAAGTAGATGCTGTTGGGTTGCTTCTGGCTAAGAATGGAGCAGGGCAACCTCTGGCTCCTGCAGATGACCTTGCAGCAGAGTCCCACGTGTTCTGGGCCCTCCTTGGCAAACAGTAGCTCCATAGTGTTACAACCTGAATGCAAACTATAGATGGCTTGTTGAATCGACCTTATGTATGTGACATAGCATGACCTAGTAAAATAAACAGGTAAAGTCGGAGCTCTTGGAATTCTAGAGTAAGCAAATGGATTGTAAAGTGTGAATCACATATTGAACCGAAAAAGTAAATTGTGACTCAGAGTCTACTACTAATAGGTTCATTACTGCTGGAGCCGGGATCTTCCCAAAGCTTAATTGCAGGCTCCCAGTTGTTCCGTGGGTCAGGTTTCCGCACTGTTAGTGACAACTCTGTTCACCGTTGGTATTCTGTTACTCTCCCATCTGTACTCTTCCTGTGGGCCCGGTTACTAGAAGCGATTTTGAATCTATTGGGTAGTTTTTGAGATGTTTAGGTAAAACATAAATTAAGCAAGCCTTTTAAGACTTCATCATTTTGTGACCATGTTCTAGAAAGGTACTCATTCCTCTAAAGCTGGAATTTGTGTTTTTCACCTTCAGTTTCTTTAAAGATCCTTTGGTTCTTGAGACTTTGTATGTCCTGCTGTTAAAGAGTGATTTATTATTTGAATCCAGCTAGAAATAAAATTTTTAACATAATTGTCAACAGGACCTGGGCCTATTTTCCAATTTACATAAAGAATAAACATCACTGTTTTTTTCCCCCCTTTGGATACCTACTGATCGTTTTTAATATCTAGTCCTTAAATGACAAAATTTTCACTTTTTTGGTGGTTTATGTATATCAACTCTGTATACTTTAACAGATAACAATGTAAACATATCAACAATATTTGTAAAAATCCTTTGGAAGAACAATGTTTTGAACTATAATAAGATAATATCTTATAATTTATAGTACAATTACCCAGAATAATTTTACTAGAAATAGAGCAACATAGTATTTAAAACTGCAATTAGGTGCATGGCCACTTTTTCATGTCTCTGTCAATTTATTATTCATTTGTAAGGGCTTTCAGTTAACATCCTCAACACCAAAATCATACACTCTTGCTTTACCCATAAAGATATGGTCAGAATCAGCCCACGAAATGGGGGAAAGATTAAAGAAGAGAAGAGAAGTAATGAGCAAGGAGGCAGAAGCAGAGGAGAGTCAACAATCCCTGGTGTGTTCATAGCATCCAATACCTTTGTGTTCACAACATCCAATCCCTGTGTGTTCACAGCATCCAATACCTGTGTCTTCATAGCACCCAATCCCTGTGTGTTCATAACACTCAATCCCTTTACCTTTTATTACTATATTTTGTTTTCTGCTGAAGAATTCATTACCCAAAGTTACTTCGTTGTCCTTTTCATGGGGTGAAGGACTTATTTGTTGGTGATGGAAGTAGCAGTGTTTGGCTTTATTTGATTTTTAAGACTAGATCTTAATCTGTAACTCAGGCAATCCTGTACTTTAGCCCTCTGGATATTGGAATTACATACATATTTGAGAAGAAATGAATAATAAAGAGATAAGTAACCTTGACTTATTACTTAATTCACTTTTTTCTTCAGTACTCTTGTTCGTCTTTGATAGTAGTCCGGGGCTGTCTTACATAATGACTTCGTCATACATTTCTTAGAACTACTATGTTACAGCAGATTCCAATTTTGTTTTTGCTTTGTCATGTTTTGTTGAGCAAATGTCTTACTGTTTTGTTCAAATTGGCCTAGAACTCATAATTCTCCTACCATACTCTCACATGGGTACGAATCTCAATTTTACAGCTTGTTTTAGAAAATAATTATATATATTTTTTCAATAAATTCCAGCTCTCAGATCAACTCTTACTTATTTAGTGAGTTACAAATCCTCAGAATATCCTAAAGTCTGAGTTGCAAAAGTATTCTCTTCAAATCCTTACTACATCATCAAAATGCGTTAAGTCTTCAATGCTAAAATAACTTTTTATTCATTGGGTCAATATTTGCTGATATTGGCTCAGTAGAATGTAACACTACCATAAAAATAAATGTGTCATTCTAATAGCTCCAGTCATACTACAAGAGAAAATGTATATGTCAAACTCAATAGAGTTTATTTTTCTATACATTGTAATCTTTATAATTAAAAATACTATCTTTTTCTACTTTATTTTTAGTTCACACTGCCTTCCAATGTTTTAACGTTTTCTTTTTCTCTACATGGTAAATTCTATAGAAATGGTTTATTTCTCATGGATTACATATGTTTTTAAGAAGTTAAAAATAGCTTTTTCAGGGCTGAAGAGAAAGCTTGGCAGTTAAGAGCAGTTGCTGCTCTTGGAGAGGAGTTGGGTTCTGTTTCTGGCATCCGCATGTTCTGGCTCACAGCCACCTGTAATTCCAGTTCAAAGAATCCAGTGCCCTCTTCTGACTTCTTCAGATACTGCGTATATGTTGTGTATATAACAAACAATCAAGCACACATACACATATAGATATAAAATGAATAATACAAACACACATTTGTTGTGTTAGTAATCACACCTTAACTAGCTCTTTTCCAAGTCTGGATTTTATTCTGTCTCTATGTTTGTTTCCTAAATCTTCATAGTGCTAGCTTTTGAAAGTGGTATTGCTTAGCTGAGAAACTTACTTAACCAAGACCTAAAAAATGACAACACCAATTGACATGCCAATGTGGGTAGGGGAATTCTCAAAAGGTTCTCCCTATAGATGAACAGCTTAAACAATTAATGGTTACTGAGAGGGAGAGTTTGTCTTCTCCAGGAACAAGCCCTGATTGATTAGATAGCCAATCACAAAAGGTCAGCCCTAAAATGTATGTATAATACTAGGTAAACTTAACAGGTTGTTTTTATACATTGTGAGGGAATGTGAAACAATAATAATAAAGAATAAGAGACTATGGATTTTAGAAGGACTAAGGGGGGCATGGAAGAAGTTAGACGGAGCACAGGGAGGGAAGAAGTTTATGCCATATGGTTGGAAGAACTATTTGTGCTACTTGTTTTCAAAACAAGATAAAATTATAGTTTAGCCGGGCGGTGGTGCGCACACCTTTAATCCCAGCACTCGGGAGGCAGAGGCAGGCGGATCTCTGTGAGTTTGAGACCAGCCTGGTTTACAAGAGCTAGTTCCAGGACAGGAACCAAAAAGCTACGGAGAAACCCTGTCTCGAAAATAAAATATATATATTTTTTATATGTATATATATAAAATTTTATATATGTATATATATATATAGTTTATACTCTCCAAAGTATTGCACTTTCAAATATGGTAGAATAGAACATTTTTTTTAAATTTAAATTAAATAACTTCCATGTAGACGTGGGCAGAGATTTCAGCTGCACACTTCCGAAGTTGGATTATGCACAGTCTGGAGAAATTGTGTCATTGCGAAGGAGACAGAAGGCAAGGTCATACAGTTAGAAAAGCAATGGAGACCAGCATTAAAGATCTTAGGGGAAAATGTAAGGGGTTTAGATTGAGAAACAGAAAGAATTTTTTAAGATCAAGTTAATGTTCTCCTACATGGGAGTTTGGGTGAAGGAATGATTGAAGTGGGCAAGATGAATAGTGTGTCTGGAGTACTTCACCCAGTGATATTCTGTTCGTAACTGCTGGAGGTATTTGCCAGCTGTGTAGAGAAGTCAGACCCTCCTGTGTTCTTCATCTTTCTCTCAGCAGGTTTCGAATTATTACGGCAGTGATGTGCCAGGGAACTCCCCCTATTATGGTTTGAAAGTCTCCCAAATAAGAGATGGAGATGCGAGGCTTATTAATTATATACTCAAAATAATCTTTTCTTTTCTTACTAATTTATTGTGAAAGCATCGATTGCCAAAGCCCTTAACATCTAATTACAACAACTTACCCGTAAGACAAGATGGACACGTTTTGCTCTAGTTTATATACTGGACCCAGCACTGTAATTGTTTTTAATGTCTGGAATGTCAGGTTGGCATTTGATGTCTCTTAGGTTCGTATCTCAAAGACAGAAATTAGATCTCTTAATCAGCAAGTCCATGGGGTGGTGGTAATTACAGTCCTGGCTAAGGTATTTAATTTGGTAGTGTGGTCTAGTTGTAATACAAACAGTTCTTTTTGAGATGACCATGGTGGCACATTCCTATTATTCAATAATGTGGGAGGCTGAAGCAGGAGGATTATTAAATTCCCTACTAGGCTATGCTATGATCTTTTGTCATAGAAACAAGGGTTAGGAATAGAACCTGGTGGTAGAATGTGTGCCTAACATACCAAAGACCCTGGGTTCAGTCTCCAGTTCTAGGAGATAAATATTTTCTTGTCCAACACTTAGAAGTACTGGACTGTATATATTATTCATCTTCTTATATGCTAAGCTGAATTATAAGAAAAAGGGCCAGAGATCAAAAACAAAATATGTAAGCTTCCATATGAATTAGGTCTTTGGCTGCAGTGGCAGCTGGAGTGTGGGATTAAGCCGGTAAGCTTGATATTTATTGTCTAATCAGAGAAAGTCATAGTTGAGATATACCCAGAGACAGAATTTAAAATATAGATCATAAGTAAATTAGAAAAATTCCAAGAAATGATGAACCAAGACAATAATCTACCTCCAGCCTTTATAAACTTGAGTTTGTACTTAGTGTCTAAATGTGTACAAAAATTAGCCTTCAAAATTTCTATTAACTTGTACTCAATATCTTCGTTTTATTAAATATAAATGAAATATCAAAGGTAAGAAATACCCAGGCTGTGAAGAGCTGGCTCGGGTTTGAAAAGCTCATATTACACTGCAGAGGGCCCGGGTTCTCATCTCCCAGCAACTGAGTCAGGTGGCTCACAATCACCTACAACTCCAGCTCCATGGAAGGTTCCTTACCTGCGTTCATGTCATGTACATGTAACTCTCATACATACAGAGAGAGGGAGGGGAGGGCAGCACTAAAAATGAAATAAATGAAAAGTTATATAAAATACTCGGGCCTGGACTTAACCCTGGGACATCTAGAATAAAGAACATGGAGATATCAGTTGTTTACTCAGGCTTCATAGAATATCCACAGAGAAAGTTATATTGAATAATAGCTAATGATCTAACATTACGAAACTAAACTGATTGTTTTTATCCTTAAGGACTTCAGCCATTAAACTATCACATACATAAACTATAGAACAGTTTTATTTAAGCTGTTTTTATTTCTAAACTGTCTCACAAAATTAATAAAAGAACCCACAACGTAAGAACAGAACATCACACTGTGGAAACCAAACAAGGGATTTAAATCAGGCCCTTTCCAAAGGTGGAACTTAAATACCTTAAAAATACAGACCCTGAGATGCGCATCTTACGGAAGGGGAGGTTAAACAGTAAATTGAAGGAATCTATAATAAAAAATAAAATAAACTACAATAAAGATCACAAATGCAACTATTTATAGGACTCTAAAGAAATTAACTACAACCCAAAATGGACAGATGGAGAAAAAGGAAATACGTAATTGGTTAAAGGGTATATAGGAAAGAATGTAAGCTCCAAGATACTTTTTTATAAAATTGAAAGGAAGAAAAATAAAACAAAAAAAGGACAAAATCAATGTTTAGAAATGATAAGATCTAGCCGGGCAGTGGTGGCACACGCCTTTAATCCCAGCACTCGGGAGGCAGAGGCAGGCGGATCTCTGTGAGTTCGAGACCAGCCTGGTCTACAAGAGCTAGTGCCAGGACAGGAACCAAAGCTGCAGAGAAACCCTGTCTCGAAAAACAAAAACAAAACAAACAAACAAAGAAAAAAGAAATGATAAGATCTAAAATTGATATTGCCTGAAATTATCCAAGAGAAGAGACACAGGATCCTAACTAGGATATGCTTGTCACTCCCAAAGAGTTCACAGGGAAACTAGAGTGAGTGGAGAGGAAAGCAGCCTTTTTGTTACATTGTCTGTTTATTTGCGCGTGCGAGTGTGTGTGTGTGGGGGGGGGGGGTATCACTGAGTCTGTGTAGAAATAAAGCACAGCCTACTGGAATCTGCTCTCTACCACTGTGTGAGTCTTAGGGGTCAGACTCAAGTCATGTTAGGCTTGATGCCAAGCGCATTTACCAGCTGACCATCATGACAGCACCAAAGATGGAGAGAACATTTAAGAACAGCCACAAAGGAGGAGGATTGAGTATAAGGAGAATACAATTGAAGTTTCGCCCAAGTTTTCAGCATGGACACATATCCCTTTAAAAATGGAATATTACCTTCAAAATGCTGATAGGATTGCCGGAGTAGAAAGCAGACTGTCATTTATGAATAAGAACACAAAAGCTTCTATTAAAGGAAGGAACTAAATTCAAAATGATGAGATGAGATTCAAGAAGCAGTGAACAGCAAGAAAACAAACAGAAAGTACCAAATATTAGAGAAATGTAATATAAATAAAATATAAGTTGATATTTAATGTATACAATTATATATTTTAACAGTGAAGTATCCTGTTACTAAATACTAACATACTAATAGCACCAGAATGAGGTGGAAATACAGATAATGCTGAACTCTGGAGTTGGTAGTGAATTAGGAGTAATCAGTTTGCTGTAATCAAGACCAGATTAGGATAAAGGAAAGACAATGTTTGAGAGTTCTCTTACTAAGACAGATGTGATATACAGTGCCTATGTAAGTGTGGAAAACTGGAGATCTATTCGCTGTTCATGCTTAGTTAGGGACCAAGAGGAGTTGCATACAGATTTGTGAATACACGGAAAGAATGCTTGTGGAGTAGTATCACGTCTGGCTGGTTGGTTTTCCATTTCCTACGTAAGTACACCTGGCAGGGAAACACTAGGTCGCCATCCTCATCATGTGAGCTCTAACTGCCAGCTGACCTACGAAAGGTGTTTCAGACTCTGAGCTGGGTGTTGAGGAATGCTAATATAGAATAATTTACATGCAGATTACATGTTTCTGCTTGGACAGAAGTCTGGGTAAAGAAAAACTAAAAGTTAAATTTGATTATTATTCTTTAACTGAAAACAATTTGTTTTCTCTATCTCTGCCTTTCTGTTTCCACTGAGCAGGTTAGCCAGTACACCTTTGCTATGTGCAGTTACAGAGAAAAGAAGTCTGAACCACAGGAATTAATGCAACTTGAAGGATACACTGTGGATTACACAGACCCCCACCCAGGTAATGCTACATGAACCACTTTTCCCGTCGTGTGTGGATATCCACAGCTTCGTAATATTCTGTATTTGTTCTCCACTTGAAATGCCCCTTGATGAATAGAAGGCTTATCTGAAGTTCTTTCAAATGGACAAGGCTTTAAGGTTCAAATTATGTCTTTTACCATCATCTGCATCTCTGTAATTTTTTGATTTATTTTTTTAATTAATAATTTTTTAATATAGTCTTTTCTCATTTTACATGGCTATCCCCATTCCCACTTTCTCCCCTCCATCTGCTTCTCTCACCTTCCCCCCACCCCACCTCCCTATCCACTCCTCAGAAAGGGTAAGGCTTCCATGGGGAGTCAACAAAGTCTGACACTTCACTTTAAGGCAAGACCACGGCTCTCCCCCCATATCTTGGCTGAGCAAGGTATCCCTCAAAAAGAATGTGCTCCTAGATGCTAACTCAAGCACTAGGGTTAAATCCTCATCCTATTGCCAGTGGTCCCAGAGACTGTCCAAGCCTCACAATTGTCCCCCACATTCAGTAGACCTAATTTGGTCCTATGCAGGTTCCACAGCTATCAGTCCAGAGTCAGTGAGCTCTCATTATCTCAGGTCAGCTGTTTCTGTGGATATCCCATTATGGTCTTGACCCCTTTGCTCATATTATTGCTCCTCCTTCTCTTGGGCTGGTCTCAGGTAGCTCGGCCCAGTGCTTCACTGTAGATCTCTCTATCAGCTTCTATCAATTGCTGGATTAAGGTTATATGATGACAATTAAGATAGTCACCAATCTGATTACAGGGGAAGGCCAATTTAGGCATCCTCTCCACTGTTGCTTAGAGTCTTAGCTGGGTCATCCTTGTGGATTCCTGGAAAGTTCACTAGTGCCCTGTTTCTTCCTAGCCCTTTAATGGACCCCTCTATCAAGATATCTCTTTTTTTTCTCTCCCTCTCTGTCCTTTCCCCTTCCTGCGCATCCCATTCCCTCATGTTCTCCTCCTCCCTCCCCTTCTCCCTTTCACCTCCCCTTCCACCTTCCCTTCTCCAGACTCCTAATTTTCTCAGGAGATCTTGTCTGTTTCTCCTTTCCAGGGAGAATCCATGAATGTCTCTCTTAGGGTTCTCCTTGTTACTTAGCTTTTCTGGGTCATTGACTGTAAACTCATTATCCTTTGCTTTACAGCTAGTATCCACTTATGAGTGAGTACATACCATACTCATCTTTCTGGGTCTGGGTTACCTAACTCAGGATGTTTTTTTTTTTCTAGTCCCATCTATTTGCATGCAAAATTCAGGATGTCTTTGTTTTTTTTTCTTTTTTACCATTAAGTAGTACTCCATTGTGTAATTGTACCACATTTTCTATATCCATTCTTTAATTGGGAGCATCTAGGTTCTTTCCAGGATCTAGCTATTATGAATAATGCTGCTATGAACATAGTTGAACAAATGCCTTTGTAGTATGATTGAAGATCTTTTGGGTATATGGCCAAGAGTGGTATTTCTGGGTCCTGAGGTAGATTGATTCCCAGTTTTCCGAGAAACCACCATACTGATTTCCAAAGTGCCTGTACAAGTTTGCATTCCCACCAGCATTGGAGGAGTGTTCCCCTTACTCCACATCATCTCCAGCATAAGCTATCATTGGTGTTTTTGATCTTATCCATTATGACAGGTGTAAGATGGTATCTCAAAGTTGTTTCGATTTGAATTGCCCCGATGGCTAAGGATGTTGAGGAATTCCTTAAGTGTTTTTTGGTCATTTGCAATTCTTCTTTTGGAAATTTTCTCTTAAGATCTGCACCCCATTTTTTGATTGCATTATTTGGTAATTTGATATCTAGTTTCTTGAGTTCTTTATATATTTTTGGAGATTAGTCCTCTGTTCAATGTGGGGTTGGTGAAGATCTTTTTCCATTCAGTCAGCTGCCATTTTGTCTTAGTGACTATGTTCTTTGCCCTATAAAAGATTCTTAATTTCAGCAGGTCCCATTTATTAATTGTTGCTCTCAGAGTCTGTGTTCCTGGTATTTTATTTCAGAAGTGGTCTCCTGTGTCCATGCATTCAAGGCTACTTCCCACTTTCTCTTCAGTGAGGTTCAGTGTGGCTGGATTTATGTTGAGGTCTTTGATCCATTTGGACTTAAGTTTTGTGCATAGAGATAAATATGGATCTATTCTCATCTCTAAAATTTTTGTACAATAATAAAATACTTAAATTTTGCTGATAGAAAAATTAAATGAGATACATGCAGAAACATCACTGGGAAGCAAAATTACAGAGAAGATACTGAAATGTCAATAAATGATAGATGTAAATGTATAGACAGACAGACAGACAAATTTTGAGACAGAGTCTATATATCCCTGGCTAGCCAGAAACTCACTATGTAGACCAGACTGGCCTCAGCTTCACGAAGGTCTTCATCCCTCTGCCTCCCAGTTAAGGTTAATACCACTCCTCCAACATATATATTATATTCTAATTTTCTCCACAAAACACTTTCTTATATTTCTGTCCCTCCATGTATGTTAAAGTAGTTTGAAAAGGACCTAAGAGTAAGTTTAAAATCAAAGTCTGAAACATTTTTTGAAGATTTATATGATGCCACAGCTAGAAAATTTTACCATCTGGCCTTATTTGAGTAGTTGGAGTTAAAATCCATGGACAATAAAAATACTGTATAAAAATTGCTTTCATGTTCTGGGTATAAGTATTTGTGAGATTGGTGTTAAGACTGGGATCTCATCCTTCATGTAACTCATTACTTGCAGCGAGCTCAAGTCCAAACTCCAAATACTCTGAGATCAAGATTCCAGGTGTGTGCGCTCCTCCATCTGTGGTGGCTGTAGGACTGAGCACACGGTGCTTGAAAATGAGCGAATAATTGGATATATGAAAGGTAGTGAAATTAATCAGCAATGTTAAAAAAAAGGTAGTATGACATTTTTATATAACATAACGAGATGAAGTGCGAATTGGTGGCCATATTCGTTAATTGTTCACTTACAAATAGAAATACCAAAGGCTAAACTGCAATCCAAACTGAAGTATCACTTCTACCTTTCCAGTATTTTTATTTCCCCTAAGTTCATATTTCACTTCATGGTAAATATGCCAACACAAAGTGTTTACTTCTCTGCCATGGAATACCAGACTTCCTTCTGCATTTCTCTGGTGTATGTGTGTTGTACTGCCTAATGCTCTGTTGGTGAGAGCTGAGTGTCTCCCTGATCTATATGTACAAGTGTTTTGGGTGTGTCCCTTTAAATTGTGGACTAGGGATATGATTCTCAACTAAGATCATTTAAAGCATTGAACTCATACAGATGAGGCTGACTAAATAAAATCTGCCAATCATTTAAATTTTAATGGTGTCTCTCTTATTCCACAGGCCTTCAGGGTGGTCAGGTGTTTTTTAACGCTGTTAAAGAAGGGGATACTGTAATATTCGCCAGTGACGATGAACAAGACAGAATATTATGGGTACAAGCCATGTACAGGGCCACAGGCCAGTCTTATAAACCAGTTCCTATGGTTCAAAGCCAGAAGCTAAATCCTAAAGGAGGAACTCTCCATGCAGATGCTCAGCTTTGTAAGTTTTGTGAAAATTAATTTGATTATCAATTAATAACCTTAATAAAATATAAAACTGAGGGAAATTTGTTCAGTCTTATAGTTTGTATTATTAATTAACTAATTAAATAAAAGTAGTTTCTATTAGACATAGAATTAGTTATCTAATTTTTCACATAAATCTGGAGTGATACCTGTGTGTTGATAGACTGAGCAGCTTATATTTAGGAATATATATGTATACATATTTGCATGTGATAGCAATTAGTAACAATACTAATAAAGAGTCCAAGAATCTGAAGAAGACCTGGGAGATTTTGGAGCAAAAAAAGGGAAGGGAGAAATGTTGCAATTATATTATAATCTCAAAACATTTTTAAAATTCTGCAGACATTCCAAAAGCAAATTTTATTTTTTTTTTTTTATTTTTTTTTTTGTATCTTTAGCCTAGGTTTCTTGTTAGGAGAAAAATATTGTGAAGTCAAATTTGATGAAATTCTACTGAATGTAGAAGAATCACACTGTGCATTTGTTTTTGGTAACTGCAAGGATAATTGGGTTAGTTCCTTCTGTATTGTAGAATGATAAGAGGAACATATAGTAAAAAAACAACAACAACAAAAAACAGCTTTTCTTATCTCCAGGCGCTTTAATGTTCTGTCAGTTTCTGTATGCTGATTCGAAACATTCAGATCCAGTGCATCTTTCCCGTTGATTCAGAGTGGCTGATTGCGTGCTGTGTAGCAGCATTAGGAGCAGTTCCAAACACACTGGCAGTGATCACTTTATCTTGTTACACTCCTTTAGATAACTTCCCTTACTTCAACATAAAGCATTCTGTCTCTACGTTTAATCTCAAGTTGTGGCTTTTTATTGTCAAGATTCTCCTGCGGGATAGTAACATCTTGACATGCATTATTTTCTTCTTTTCCTTTTCATGCATCAAATAATTACCCTCTCCTTCTTAGACACTCTTCAGTAGATTACATCTGAGCATCTTTAAAGGCTCTAAAGAGGACAAACAATTAAAGATGGGATTTGTGCCTTCATCTCAACTCCTTTGCCACCTTTGGATGCCTTGCTTCACTTTTCAGGGGGCTGTTGCCACAGTGTAGTGCATAGTCACTTGGTAACTATTCCACACTCCACGTGGAGTGCAGAGAGCTCATTCTGGGGCTCATTTAGACATTTCAGTCAGCCTTATCTTCCTCTCTAGTGCCGGGATTAAAGGCATGCACCACCACTGCCCGGCCTCTATGGCTGTCTAGTGTGGCTAGCTTTGTACTCTGATATTCAGGCAAACTTTATTTATTAAAACACAAATAAAATATCACTATATTCACTTTATATTTTCCTGTTTACTCTCATAGACAAAAAATACCTAGAATGTATCGAAAATCTTACCTGATTAATACTAACTTGTTTCAGCTGCACCTATGAAATAAATCTTCATTTACGCAAAACTCCTACACCGTTTTTAACACTAACCTCTTATCTGTAGAGCACTCCTTTATTCTTAGCCTGGCTAATTTCTGAACATGTCATGCTTAGATTGTTCTTGTATCTATATTTCCTATTTTTCTAGTGTGTTGTTGCCCATATATGAACATTTTTTTACTTTCAAGTAGCATAACTTTTAGTTATACATACTAATGGGTTTTATTAGAACATTTTCACACATGTACGTGATATATTTTTATTGTTTTCACCTTCCATTGTCCTCTCTTGCTCCCCTCCCACTTCTATAGGTGTCTTTCCTATTCCCAACCAGTCTCCTTTCTACATTCATGATTTTTTTAAATTTCCTGTTTATTTTTGTGTGTGATGCATTGAGGTTTTTGGAGTTTCTTGAAGGGTCCTGGATGAGGCATTGTTTACAAGTATGAGTTTCTTACTGGTGATTACACACTGAAGAAAATATATCTCCATCATCCCATAACATTAACTGTCTATACTCAGGACGATTGGAGCCTTGTGTGTCTCTGCACACGGCAGTCCATCTCACTCTGTTCCTCATTCCCTTCTCTTTCACTCTTTTTAGTCCCTCTGGCTAGTGTTCTCTGAACTTTAGAGGGAGTAAAGTAGTTCTTCTATTTAAGGAAAAATATTTAGCAGTCCTTTAGGCTCTGCAATTTTCTCATTTCCGAGTCTCTGCGGTTATTCTGCTGCCCACTGTAAAAGGAAACCTCTTTGACCAAAGCTAATGCATATGAACATAGTTATTGGGAAGTATGCTGTGTCCATTTTAACAAAAATGAGAACAGCTTCTTCACTATGGCCTATGACCTCCTAAGCCATGGTTTTTGGCCAGGCTTGCAGCATCAGAGGGTATTTCTTTCCTGTGGAGTGGGCCTCTCATCCAGTCAAAAAGAAGTTGATTGCTCCCGTTACTGGCTTGCCACTATTGCAGCACAGGGAATCTTTCTTTCTGGCTAGTCAGTAGCAGAGCACACAAGGTCTACAACTGAGTGAGACTCTTATTGAAAATACTGTTCCGGCCCTTCCCCCAAACATCTCGGATAGTATCTTTGGGCATTATGGCAGCTTGGTAGCAGGAAGAAAGCTTTCATCTTGGTTCTAGCTAGATTTCTATATGTGCTACAACCAAAACATGTGGTGTCTTCAGTAGTAGAGTCTGCCCATCTAGTTCTGGTAAGCGACCTTCAGACACAGTAAATGTCTGTATTGTTTTAGGGGCCTCAGAGGATTCTAATCAAAATCTTGTAGTTAACCCACCCCTGGTTTTCATTAATAACCTATGGTTTCTGGCGACACGATTCTTTTTTGGTCATTTACTGTCCATTTATCTTCTTTGTTGGTTGACCTCTACAATATTTAGTTTGAATTACTTTCTTATTATTGAGTTTTGAAAGATGTTTCTATATTCTGCAAGATATTTGTCAAACTTCTTACTTGACAAATATTTTCTCATCTTTGGCTTGATTTACTATAAATTATAACAGTTCTTTTCAAAAGAATTTCTTTTCAAAAGAAATTCTTGATGAAGTCTGTGTTCTTTCTTGCTGTTAGTTGGCTTTTGTTTTTAAGGCAATGTTTCATGATGGAACTCGTGGTCTGTAATCTTCCTGCATCAGATCTAAAATGCTGGAGTTAGAGGCTTGGTTTCTCATTTCTTTAAATAGTTATACCTGTCTTAGTTACCTTTTCTGTTACTATGCTAAGATACCCAGACAAATATAGCTTAAGGAAGAAAGAACTTTTTGGCTCACAGTTCAAAATACACTTGATCGTGCTGGGGAAGTTAAGAGACCAGGAGCTGGAAGCAGCCAGCCATGTGCCACACAGAGTCAGGAAGAAGAAATCAATGAGCATCTGAACTCAGCTCACTTTCTTCTCCTTCTGTCATCCAGGATTGCACCCTAGGGAATAGCACCACCCATGGTGGGCAGATCCTCTCACCTCAGTTAACTTAATTAGGATAACTCCCACAGAAATTCTCAGAGGCCCATCTCCCAGGTGATTATCCAGCTCAAGTTGACAATTGAGATCAATCATTACAGCATCATTAATGTCATGAATAAGAAATTGTCACTGGGTGGGGAGAACTTTGGATGGAATGTAAAATGAAATTAAGAAATAAAAAAGGGAAAAAGACATTACAGTTGAAATGTCAAAAAACTTCACCTAAAACAATATTTTAAGTGCTTATTCTGTATTTAAAATTTATATAATCTGCCTTATAAATTTTGCATCTATATTGACTCACTTTTTATACTGGTTGATAGTGCACATCAGTGTTCATAAAATCATGGAGGCATTTGGCGAGTTGAAAAGACTGCCCTAGGACATTTCCTGACATCTTTTTTTTTTCTGTCTGGTGTCACTTTATGGTTAAGGCAGTGCCAGTCAGGCTGGGTGGCACTGGCTGTACTTGTTCTGACTTAAAACAAACTGTTTTCACTGCTAATGATGCCTCCCTCTGTTGGCAAGCTGCTAGCTGTATTCTTCATCAGAGCAGACCTCTTGTTTTTAATTTGTTTTCAATAAATAAACAATAATACAAATTTTGAGGGAAGAAGGGGGAGGAAGATGGGTACATTCCCTCTTCATCAGAACGGGAATTCTGACCTTCTTCAGTTTGCTCTCAATCCCTCACTCCCTTCCATGGTTCCACATTGTTCCTTTCTCTTTCTTCCTGGTCATCTCTTGGAACACTTTATTAATCATCAATAAAAGTAGATAACGTAAAGTTAAAGTGACTCATTGTATAACTGTAATTCCTTCTCTCATTCCTCTTCTAATTTCTTTGCTGATCTGTGGTTGGTAAAGATAAGCTTCCTTTCTCTTTCCTTTCTTTCTGCTTAAGTATAATTTTGTATTGATAAGAACTTGGAAGACTGTCATCTCTTTTACAATATCAACCTCCAACTTCCTAGCTAAACTCAGAAAATTTTCATTAGCTCTCACATTTATTATTTAACCACAACAAAGGTAGAAACAATCTAATACCTATTATTCGTGTAGATATAAAGATAATGTAATAACATCCAAAAATGTCCAGAATATATGAAGCAAAAACATTATAGATTATGTATGGTATCATTTCCTCTATGTTAGGAACCTACTTGTAATAAGAAAAGGTAGGAGGCATATTTATACCCAAAACATTCATAATTAATGAATTGAATTGAAGGACCAGTTATTTTCTTCTTCTAATATTCTCTTTTTTATCTAGCCTGTATATTCCTTTACTCAGCATAATGAGTATTTAAGGATAGTCAAAATAATGTTTATAAAATTTAACTTAGTAGAAGATCACCTTATCTTTTAGGACATCAACAACAGGACATATTTATAGGTCTCTCCAACAAGCAGATCTTGTCTTTATATCTGAGCCTGTGTAGAAACCCTTTAGACAGAGTGAGCAGAACGGGAGACACGTGCTGCTAATAAATTTTCCATTTCAAATGTAGCAAGCTGCCTTGGACAGGGAGCAGGATTTTACCAACCCTTTGTTTGCTGTCTCAATCCAAAACCACCTTGCTTTTCATTTTTTTTTTGTTAATTACATATATAGCACGATCTATTTTTGATCTTAGTGCCACATGACAAAACAGTTGTCCTCTAATAATAAATGTCAAATGTGAGCCAGGGGGGATGGAGAGATGGCTCAGGAGGATGAGAGCACTTACTCTTCAGCAGAAGATCCGAATCTGGTTCCCAGCACCCATGTCAGACAGCTCACAACCACCTGTAACCCCAGCTCTAGGGGACCCGAATCCACTCTTCTGGACTCATAGTAACACAATTACATAAGCACACTTGCACATATATTACATAATTAAATGTTACACAATTACAAATAAGATGATATTTTGTAACCATGATCCAGAAACACTACCATCGATTTTATTTTTGCCTAATATGTTTTTGGGGAGCAGAGCTTGTGCTTCATTTTGGGAACCTGCTTTCCACGTTGCTAGTATGTTGCTGTGTTAGCAACACCCTACTTTCCTCACTTCCATGTTAAATTTTACACTTCATAGGTAAAGCATTAGTTTATTTCACCTTGAACATATTAATTCTGGCAAATGTTCAGTACTCTTTTACTTTGCTAATTTATAATCCTCAGTCTCCATTGTTAATTAAGACTTTTATTGTGTGAAAATAATTTTGTATTATTCACTACAAAAAACAAGGCACATGCCATGTCAACTTTTGTTGCAGTAAGGGGCGGCTGGGCTGCGTTCCCGGCACCCGGCCGCCCACAAAGCTCTAGCTTATGCCCGAAATAATTACACAGAAACTGTATTCATTTAAACACTGCCTGGCCCGTTATCTGTAGCCTCTTATTGGCTAGCTCTTACATATCGATCTAACCCATTTCTAATATTCTGTAACACCATGAGGTGCGCTTACCAGGGAGGATCTTAACCTGCCTCTGGCTGGAATGGGAGCATCATGGCGACTCTCTGACTCAGCTTCTTTCTCCCCCAATCCTGTTCTGTTTACTCCACCCATCTAAGGGTTGGCCTATCAAATGGGCCTAGGCAGTTTCTTTATTAGTTAACCAATGAAAGCAACAGATAAGATACAAGACCCACCTCCATCATTTCCCCTTTTTCTGTTTAAACAAAAAAGAAAGGCTTTAACTTTAACAGTAAAATTACATATAACAAAACAGTTATCAAGTAAGAATTACAGTTACAATATTTATATCTATTTTATCTCTTATCATAACTAAGGAAAACTATAACTATTACTAACCATTCTTCAACTCCATCAAAGACTCCAGAAGGAAATAATATTACTTAAGCAAACAAGAAATCCAAAACTCTAGAAATGACAGAGACATCTCGCTGCCTGGACAGTCACCCAAAGTTCCTCTGTACCGTTGGGGCATTCATCTTCGGCCTACAGGCCCATGGTATCCAGAGACATTTCCATGAAGCAGGAAATTTCAAAGGCAGTTCAGTCACTGTCTGTTGTGTCCTGCAGAATGTCTCGTAGACTCTTTCATGAATCAGGAACCCCGAAAGATCATCTCACCTTTAGGCAAGTTCAGCAGTCCTCTCTCTGCAGATTCTCTGTATCCAGTTTATGCATCAGTCCAGGCAAGAGCAGTTTCTTGCCCAAATGGCTATCAAACTCCGTAAGAATCCTCTTCGATGCCCATCTTCTTCTTGAAGTAGATTGGTGCTGCCAGGAGTAGACGTGTCTCATTGTCATGAAAAGCCCTAAGTTATTAAAACATTTAAATGCCATATTCTGCAGTCTTTGAAAGATATGAAGAATGCCTATCCTACTGAAATATATCTCTATATATCTAGAAAATCTAACTAACATGACTACAAGCTTAACTATTATCCATTAACAACCTATATTTCCTAATTATACATTACATTTTAAAATGAACTACACAATCACAATACCTTAATCAATATCAGAAATACATATACATATAACAAAATTGACCTTAAAATCCATACCAATGCAAATTATTCATATCTATATCATATCCCCCTTTAAATGTAAAAGAACATTTATAAACCATATTTGGGAACATGGGCGCAGTTTTTTCTCTCCAAACTGCTTCCTGCTGAATGGGGGCGTCGTTAATTAGGTCTTTCATGGTATAACCTGTGTGCTAGTTTCATCTCAGTTGGCAGTTGAGCGAAGCAAATTTTTTGAAGATGTTCACAGCAACCTTTCAGGAGGGCGAGGTCTATCATACCAAATCGGAATAGATGCAATCCATAGGGTCACATCTTCTGTGAAAACAAAAGAAGACCCTCTCCAAAGCATCATATCCTTAGACCCAAATTTTGAAATCGTAATACCCTTATATCCATTCTGGTTTAGCTTGGCAGCCCATGTAATGAAATGTCTCTCTGTACTTAGCTCCTTCATAATCAAAAATTTTAAAGAAAACACAATAATATAAAGAATCCAGACTCTCTGTGAATTTTCCATTTTTACGTGGCTTATTTTTCTTTATTTCTTTTAATCTATTATTATCTGAACTCTGTCTCTTTAAAGACTTTACCCTTTTTTAAGGCATTAACTTTATTCTCTGTCTCTCTATATATATATTTTTTTCTCTCTCAAGCCTACGTACATTCATCCAACAGTTAACTAACATAACAAAAAAGAAGCTAATACATTATTTGATCAATAATTGAGATGTGAATTAACTCCTAAATGTTTGTATTAACTGTTCCTCTAGTCTTAAGCAAAAACCTACATATATAAGACCATACTTACCAGACTTAACTGCATAGAAACTTAAAACATTCTATTGTATAAGTATATGTTTAGTTATATACACATATTGTTACATACATAACTTATTGAAGGTCATATATGTGATAACCAAAACATGGCAGCTTTGCCAACTCATGCAAGCCACTGGTAACTTCCTGTAAACTTTTAACTACAAGAAATTTACAGACAGGTTTGTGTAAGGTATATGGATTTACAGACAGGTTTGTGTAAGGTATATGGAGCTGTGGGCAAGCTCCTTAAGCATATGTTAGTTTTAAGCATAGCAAAGTGACTTTTATTTCAGCAGTTTCATCTAAGGTGGTTCTGTGTTTTACAGAGGAGAAATGGTCTCAGCTAGTGATCCCTGTCATCAGAGTTGTTTGCTACTGAGTCCTGATCCCAGCTTCCTCAGTAACTTCCAGCTGCTGTTCAAAGTTTCCTAATTCAGTTGCCCTCGTCTGTCTTCATGCCCTTCCTGTTGTATGTACACAACAGCTCACCACACTAAGAGCAGCAAAAGCAACAGAGTCATTACTGTGTAGAAAAGTAATTTCTCCCTTGCATAGTCTGAGCTCTGACTTCAATGCCCTTCTGGAGATGTGGATCCTTTGGCACATAAAGCTAGTTGGGGTCAGTGCCCACCCAATATAATAGCCTCCCTCACAGCAGAGAGGTTAGCCAGGTCTTTGGTGGTCCTTCTGTGTTTTCTCTGTTGGTTAATTTCAAGTCAGTATTATCTGTATAAGTTGAAACTGTTGACCTCCTCTTCTCTTCTAATGATTCCACACAGCTATTATCCCAATGAAACATTCGAATTTTCACATTCCACTTGATTGAAACCTCTATCACTTCTTGAATTTCTAGCAAACAGCAATATTGCCCAATTTAGATTTGATTCCATCTACTATTAGCACTCTTGGTGACAATACCACCTAAAGATGTTAGAGCATAGATATCCAGCTGTTACCATAGAAACTCCACCAGCATTCTCAATTACCATGCCCCACATCTGTAGTTAGTCCATAGGTTAATCATCACAATTTATAGCACTATCACAGGCATCATTTAATAATATCATAGCTTGCTGGCTTATTGTGATAATCTTCTTACACTGTTTCACTGAAATATGCTAGCATTGTAGCAGTGAACATTTGAATAGTACTGTAGAGGTTTTTTATTTTTAAAAAATATTGAATAATTTTTTCTTACAATAAACATTAATTGAAGGTAATCTGATAAAAACCCAATCTTAAACAACAGATACCGGCTATACAGGTGATTAGAAACACATTTCCTAACTGATTCAGGTGTCACAGCTGTGTCTTTTAAGAAAATGTAGATAAGCTATGCCAAAGGAAAACTACATGAAAATATGTTCTGAAAATGAAAAATGAGACAATATTATAGCTAATTTTTGTTTTAGTTTATGAGAAAAAAATGTGGATGAAGAAATGTAGACATACACAAAAGATACAAAGTAACAGCTTTGTAGGGTGTAGGTTTCGTGAAAAGTATAATTGAGATTTCAGTGCATTAACTGGTTTGGTTAAATAAGTAGATTGTAGCTGCTTTTATCACAGCCATTAACTGTGCCATGTGACCTGCCGATCTGCTTCACTTTCCTCTCCCTTCTACTCTTTGTATATTCTATGGCACTATATCCTAATATATAACATGAAATTTCTGTTGACAATAACGAGCATTCCGTAGCATGCATCTCTGTCATACTCCCTCTTTTTTATGCTGATACCATCTTTGTACTTCATAGTGTACTCATATGTACTCATATACTTCATAAGTACTCATATACATTGCCATTCTTTGTTTAAAATGAAGGCCAGGCAACTAAACCAACTTTAGTTTTAAAAAACATAAAAATTGAATGGAAAAGAAAAAGCTAAAAATAAAAACATTTGTCACAGAGGGAGATCTAAATTTCATTGGAGTTCGTTTTTAATTTTTCTTGTGTTCATAGAAGCTAATGGTGACATATCTTTTCATACCTTGGTTTGCATTCTGCTTCTCTGACACAGAAACAGAGATGTTGGGTCTTTGCAGAATGTGTTTTACAAAGCTGTAGCCCTCCCTGAGGGACTATATAGGTTGTTGTTGGTTTTATTATCATCATCATCATTATATTGTTTAATTCTTATTTGGTGGGTAGCAGCCACGTACCTTAGCAAATGTATGGTATTCAGAGAACAACTTGAGGCAGTCAATTCTCTCCTTCTATTATGCAGATTCTAGGTATCCAACTCAAGTCAACAAACTTGTTAGCAAGAACCTTTACCCACTGAACTGGCTTACCAGCCCTTGTTTTTCTTTTTCACTTTTTTTTTTCTTTGAGACAGAGTTTCTCTAGGTAGACCTGGCTGTCCTGTAATTCACTCTGTGGGTCAGTCTGGCCTTAACTCAGAGATTCACCTGCCTCTGCCTCTGCTTCTGGGGTGCTGTGATTAAAGGTGTGTGCCACCATTTCCTGGCTCTCATTTTGTTTTTTACCTTAAAATTTTAGTGAGTTCATTTGCTTGTATTTTCTAAGTTGAAGGAGAATATTCATTTGTGACTTAATATTTGTGAGTATAATGTTAGCATTTATCTAGTTGTCAAAAATAATTTTCCATTCACTTGTGCTTTGTCACATTAGTAAAAATTATTTGAAACTGTATCTCATAAAATATTGTTTTATTAGTTCAAAAAATGTTTACTTGTAAAAATTAACTATAGACTTGTTTTCAGAAATATACGTTTTTAATACTACTTTCCTGTAGCTTTTAAAAATGATTCTTTAAACCTTTATAATAACATCAGAATTATGAGAGTTTTTCCTCTGAAATTTATTACATATCCCATTCTCCACAGATAAACCATTAATGGTCGTTATTTTTAACTGCTTCTTATGACCTCCGCTGAAAGAAATAATGAATAAAAATCATCAGTTATTTCATAGAAATAATCATCTCATAAAGGTGACACCAAGCAAATTTTGTACTTAGAGAAATGAAGATGCTAAAATAGATCATCCCCTTCAACTGGAAGATTCATGTGTTTTGCCTTCCTTGGTGTTCTGCCTCCTACTCATTTGATGCTGTTTCATATTGTAACATATTCAACTTTTACAAGACTGTAGACAGGATGTAAGAGAAGCTGGACTGTCTTACTTCTCAACCTAAGGAAAAAAGTTTAGTGTTCATCCATTTAATACCACTTAGCGTATGAAATAGTTCATCATTTGGGTGGTCATTAAATGTAACAGAACACAACTGGTGTTTTATTTAGAAAGGACCGTGGCATACCTTGGGTACCCAGTGCTTTGTTTTCCATTGCTTTGGTGCTGCATTCAGGTTTCTCATGTTACGTGGATGTGAGCTATACGTCCATCTTAGTGTCTTTTATTTTTAATGTGATTCTCAAGACCCTTCAGCTTGAATTATACAGTTCTTCCATCCACAAATATGGCTGAAAGTTGAACTTGACATGGATCAATATGATCTGGACTAAATATCTAAATGTGACTGATTATGTTAGCATCATGTCCACAGATCAATATTGAGTTTTATTATGAGCCTGACTCTATAATTGGGTTTGATCAATAAACTTTTGTCTCTTTTCCTTTGCAGATTTAGGGTTGTTCCACATAGGTTTTAGAAACTACACTTAGCTTGCATTTGGGACTCTTTTCTTGTTGGACCAGAAAGGGATTTATGTGTAAATTTGAAGGAACAATGGGCATCATGTTTACAGTTGTGAAAGAGTCCACTCCAGCCACTGACTGCTTAGCGCAGAGCTAATGTAGTAACACACCAGCACTCCTTTTGGGATGTGTAGGGCTTTTTCTGTCTATATTTAGTAAATCGCATTGAAGACTTTGACAAAACATACCATTAATGAAAGCAATCATAAAAGCGTGCCTTTTGATAAACCCGCAGGGTCCACAGGCATTGAAAGATGCAATCTGTAAAGAACAATAAGTTTGAACCTTTGATTGAAGTGCCATTTGGGACGGGGGGCATTGTCTGCATATCTGCACAGACACGATGCTCGCTTTTTCATGTCTCTTAAACTTGAAGCCTGAGAGCGTTCAATGCCATTTCTGCATTGAAGTTGGTCCCATTAAAAGCTCCATACAAAAAGCAAACTGTAAGTGATCCAGCTGAAGCTGTGTGCTTATCTCTGCCCTAGTTTGCCATTTGGAAAGCAGGCTTCCGGCCATCATTGCCATTTCCTTTATGAATAGACCTGGGTTGTTTTCCGGTTACTTCTCTTTGCAAGGATATTCATAAAATACAACAACTATTCAATCCTTGACCCCTATTTTTGGACATCATCTTACTATATAGCCAAGACTGGCCTGGGCTTGTCTATGTAGATCAGGCTGTCCTCAAACTCACAGAGACCCACCAGTCTCTGACTCCCAAGTACTATGATGGTGTGCACCACCATGTCTAGCCCAACTTTCTTTAAAATTGGGAAATAACAATTGTTCTTCCAGTAAGTATAAGAATCCACTTTGAATAAAAGTTGGATTCTGAGTCCAGGTAATGGCTCAACAGATAAAGTCATGCCGGGCGATGGTGGTGCACACCTTTAATCCCAGCACTCGGGAGGCAGAGGCAGGTGGATCTCTGTGACCTCGAGACCAGCCTGGTCTACAGAGCTAGTTCCAGGACAGGCTCCAAAGCCCTTTCTCCAAAAACCAAAAAAAAAAAAAAACCAGATAAAGTCATTTGCAATCAAGCCTGATAACCTGGATTTGACTCTTGAAACCCACATCGTAGCAGAACCAAAAGAACCAAGTCCTGCATGTTGTTCTCTGACATCTATGTGTGCGCCATGACATGCATACACTTGCACACGTAATAAATACATGCAGTTGAAAGTTTTTCTTTGAATGTACTCATTCTAAATGGTTTTCAGATTGTCCTCATGTCATTTGGGGGCTTCAGACTTTGCAATTCATATTAATATAATGTATTCTTTGCGAGTTGAAGGGCAAAAGTGTGGTCCTCAATTATCATAAGGCCTAAATTTTGTGTTCCTCATGAACTATATTGTAAATTATTAAATCAGACACATGAATTATTGTAAGTGATCTTTTGAATTTACAGATGCAGACCGTTTTCAGAAACATGGGATGGATGAGTTTATTTCTGCTAGTCCTTGCAAACTTGACCATGCCTTCCTCTTCAGAATTCTCCAGAGACAGACTTTGGATCACAGACTGAATGATTCCTATTCCTGCTTGGTGGGTACAAATCTGTCTATCTGGTCACCTATAGGTTACAATAAAAGATTTTCAGAAGTGAGAAATAGTTGTTGTAAAACAACATTTTATTCCTGACTCATTTAATCACTGTAGTTGGGGTTAGGGAATAAAGAATTCCAATCGATTGCTTCTCAATTTGAAAATTATACACTTGAAGACCACTGCTGTGCCACTCAATAGACGGGAGAATAGCCTGGAATAGGTGCTGAACTCTAGTGGCCCCAGACAATGCCGACTGGAAAGGAGAATACTTTAAATAAAGACAGACGGAAAGCCTTTGTCATAGGAGTCACCAATACCTGCACAGACACTTTAAAGCTTATGTCCTATTCAGCAGATATTGCTGTCTTGCTCTCGTCTCTTTGATTCCTAGAATAACGTAAGTGACAGGGGAAGAAATGAAAAAAGTAACAATATGATGAGATATACAAAACAGGACAGCTTTCATTTCCTCCAGCCCTCCAGAGATAATTTGAATTGTGAGAGAGGCAGAGGCATTGCGGGGCAAAGGACAGAGGGCTAGAGACAGAGAGATGATTTAAATGGCTAACTGCTACCTGGTTTGTGATGAACATAAATTTTGATGTTATAATTTATAGTTTCCCTGATACCACAGAGTCTGGGGATTAAAGTTGTAGCCTAACTACAATTTATTATTGGAAATGGTATTTTTTGTCACTAATTGACTCTCATGGATACCGTTCCTAATAACTTCATAGAATAAATTATGTTCTCTTTGAAATTCTAACTCAGACAGTTTGTTCTCAAGTCTTTGGAGATATCCAGTAGACATGAGGAAACGAATCAACAGCTATACCTACACTGGCAATTCATTAATTTGTCTATGAGTCTAAGAATAGAGCTGGGATTAGTGGCAAACAACATTCATTTCAGCCGTTGAAAAGGAGAGGCAGACAGATTTGTCAGGTCTCTATGAGTTCAAGACCATCCTTTTCTATACAAAGAGTTTCAGGCCAGCCAGGGCTAAATAATGAGGCTTGGTCTAAAAAAATAAAGGAGGGAAGTAAGTTTGAGTGGGAGGGAGGGAATAAATGATGAAGGGAGGAAAAATGTTACCCTCTGTCTTGTATACACTGAAAGCAAAATATGGTGTGATTAGGAACAGTGCTTGGGATAGAATGGACCTACTTGTCAATCAAGACTCACTAAGTGATTTTGTGTGGTCTTGGCCAATTCTATTCCCATTTCTGATGCAAGTTTCTTACATAAGACAGTTTTAAATACTAGAAGGCAGTGACTGTGTGGGACTGGTCCACTGTGATTTTCCTGCCTCCATGTGGGGTTGGGTTGATATCCATTGTTTACCTTTGTTAATACATTTCCTGTAATATCCCTGTCCATTCTTCCTTAATGGTTACCCTGTTTCCTTTAAAAGCTCCTTTCTTCTCTATATCCTTTTAATCTAATTCCTATAAATGAGTTTGTTATGGTGTTGTATGAAGCTGCTCCACCCAGTCCTACCCTCCATCATGAACCAAACTGGCTGCTTGCTTTCTGCCCTACTCTTACAATGAGCGTCTTACTTCAGAAGAACAAGAAACCACTACTGGAAAACCTTAACTCTTATGATCACAGAAAGACAGACTGAGAAAAATATTCCAGGCATAAGCATGCAAATGTGTGTCACTGGTGGACTTACTGAAATTTTCTTTCTAGTTCATATTATAAAATGCTTTCAGTGAATGGTCAGTTTTGGTGCTAGTGTCTACCTTGTTATTCTTTTTATATATACATGTGTGTATTATTGTTTTTAATTGAGCTATACATTTTCCCCACTTCCCTCCCTTTCCTCCCCACCCCCCCCATGCCACCTTATTCTCTTTTTAACTGACTCCTAAATAAATCAGAGTTTAGGGTACATCACTTGTTGTGACTGACGAATGTAAACAAATCCTCTGAATAGAATTTGACTACTTTTGAGTAGCAGCAGAGAAGAGCAGTGTGCCGCACATTGTCTCAGAGATATTAGATTGTCAGTGCCTCGAGTCACTTCCAAAACTGATGAACAACAAAGCAAACGCTAAGAGCCACGCTGCTGCTGCTGCTGCTGCTGCTGCTGCTGCTGCTACTTGCAATGCCTAAATGTGCATACAGAAAAACAAATCTTAGCCAGGAAAAATGTGTCTTTTTCTTTTCTCTTGCAGGGGTGGTTTAGCCCTGGCCAAGTGTTTGTGTTAGATGAATACTGTGCCCGCTATGGTGTGCGAGGCTGTCACAGGCATCTCTGCTACCTTACGGAACTGATGGAACATTCAGAAAACGGTGCTGTCATTGACCCCACCCTGCTCCATTACAGCTTTGCATTCTGTGCCTCTCACGTGCACGGCAACAGGTATTTTGACTTGCAAATACTCTGTGAAATGTATAGGGTTGCCTGGAAGATGGGGAGAACGTGCTTGGCCATTATCACCTAGTAACAGGCTGTAAATAGCAGGTACTTCTTAGGGGGAAAAAAAACTCACACAAAGGAAAAATGTACATCAATATGCTTTTGATTTAGGTGAGCTGCACTTTATGTTTCTTTTTGCTGGCGAAACCACTTGAAAGAGAGAGAGACAGAGAACATATCCATGAGAGTGCAAGTTGCCTTTTCTTCTCCAGGGCCACCTGGTTCTGTATAGCTCAAGTGTCCGGATGATTCCTATTGTCGTGCATGTGCGTGCCCGGAGAGGATTTCCTGCAGGATGATGCAGACCTAAAGACCTTTTCTTAGCTGTTATGGAATAAACTTTCAATGCTAAAGCAGGATCAGATACCATACTCAGGCTAAGATTCTGCCCAACCCCTTCCCTAGCTTCCATTTCTGGAGCTAGTATTTTGCATTAGGATTCTAAGCCACTGAACTCACCTCTTCTTTTACTAAGACAGAAGAAAGAATCACCTAGTGTAACCCTCTATAGTTCAGTACCTCTGGGCTTGAAAACTCACCTATGACTCTGTCCTCCGAAAATTATCTACAGATTACCTTTGTTAAGGCTCCCCCAATAACTGAGGTCCATACAGTCTAACCCTTCTGATTTTAATTATTTTCTATCTTGTGTCTCTGCAGTTTCCTTTCCTTTCTTTGCAAAAAACCTGGCTAAGTTTCAGGTTATTTACAGCATGACCTAATGGCCAAGGAATTCAAAAGTCAGAACATCCTTCTTCAAATAGATAATTAATAACCAAGAAACTTGGATGAATTTCATCATGTTTTCCAGAGTTCCCAAACTTTCAGAGAAGCAAAGTCATAAATCATAGCTGGAAATGAAGCATATTAGTAAATGTAGAGCACTTAAAAACTGTTACATTAGTGTTTTTTAAAAATTGACTCATATTGTCTGAAGTATTGTTATGTCAGCTACGAGGTTCTTTGTTACTAACAGTTGACACCTGGAATGTTCTAATGCCTTCAACCTCCTATGTGGAAAATAAACTCTAGGATTTCATCAAACCTCTCTCACCATTGCCCTGGTTAGTTTCTTCTTCTTCTGGCCTCACCTTCCTTGGTTCTCCAGTTATTTGTGCTTTCAGGCATCCACTCATTCATTCATTCATGCCTTCATTTGTTCATTTCAACTATCCTTTCGCTAATACTTCCTGGTCCTCCAGATTCCTAAGTGTGGTTCCCAAGCCTGGTCTCTTCTTTTGAAGATTCCTGTTGTTGTTGTTGTTAGCCCACATCTTTCCCACTTCTGCTTCTTCCACTGTGACCTCTATATGTTGGGCAGTCCCCACCTATTTATTCTACAAAGCTACAGGATTCTACAAACATTTAGCATCTGAAATGTTCTAGTAATACTGTCAACCTTCCAAATCTAAAATTAAATGTAGGATTTCATCAAACCAGCTTTTGGACAAACTCTTATAGTTTCTATAGGAGCTAGTAATACTCCTGATACAAAATAAATGTTTAATAAATATTCAGTCCAAGAAGGAATTCATTGTTTGTCTCAGTATCTCTTCTATTAATGGACTCTTTTTTTGTTGTTTTGTTTTGTTTTGTTTTTTAATGGACTCTTGACATCTACCTTAGCATTTTTATTTTCTCCCTTTGACCCAATTTGTTGTCACTTTCAATATTTTGTCCATATATTACCACACAAGTTTCTCCATTTTTAATTTGTAATTATCAGTCCTAATTCCAGCCTTTTTCTCTCTCTCTTAGCCTTTCATTAGTGATCCATCAATCACCTTCAAAATTAAAGGTTAACTTTTAAGCATATATGACCCCAAAGCTCTTAGTCATTTCCATTCTATTATTAAATGAAAAATAGATTCTGAGCCTTGCTACCAATGTTTTCCCATCATTGCCACATTCTGTCTTATAAATTTTACTTACATATAGTCTTATCCCATATAACCTGTTAATTTTCATGTGATATTTTGCTTTTTTCTGGTCCTAAAACTCTTGTAAGATACAATGGATACAGTGAAACTTAGTTGAAATCGCTACTGCTGTCATCCCACAGTCCACAATAAAATCAAGTTGATCTTAGTCTTGGGATGTTTTCACTTGTCATTGGGCCCATGCTTGCTTGAGTAGTAGGAAAATGTTGCCAATTGTAGTTAATTTTTGTGTTTGTTTTAGATTCTCCCATTTCCCCAAAGGGAACCCTCTGTTCAGTACATTTGGGGTTAGAGAGCTGGTTCAGGGACACTGATGGCTCTTCTTTGACAGCAAGTGTCAAGAGCTCTTTACCTGGAGCCACTTATCTCCTAGCTGTTGCAGTGCCTCCTGGGTCCTGTGCTTTGAATGAGAAACATCCCAGAGTGGGGCAGATGCACCGGGAGCTGGAAACATTTCCTTGAAACAAACCCATTGACAATTACATGATCAGATTGCCTTAGTTATTAATGCTAAAAGGTAGAACTAAATTGCAAACACTGACGGAAACATTCAACTAATGAGCCCCCAAATTTTGTGTGTCTGAGACATATTTTAGTGTAACACTCCTGAAGCAACCAGGAATGCTTGCCCCTGCCTAAGAGGAGACCGGATTTGAATTCTAGGTTGCTATAGTTACCTTTAGTCTGCAAAATATTGTTTTCTTCATAATGATAAGGTAATTTTATGTAGCAAAGTTGGCGTTTATTAAGAAACAGATTTAGTATATATTTAAGCAGGGTGGGAGGGAGTTGTCAGGAGAGGAGAAAGAGGCATGTAAGAAAACAGTAGCACACACCCTAGAGGGGATGTGGTCTTCTAGGATCCTGTGACTTTGTCATTGGGTTTGCTTTCCCATTCTTTCTGCATCTGTGATTGCTGCCCCCACACTGAGATGTTTGTCATTGAACACCCAGGACCCAGGAAGCATTGCAACAGCTAGGGGATAAGTGGCTCGTGAGTGTGTTTATATGTCCCTGCATAGTTTACATCATTTCCCCATTAAATCCACTTTTTAAAAAGTTAAAATATACACAGTAAATTGGTCTCTGATTCAACATGTGGGTGGATGCAACTTAAAAAAGAGAAAAGAAGAAGTGGAGTTTGAAGGAGATTCATACTTCAGCTTAGGACAGACGTCATCAAAAATATGCCAAGAGTTGTGGCATTTCCTGTGATGTTTGCAGTCCAAGAACTGCCATTCAGGAACGTTCTTCCCCCATGATCAAAGAATAAAAGTGCCCAAACATGTCTACTGGAATCCTGACTCTGAAGTTTGCAGACTTAACTAGGTTGGAAAACTACTTAACCTCCTGGAATTCTGGAGTTCTTAGGTATGAAAGGAGGGAATGGTAATATCAAGACACTGGATGAATATAGAGACTCTTTATCAGTATCAGCTGCTATTGTCTGGTGTGCGGTCCTAACACCCACCTCCCAGTCCAGGAAGATGTAAGCCATGAGGGAGGAGAAAATGCAGAAAGCCTGTAGTCCAGCCGCTCTACCTTCTACTAAACAGAAATATTTCAGTGCGCGTGTGCTTATACTGCTAATATCTTTGCTAACAGAGTACTCTAGTGTAACCACTCCCTTCTTGAGAATGTGCCCCGGTGTTGCATGTCTCCCATGTTTGTCTACATCGACGTTTTGTGCAGAGCGATGCCAGTGTCAAATCCCTACTTTTCTGCAATCTACCACCATTCATTTGGCTGATTCTTTTTACATCTGTCAAGATCCGCAGAGAGTCGTTTTGTTCATTGCCTGAAAACCACCTCTGACAAAAAAAAATTTGAAAGGGAAGAAGGCTCGCCTTTTGTTGTTAGCTGGAGTGAAGGACGACAGCGGGGGCCGCCACGTCTGGAGTGAGTTTTTTCAGGGAGCACATCCCATCAAGCAGCGCTGAGCTGCTGGGTGTGCGCATTCTGTGGACTGCATCTTCTCTGAATAGCTCTCTGAAATCTGAAAGAATAGAGGTAAACAGAAAAGGCTTGGCTGGTACCGACACAGAGGAAAACAGAAAAAAGAAAAGAAGAAAGAAAAAGTGAGTCAAGGACAGAAAGAGACCCACTCTGGCAGGAAGATAACCACACACACCCATTAATAACACAGCCTCTCACAATGACCGTTCCACTGAGGGCTGGCGGCTAGGTGAAAAGAGATGCGAGAAACAATGCATCCGAAGGGCAAAGTTCGAGGCTGATATGTGTGCTTATAAGGCTTGATTTTGTAAGGCACATCAGGGGTGGAGAAATGAAAGCCGCAACATAAAACGGCTTTTATGTCCCAGTTTAATGTAAGACCTACAATATAGTAGTCCCCCATTCTTCTTTCTTTGGTAAAGCCACCTGGGATCTGCTACATGATTATCAAAGGAGAGTTCTGATGTACTGGCTTGCAAGTAGGAGGTAGAAGTGTACAATGTGACTGTAGCATGTAAAAAAATCACCCTCTTTTTCCTGTGGCTTCCAGATCATAGCACAGGATGGGAGAAAACCTTACTGGGCACCTGTCAGATCATCATATTTTAGCACTTTTTTCTGTATGGATGCTAACATTCCCCTTGTTTATACCTCTCCACTCTTATTTTAGAGATAGGCATACATATTTTAGTAAAACAGATAATGAATTAAGGACGTCTTAAGGATTTTCACTACTATCTCTTACTCTAGGCTTAGGTATACAGCTTAAAGAAATGATATTTTAATACCGTAATCCCAGCATGTTAGAGGAGGAGACAGGAGGACCAGAAATTCAAGATCATCTTATATAACTAGCTTGATGCCAGCCAAGTCTACATGAGACCCTGTCAAAAGAAATTCAGATGTAAATATCACCAAAATTTTAAGTTCAGAGGCTCATTTCCAGGAAGTCTGAACCCAAATAAACTACCTTCAGTGGCTGATTTCAGCCAGCGTGTTAAATGCACAGAGCTGAAGGGTAAGATGAGTCGGTGCCTTTCAGCTATGAATCATGTGATGTATTTTCTATATTTTGATAAAATATAGAACATCCCTAAATCTGCTTTGGTCACACATTCTAAATATTATCTTTACCTGTCCAACTTAGCTCAACATGATACAGGGTAAATATGCACTCATAACACAAGAGAAAACTAACACTGGGAAAGGAGAGACTTGATACGACCTAATCGCACTGACATGGGAAACAAAGCATTTGTGTTCTTGTTTCCAACTCTTCTACTTACTAGCTGTTTGACTTTGAACAACTAGTCCTAATCTTTGTGAGCCACAACTCTTTACCTGTTCCTTTACCTATGACTAAGAACATTAATGCTGCCTACCTCCTTTGGTTCCTAAATAGAGCAAATAAAGCTATGTGAACAATTTGTTCATAATCAGACATTGTCTAAGTATCATGTTGTGTCCTTTTTTTATATACTGTATAAGTTTTCTACCCCTTATAAAAAACAATTGGGACAACAAGTCTTTCTGGTTTCAAATGTTTTTGAATTTGGAAGTGTTTGTATAAATTTTACTGCTCGGACACCCCAGCTGTGACTGAGCAATGCTGATAGAAAAGTTTTGGATTTCAGACTTTTTTTCATTAAGGAGGTTCAACCTGAATCAGGTGCATGGGCTTCTGCTGGTCTTGTTTTAGAAGCACTGAGTGCTCAGGTGAATGTTGAGCTCCATAGTGGGTGGAGTATTCCATAAACAAGCTTCCAGCCGGAACCATTTTCTGGAATCTTGTAGTGCCCTTTCACCATGTTGCTTGGAACCATTATAGGCCTAATGGAAGACTAACAGAAGCATAGGCTAAAGCTGGAGGAAGGAATCCTATTGTCAAGTAGGCAGGGAGACAGATTACATCTTGAAAAACAGTTACTGAGGTCACATGATCAGTTTCCTCTGTTTTATGGTCATGTTAAGCAATTTTGGGATTTTTCTAAAGCACCAAATAAGGAGCCACAGAGGAAGAGAGGCAAGAAAAGGGTGTTTTGGTATTTATGGGATACATCAGGTCAGCCTCAGACAGAAACAAGATGTATATTGCTAACCCAGAACTACAGCATTGGTTTTAACTTTTCCTTCATCCTTATCTGCCATGGAAGCTGCTGACCCACAACCACTCACTATCCATCTCCTAAGGAGTACAACCCAACATAGGTAGCAGCCTACTCAGAATTTGCCAACTAGAGTCCAACACTAAAGAGATGTGCACAGAGGACATAGTCTATTAGTCCTCTGGTTCTAGTGAAGAGCTCTCCAGTATCCAATAGGTCAACAGCTTATCTCCCATCATCTTCAGTGAGGTGACATCATGCTTTTGTGACAATATACAGTCCGTCTAGAAATCCCTGGGCATCCTGTTTATGTGTTGTTGCTTATTTAGTTGTTGGTTTGCATTTTCAAATTTGCATGGGGTAAAGCCCACTCTGCAATCTAGTTCTTAAAGTTGTTGGTAAGGTGGTCCTCTTCCCACCACCCTGAAAGCTCTCTTCCTTCTCATGGATTGTTTTCTTTCCTTTCATTTCTTTTCTTCCTTGATTTTGAGGAATTTTTCTCCATAATTTCTTCCTGATTCATAGTGGATCATATATTCTGCCTTAATGAGGGGTTTGAGACAATATACCCTCCTAAATGTTGTTTTTACAACATATTATAAATCTTCTATGTACAAAATATTAAGATTTCTTTCAAGAAATTTTATTCACTGAAATTCTTGAGACTTGATCTAAACCTCATTTTATTATGTGATCTATGAGATGTCAATTCTTTATAAGTTATGGGGATTTTCTTTACGATTAATTATGTATCAAATATCAAAATTCTAAAAATGATTCAAAAGGTGCTTTTTTACCTTGTCGTAGTTAGGGCAAGCAGTGGTTCATGTCTTCTAGCCCTTACCAAATTTTGCCTGTTAGATCTGTGGAGTTATGACCTGTTATTGCTACTACACTTTCTTTCATTTCTGTTCATTCTGCTTTGCATAGTCTGAAGCCATTTTATTAGACAGTCAAGCTTGAAATTCTTCAGTCTTCCTGTGAACATTATTACTTGGTGACCCATACCATAAGGAGTATTGATTTGTGAAATGTATTTAGACTATTATTGTTACTTTCTTTTTGTGTTTGTCTCATATGTGTTTGTTCATACCTTTTGAATTTTCTTTAGTCTTGAATTTTAGTGTGTGATACAACACTAAAATAATTTCTGATTTAGGTTTTTAGTGTGGTTAATATTTTAGTCAGTTCAGTCCCTTTACTATTAACATGCATACTAATGAAAATAGATTAACTTTTACTGTTTTGTTCTAGGTTTTCTTTTTTGGGTCACACTTTGAAACACCTTCTTCACAAGGTCTCAGAAATGTCACACAGCTTCTTTCATGGACCATGTTTGGACAGTTCGGCACATCCCAAACCATTTTTCTTTTTAACAACACTTAGTAAAATTGAATCATATATATCTATTGATTTATAAAAAGAAAACTAGAATGGTACTTCCAGTTGTTTCTGGTTGGCATTTTATAAGAATTTTTTATTCTGTATTATTTTCCTGAATTCCTTGTCTCCAATGTCTACAAAGTTCTTTGTTTAAAACATATATTTTAAAATACAATATTAAATATGAGGGAATCAGTGATATATAGATATCGATAGATGATAGATTATAAATAAATATTGAAGAACTCTATGTGGAGATCTTAATTCTATTATTAATTTAATTTTGGCATTTTGTTTCTTTTGCATTCTAGAGTTGCTTACAACAGTCATCTTAGTTTGAATTGCTCTAAAAAATTTTGTTTCTTTGTGTGTTCCCAAGAGAAACTAGCTATCAAATACCTCTTTGTATTTGGCACAGCCTAGAAACAACACTATCCAGTTTTGTGACCTTATAAACTGAAATTTCTGCTTACACTGCAGAAGTGTCTACTCATGTGCAAAATCTCCAAGAAATCAAAATGTACCACAAATGCAAAGAAAGGATCCTAAGAGAGGTTATCATAAACCATAAAAGAGTTGGGTGGGGTACTAAGAAGGGTTGGAGAGAGGAAAGAGAAGGTGCAAATAATGTGATTATATTTTAATTTCAAATATGAAAAAATGTTTTTAAAAAGAGTAAGAGTGAATATCATTTCAAAATCTCATCTTTTCAAAATTTTTTCATAGAACATCTGTTTCTCTCAATGAGAAGGCGTGGATATAAGTAATTTCCTCTATATATTGACAACTAGAGAAGAGGGAATAGCACTGTTTTGTAGCATGTACTCACCCAGATGTTAGCTCATTCTGACTGAAGCAGAGGATGTGACACTGGCTGGGAAACAAAGAAGAGGGGCTATTGTTTTCCCTTCATCATCTCCCGCCATTTCTATTCTCGCACCGTTACTTCCTCTCCTTTCCATTCTGTTCACAAATGGATATTGGTGGGAAATACACGAAGTGCAAAGTGGCTTTACCTGCTGTGCTGCAGGCAGAATTGACAATCAGAAATACCACCCTCCAGGTGGCTCTCCCCTTGTCACACTCTCTAGGGGAAATGGGGATGTCAGACATTCCTCAGAGGAGAAGAAAGGAGACAAGAAGCCCAGAAGACGCTCAGAGCTCCCTACCCTGTAGCATTTGCCTCCTCATTGCTTCCAAATAAGCTCTTTTTACATTTCTTTTTAAATAAATAAAAAAATATGTTTATTTTACATCCCAGTCACAGTTTCACTCCCTTCTCTGCTCCCAGTCCTTTGACTCCAGTTCGGTAAAAACCAAGACCAAAAAAAAAAACTTAACCAAAGAGTAGAGGGAGTTTGAAAGAAGTCTATAACATCGATAAAATCTGTCTGTTTCTATTCAGTGTCACTTTTGGCTCGTTCATCCATACTTCCAGAGCATTCTGTCCCTGTACATGCCTAGAGATTTGGGGTTCAGTTAGCCCCCAAGTGTCTAGAGACTGTCCAGCTGATAAAAGCCAGAAAGTCACTATAACAGCTATAGTAGTTTTCAGTAAGAGAGCATGAGCTCGTAGACTCTAGGTGGTAACTTTTAAGGAAAAAGTAGGGGAAACCTGTTGTTTACTCTTTTGGCTCTTTGAGGGCCCACAACGCTAACTCTCCAATAATCACATGGAAGCTTATTCTTTCTTATGAATGTCCAGGCTTAGTCTGGCTTATTTCTAGGCAGCTTTTCTTATATTCTCCCATCTATCTTTTGCCTTTTGGCTTTTACCTTTCCCTATTTCTCCATATCTTTTATTTCCCTCTTTTTCCATCTGGCTAGGTGACTGATCACTAGCCTCTCCCTCTCTCCTTTTCCTAGTTCTCAATCTTCTCCTAGATTTCTTCTCCTATTTATTCTCTCTGTCTGACAGTCCTGCCTATCCTTTCTCCTGCCTTGTTATTGGCCATTTAGCTCTTTATTAGACCAATCAGGTGTTTTAGACAGGCAAAATAATATAGCTTCACAGAGTTACGCAAATGCAACATAAAGAATATAACATATCTTTGCATAAACACATGTAACACATCTTAACTAATATTCTACAACAGATAACCTTAGTTAAGTAATCTTTAGAAGTGCCACTTAAAGTTCAGTGGATTCTGTTGCTAACAGACATCTCAGATACTTAATACAGCTTTACTGTGAATTTCAGGGAAGGCGGCATAATCTGCGTTGTTCAGAGGATGCTTGGGGTTGTTCGTCCTGTGATCCTAGATCGTCTCCAGAGATCGTTGTTCCTTTGTCCTTTACAGCATGTTTTGGAAAATACAAACAGCAAGCCATCTGTGCTCAATTTTATACACAAAAAAAAATGGTTCTTAGACATGCTAAAATTATTTTTCATTGGTATCATGGACTTCTGAAAATTCTTAACTATTGAAAAAGAAATCTCGAATATATGAACCATAAATTCTTCAAGCACAGAAAGTGTCACTATGCCTTTTGTTCATATCCTAGCACTTAAGTAGACTCTTAACTTTCTTTTCTACTCAAACACTGAATGCTAAAACCCATTTTTGTACCATTTTTTTAAGTAGAGGTTATTTAACCTTTTCCTTTATAGGGACTTATTTCTTACTTGTTTTCCCTGTTCTAGGAGCCATTAGACAATAGAAAGTTGGATAAATAATATTGTTTAACTTTCTTTCCTGCATTATGTTTTTCAAGTCAACTTTATCACGTTTTATACTTACTGCTGGAAAAACTATTAATCAAAATGAGAAGTCCATTGTATCTAACTTTTTTTCACTTTTAATAACTGTGGTGAAACAGTTTTCTTGGTGATAAACCTCCGTTTTGGAGGGAAAGCTTGTTGGGACTGAGAAGGTAAAAAGGGAGGTCAAAACATTCCATCCTGCAGAGAAAGAAGCTCATTAACCTCAGGGAATTAACAACACAAAAGCTTCAGAGAGTCCCTGAACCTGGCCAGACACACTAGGTCTCTCAGTCCTCAAACTCATATAAGCCAAAAGGATTGATGAGAGATACTCTCAGAGAAGCTCAGCTGTTTAAAAGAGGCTTAGAACAGCTGAGCCTCCAGAAAGAAACAGGCCAGCCAAGCAGCCTGGAAGCAACACATTGGCTGAGGTGCCTGGAAGAGGCTCAGATCATCTGAGCTGACTGAAAGAGTTTCCAGCATTGTTGAGCTGCATGTTAAGTTGTGCCGTGTAGTCTGTATTTCCAGCTTGTGTGAGTTGTCACACATGCTGATGGGGCCTTTTGGTGCCTTTGGCTATCTTTGGGTTTTGTCTGCTACTGTAAGTAACACCTTCCCAACATTCCTGTAAGTCACCACATAAAACTCATTGGTTCACCAAGATGGACTTCAGTGGTATCCTTACTTTGCTCTTTTGTTAGCTCTGTCTCAGGTGACATTTGTTTATGACTCATCAAGGAAAGGGTCATACAACACCTCAATCTGCCATCTTGGCTAATACTACAAGTTAAAAATACCTTAATCCATAGAAGAATTAAAATTACTATATAGCCCTTGTCTTGGTTATGGTTTCTCTTGATGCTACGAAACACCGTGGCCAAAAAGCAAGTTGGAGAGGAAAGGGTTTATTGGACTTACACTTCAGCATTGCTGTTCATCACTGAAGGAGGTCAGGACAGGAACTAAAACAGGGCAAGGTTCCGGAGGCAGGAGCTGATGCCAACGACATGGAGGGGAGCTGCTAAATGGCTTGCTTCCCATGGCTTGCTCAGCCCACCTTCTTATAAAAGCCAGGACCAGTAGAGCTAAGGATGGCACCACCCACCAGGGATTGGGTCCTCCCCGACTGACCACTAAGTGAGAAAATGCCTTACAGTTGGGTCTCATGGAGGCCTTTCCTCAACTGAGTCTCTTTCCTCTGATGACTCTAGTTTATGTCAAGTTCACACATACACACACAAAACCAACTACCCGATACAACCCTCAGGAGTTATTTTAATAGATCTTCATCTCAAATAAAATGCACTTTCCCCACATGTGTGCAGATACCACATGCAAATAAGCATGTGCATATGTAGATGCATATGTATATATGATAGTCTCTCTAAAAATAGAACATGATATATAATCACTTGGGCATCAGTGACAGAAGGTTTTAGTGTATGAGTTATGTCCTTTAATAATCTTTGTAATATGAACATATACCACTGTATTCATTATTTAGCTGCTTAATAATATACATGAAGGGCCTCCCTGTACGTAAAAAGATTTGCACTTGCAATCGGTGTTTAAACTTGGCAACTCGAGCTTCTTTCACAGAGCACCCTGTTTTTATGGAAATCTCATTACTTCAATTGCTACAAGTCCAAAAAGAACAAAAATGAGGATATTCAATCTCAATCCACGAGGGCACGTTTTCTTCTCAGTAGAACAGCTTCACTATTTGTCAGCCATCGAGTTAAACCCCAGGTAACATCCAGGTGGAGGAAATTGTTCACTTATGTTAGAATTTTAAATAACCACATTTTGCCAATCTTTTTATCAATGTGAAAGGGATGTTAATATTTTTTTTATACCTCAGGAGGAGAATTATCTTCTTGAGATTTTAAAGTAAATCAGTTTCAGGCCAACTAAAATGACAACTAAACACTAGGGATTTTCTGCTACGTCTAAACAGATGTTTCCTCTGTTAGAGTGCTTTTTTCTACCCAAGTATGTCAGCTACAACCCGTGCTCCTGGTTGCCTTTTACCAAATTTCCCATCCTTTATACTGCTCTGTGATACATATATGCCAGGTAACTTTAACGCCGCTAATACTACTGAGGAATGGTAAGCGTTTACCTGTCTTTAGATGGGAAACACGGTTTCTGTGCTGTCTTACCTCGGACAGTAGCTGTTCTCACTTCCTGAGTGGTATTCCTTTGTTTCATTACTATGTTTGCTTGGAACATACACACTGTCTCAACCAGCATGTCAGATACCAGAGATAGAGCAAGAAAGAGACAAAGAATAAATAATTTATAATTACTTCACAGTACCAACTGGCCTTACGCACAATGGACAGCGATAAAGAATGGAAAGGAGGAAAAAGCAGGCTGTGAAAACAGGAAGTGACTCATCGCAGCAGACTGTGAGACTAGTTAAGAGGATGGAGTGGGAGGACTGGCAAGTAAGGGAGGGGAGCAGTGAACGTGTTGCAGATGAATAGAAAGGCCTTGGCTTGTGAACCGTGTCATCATTTGCAGCGTATTAAGCCGAGAGATGTGATCAGATCCACTTTTGAAGGCACTTACAGTAACATGCTGCTTATACTTGACAAAGATGAGGTTGGTTGAGCAAAACCAGAAGGGCTAGTGCAATGGTCGAGGAGAACTGGTCATGGGTAGCCCTACAAGAGGAGTGGAAAAAGAAGCGAAGGGATGGTTGAGTTCTAATAGATCTATTTTTTTGTTCTACAATACTATCTATTATGGTGACTTGAGAATTAGCTCAGTGGATAAAAACACTGACTGTTCTTATCCACTGACCAAAAGACACAGGTTTGATTCCAAGTACCCACAAGGCACCTCACAACTGTCTCTAGCTCCAGTTCCAGGGCACCTGATGCCCTCTTCTGGCCTGCTTGTAGAGAACAGACATACATGCAGGCAAAACATTCATATGCATAGAAGAAGTAAGAAATTAAATGAATAAAATTCATATTATTCTAATGCTACTAAAACCTATTTAGAAATTGCAGTAACTACTTTAAGATTTCTCTCAGGGCTTCAGTGAACATATTTATGGTATGTAAAAGAGCAAGGTTTTACAGCTTCCGTTGTTAACATCCTCAGCTAAGTAGATAAGAGGCATTGTTGTTAAACTTCTAGATTTTAAGTTTTGTACCTTACATAAGTAATATGGAAAATGTGTGACATTGATAAGAATTTTAAAAATGTTTCCTCTGTTATTGCTTCTCATATACAACTCCAATCATCCAGGATAAATAGGATTTTCTGTTCTTCACTATTTTTTATTGATTTTTATCATCCTCTACATTTTTCTCTGCTCCCTTCCCTTCCTTTCCCCTCCCCTTCAACCCTCTCTTAAGGTCCCCATGCTCCCAATTTACTCAGGAGATCTTGTCTTTTTCTACTTTCCATGTAGATTAGATCCATGTATGTCTCTCTTAGGGTCCTTGTTGTCTAATATGCTTTTCTACATTATTTTTTAAGAGAAATCAAGTAAGGTATGGACATTAAGAACACTAGCTTCAGATTGTAGGAGACTCAACTTCAATTCCAGTCTTCTGCCTCCTCTGTTTTTGGAGACGAAACCTCACCTTTGTGAACCCCATAATCCTTCTCTCTTGGAAACTACCGACAAGACTATTAGGAACATCATGTTACTCTGCAAGCAAAAACAAACAAACAAACAAAAAAAATCACCTATCCAATGCTGGGTGCATAGTTTGAATTCTGTAATTAATAATTACAATGTTTCTTTTGACAACGATAGTGAACAAAACACTGTCGATAACATAAGAATTACTTGTCTTTATTATTAAACCCTCTTAAGCTACTCCCCTGAAGTTTGATCACAGCCAATTTGTCATTCATCCCTGATATTCTAGATTAGAAGGCTACTACATATTCCTAATATCCAGTACTTTTTCTTATACAGTGCAGTTATTTTAAAAGGGGGGGGTGGCTAAAGGTAAATTCAATTCATCCAGTGTATTTTATGTCTTTGAGTTATACTTGTTATAATAAACTTGGTGAACTAACAGCGTTTTTATGCACGTGGTGGTATTTATCACCTTGATAAATAGTTGATGGAACCCCTCCCCTCAGACTCATCTTTCTCACTATTCATTGCCCGAAACTGTATTCTGTCCTGCCAGGCAAGCAGTGCTCCATGATTGCAAAGCATGATTTCATCAGTCAGTTGAAACAAGACCAGTCACTCAAGCCTCACGATGCAGCATCTGTCAGATCAACATACTCATCATCAGTATGGGAAATGCCTTGATCTTTTACCAAATTTTCATGGCTCACTCTGAAACAGTCTACTGTCACTAACTGTATGGAATGGATTCTTATTGCTGTCTGTGCAACAACATAATTTAAGACTAGTTTGTACCTGAATGCCCAAAGTCTGAGGCTAATGCTTTACATGAGACTGCCAGGTGTAGCACGACTAGTAAAAATCCAGAGACAGAAATTGGGGCTCAACCTGAAGGTCAGGAAAGCAAAGCAGCCAGCCACTGGCTCTTACCTCTACCTCAGTCCAAGATGGCGACCCTACCTCCAGAAATATTAGAATGAGACTGTGTGAGAGTTGTCTCCTCACATCTTATATTTCTCTGTAGTGCTGGGATCAAAGGCGTTCACCACTGCCGCCTAGTTTCTATGGCAAGCTAGTATGGCTACTGGGATTAAAGGTGTGTGTCACCACTGCCTGGTCTGTAAGGCTGACCAGTGGGACTGTTTTACTCTCTGATCTTCAGGCAAGCTTTTATCTATTAAAATATAAATTAAATACCACTATAATCAGATAGTACTGGTGGTATAACTCAGTTTATAGTGTTTGCCTAACATACACAAAGCTCTTGGTTCAGTTCAGAGAGCCACATCACCAGCACAGTGGTGCCTGCCTGTGATCCAGCACTTGGGAGATGGATCAGGAATTCAAAGTCATTTTTGGCTGTATAGACCACTTGAGGCTAGCCTGGGATATATGAAACATTGTCTTAAAAAAAATAAAAAAGCAACAAAATCAGATGATATTTTGTGATCATTGCCACAAATGATTAGTAATAACTAATACAATTGTCTGGACTTTGTATTAAGCTTTGCTTAGTGAAAGATGGTTTTGAAACAGTATGTGAAAAATTAAGTGTATTTGTATGCGGGTAACTCACACATTGGCATTTTCTCCTTCCTAAAAGTACTTGAAAAATCAGTACCACTAATTTCTCATTGGTCTTCCCTTAGATAACACTGAAAATGCATTCTTATATGACAAATGTAACTGGTGTGTTATTACAAATATAAAATTAAATATTTCTTTGTTTAGAAACTAATTATAATTGCAAGAAATGTTTTCAAAGACTAAATCCCAACAGCATGCAAATTTCTGAAGTCACAAATTATTTATTGTCTATAAGGACAAAGTCCTCATACTTAAGTGATGCTTAGATGTGACTAGAAGATCGTTATGTCAGCAAGGTTAAGGTACAACTTTCAAGTTAATTGCTTTTGTCCTAATTGACTAGTTAACAAGCGTGAAATATATATTCATGAGCACACACACACACACAAATGGGAAACATCAAATTAAAACCTTTTTTGCAAAGTAATTCTAACCATTTCTCTTTGCATTTAATAATCTTTTTTTCTACCTATTTTATACACAAGCAGTAATATTAAGACTCTAGAATAATGAGTGCACATCTTTGAGAAAATATAATCAGTTAAAAATAAACTAATGAGAAAAATGCCTGTTGCCCATTACCAAATGCCAAAGATGTTCTTGATGTACATAAGGTTTAAAGTAAAGAAGATTAATGTGTTTTCCACGCTGTATTAACATGGATAGTTTATGTTCTCAAATTTCCCAAGACAGCTATACAAGCAGAGATTTAAATTGATACAGAATTTTTTGAGAATTTTCTAAGTATTACTTATTAAATATTTCTTATCTACTAGTTACATATTCACATATTAATCCAAATTTTCTGTTTCTTAAAAAAAATTTAGTATCTCCAGGCTCATGTTTTGTTTATTTTTATTTGGAAGAGAAGCAGTTAAGACATTTCCATTTGCATTCAGTCTATTTTTATAATCGTTCCATTCAGGGGGTAGTCATTTAATTGATCAGATGTTTAATTCCACTAGAGAACATTTTCCCTGCCATTTTCAAGGACTAGTTGTTGTTCTCTGTGTGTCTGGAAACGATTCATTGTTATCATTCACCTTGAAGGCTGCCTAAAAGAATAAACCCATTCCGTTCATTCTGGGTCAGAACTATGAAGCAAATGGCTGCAAATACTGCTATTACATTCCCAGTGTAAACACAGCTAAGGCTAATATGCCTTTTACTTTATTATTTGAATGATTTAGGGACACATTTGTATGTATAAAATCTTTCAAGGTAAATAATCTATTAATACAAATTGCTGATTCTCATTTTTTTTTTCAGACCTGATGGAATTGGAACTGTTTCAATGGAAGAAAAAGAACGGTTTGAGGAGATAAAGGAGAGACTATCTGCCCTTTTAGAAAACCAGATAAGTCACTTCAGGTATACATTGTATTTGATCCAAGTATCTGCTTTTCCAATCATGCATCCCTGCCCCTGTATAATTTTTCTTGTTAAATCTCCTTGCCACCACTCAAGAATTGTTGGTAGGTCACAATTGTTCGCAATGTATGATCCAGGATTCATTCTGTGGTCTCTTTCCCAGATGGCTGTTTGTTTCCACTGTTTTTATACGTGAGCCATTCCTGCTCTAATGTCCATCTGCTCTTCCTGTACTTCTCCTTTGCATTTTCGTCTTCATGTTGTTTTTTTTTTTTGTTTTGTTTTGTTTTGTTTTGTTTTATCCATCCCAGCTCTAGTGGGCAAGGAGATTCTCACCTCCATGATGGAGTCATTTTCAATTTCTCTATCAAAGAATAGTCTCAAGTCTTATAACAATTTTTGTGCTTTTCACTTGTCCCTGTATAACATAGTCAATAAATTCATTGCTTAAGCCATTAATTATCTTTGTATTCACAACATAAGCTAGAACACCTAGTGCTCCTTGTTTTGAAAGATTAGATAGCAATACTAAGAATCATTTGCAAAATGATATTATTCTTGTCCTGGTTTTAATTAGTCTCAAAGAACCCAATAGTTAGAAACATAAATATAAATATGCAAATATATTTTCTTCTACTACTACTCTTATTAGACTCTATGAAGTATTTTATATCAATTAATTTTGTTTTATAGAATGCCTATCATGTTATGTTTATATGGTTTAAATCATTTAAAAAAAATCAACAAACTCTATGAATATACATTTCTACCAAATTGTTATTTGCATTTGAACATGTCCAATCTATGTCTTATCCCTTGTCTGCAATATCAAGAACTCAGAGACTGCGATTGTAAGAATGGTACTGAGCAATAAATCCTCAAGGAGAAAATGTAGCATCTGTTGGTTTACACTAGATGCTTTCGCCTGACGCCTTCACCTCCACACATACAGACAAAGGACTCAGTCATACATGGTCACTAGTGCTAGATCCACAGTGGAAAATCACGGCATCCCAATAGCATAATGGAATTCAACTTACAAGCTTTAGATTTAGTTCTCTACATCTATTTTCAGTTTACAAATCAAACACAGACCTAAAGAAGGTTTTTGTATTTTGTGCTTGTGAAGATCTGCTTCTGCATTCACTGTTGTTAAAAATGCTGCCTCTGGTATAGAGAGTCCGTTAAATGTATTTTGTGAGTCTGTAGGTTTTTGTTTGTTTGTTTGTTTGTTTGCTGATTCCCCCTCCCCTTTGGGGGCCCACCACCCAGCTCCCAAATAAATACACAGAGACTTAGTCTTACTTATGAATGCCCGGCCTTAGCTTGACTTGTTTCTAGCCAGCTTTTCTAACTTAAATCATTCTGTCTCTCTTTAACTACAAGATTTATAAACCTGCTGAGAAGTACTTATATCCCCAGCTGTCATTCCCTACACAGCTCTCCTATATCAGTATTATCAGTCTACATAACAGAGAAAATGAAGGTACCTGTACAGAGGTGGAGGGCACAGGAAACATCACCTGTGGTCAAAAGTTCCAATAGGAAGGTGGTATAAACCTTTATTATGAAACTGAGAACTGTATACTTCTTCCAGCTCATATCCGTGACTCTCCCAAAGCTAGCAGCCAGTTAGGCAGGCATGTTATCTTCTCCTGATTATTTCACCAACCTAAGAAACAAACAAACAAAAACAACCAAAACTCCACAGCTGTATGTAGTATAGACTTCCCTAAGATCTCAGCAAGAGGCACCTTCTACAAAGATTGTCATCCTTAAGAACTGCCTACATCCATACAGCTTCTTTTCACTTTCAATTAATATACTTTTGAAAAATGGTCATGCATGTAGATCATCAAATATGTGAGAAAAAAAAAGTATTTAATGTGGAGGAAAGAAAATAATACAGGTGGATGACAAGGGAGGCGGTGATTTGGGAAGAAGAAAGAGTGTATGGGGAAAGGGAAAATGCTGGAATTTTTTTATTAAAGTCTTTAGAGAAGTTTAAAGAGACAGCTTCTATCAAAGAAAAAATGAGATTGAACAGTTAAAATAAAACTTCAGAGGATGAATAGGAACTCTAGAGACTATGTGAAAACATGACACATACAACCTAAAAATACACCATTGCGAGACAGAGTTTATGAAAACTTCCAGAAGGTGTAGCTGTTCTCATAGTTTAAGGACCTCCCATCAGGTAAAACTGATCTTTGACTTCACCACAGAAAAGAATTTAAAGATGGGACAGTGTAAAGCAGAGTTGGGCTTTATTGAAAATAGAATAAAAGGCACTCCTGAGAGTGTGGGTATGGACTTCTCAAAGCAGAGTCACCTGGAATGTCCTAACTCTAGCCATATGTATACTGCTGGTGGTTAAGTGACCTCTGAAAGGTTGGTAAGAACAATGTTCTTTTTTAGTCTCATTTTTCAATGGAGGAGATTCTAGAATGCCTGCGCATGAGCCATGGGTGGGACTCTAGGGTGACCTCGCAGGTGCCATGGGTGGGATTACAACTGATAAATTCAAACCACAATAGTAGAATTTCAGAAGAGAATTAAAACACATCTTTTATTCTTGTTTGAAAATATCTCTAAAAAGAAGAAATATTCTCCCAGCAGCAAATGTTAATTATGTTGGAATTTTTGATTTCAACAATTTCAATTCCAATTATGTTGGAATTGTTGACTTGGCCAGAGGCTTCAACTGGATTCTGAAGCTGATGGCTCTTTTCTTTTACCATGTCCCCATAATTTTTTCTGTTTTTATTCTACCTCAATTAAAGTAGTGTGACAAGTAAATGGTGACCCCAAATGGTGAACTTCATTAAGTAGAAGGAATAAAAATTACGTGTGCTGGAAAAAATGTAAAGGAAACATCATTATTCATGAGAGAAATTCAACTTAAACCTGAAGTTAGGTCCAGGGTGGCGGCCGGAGTCTGGAATTCTAACACTAGAGAGACTGAAGCAGGAGAATGGCCAGCCAGAAACAAGCAAACAAAACCCTATAGACCTCTTAATATACTTAAAATTCAGAACAGCAAATCTGAACTTTCAAATACTGTTGGGTTAGTGGACTCTGAGAATTGTAAACACCTGCTGCAGATAGGACCTATTTCATGCCTAGGAATTTTCTCAAATGAAAGTAAAGTCCATGTAGACCAAAGATTGAATGGATGTGCATACCAAAATTGTTAATAATAAAATGAAAATTAGCCATCTAAGTGGCCATTAAGGACTAGATAAACAGTATCCTTATAGAATTGTGTGGTTGCTCTTAATGCAAAGGGATGAAATACCAACTGAGCACTTAGACACAAAAAAGTACAAACTATCTATGTCCTCTTATGTAAGATTATAGACAAGTAATCTCATTCCAAAGATAGAAAGTTAATCAGTGGTTGCATGCAGAAAGAGGAAGGACATAAATTTCCTTGTCACAACTTAAATTTTTAAAATCTTATAGTTGAAATACATGCAATTTATTCTGTACCATCCCACTAGATAACACTGAGGTTGAGAATAGCTGCAGATGGCACTTCTCTGTCATATGCAATGTCCCCCACCCAAAATATAAATGCCAAGGAATTCTCTTTCATAGCAGGAAGTTGGTAGGAAAGTCGGGAAGCAAAATCACAGGTGCACAGTGTGAGGATAGAAAGTTCAAATGTCAAAAGAAGCTGCTAAGACTTGATCTTTTTATTTTATACTTTCTAAAACAGAAATTATTTGGGGCAAGGCAGAACAAACACGAAGGATGCAAGGTCTCTTTTTCAAAGCAGCTTGTTGAAGGAAGTGTGCGCCGTGCACGTAGAATTTTAATAAACATTAATGCTGTGTTTAAATAAGGAAGGGGGTGGTGACTAATCGTATGGTGGGTGTAACCTGGCTCATTTATCTGTGAAACTCATTTAGCAAAGTGGGAAGGAGGTTGCCTTCAGTTTTCTCAGACTAGGTATTAAATGTGGTTGAATTTTATTCAGTAATTGAATGTTTTCCACTTTGCTTCGCTGGTGCATAGCTGTCACGAGAGGCAAAAACCCAAAATATTTATCCTGAAAGGTGGCAGAGCAAAATGATTCCCGTCTTTTAAAACTCTTGCATTATAAAGATTAATTAAGCTTCTGTGTAGTTATTTTCCGTATGTTATTGATTCAGGATTACTCTAAATGTGCTGAATTATTTACACATCCCGCACAGCCAATGCTAATTCAGAACATAGCCATTGGGACCTCGGCGCCCTGAAATGCTAAATGTAATCTGAGGATCAGTAACGTTCCATTCATAAAATGTTTCCCCCGCAGGTTAATAGAAATAAACAATAGGAAAGACAACGGGCGGATTATGCAAATACACTGAAAAGATTTAGCAGGGGAGGGAACTACAAGAACCCAAGTGGTGCTTTATTTAAATGTGGATTAAGCTTTAGAGTACACAGAGTGATTAAAGCTACTTTGCTAATTTGCTAACGCATAAGAAGCACCACGGCACAGAAAAGTCTATTAAAATAAATTGTCTGAATGTGGGAGAACTGGGCACAGAGAGGAAAAACTAAGCAAATACATGGTCTAACAGTTAATAAACGATTAATACTCTGAAGGAAACACTATGTGGCTAGATCTGGAAAATGTTCATTTACGTTTATCAATGCTAGAGAAACTTATATAAAACTAACAAACAAACCCCCAAACAAATGCAAATACATTCTTTAAAGGAAGTACATCTTTTATTCTTTCTTTTAAAATTTAGTTTTGTAAACAAATTTTTACTTGAAACTTATATGCTTTCTAGATAAATCCATTCAAATTACAGTTCAGGAAGAGATAATTTCATTCTGAGGCCACTAGATAATTGAGTAGGACATGGAGATAAGCAAACTCCGTTCCAACTCACTAATTTGCAGATTTCTAAGTCAAAGTGGGGTAGCAGCATAAGGACAGCCAGCTAGCTGCCTGCAGTCTGCATCCTGGGGAGGGCGCTACAGCCTCAGAGGGAGAGGGATTCCTGGCTGAATCTGGTTCAAGAAAGCCAGTGGCTGCAGCAGGCTATGTACCAGCTCAGTTCTCAGTGCTATGTGGAGATGGACATGAAATAAAAATACACCTGTTAGTACCCTGTGGCCACTAACTTTAGAAGGGGTCCCCTTTCTCCTTGAACAGATGTGTCTGGTCTTAGTTTCAGAATAGTCCCATTAGTTCCAGTTGTTGCTCTGCAGTTAGAATACATCAGACAAGAAACACTGGAACATTGGCTTTTCTGAGAAAGGTCTGCACAGGGTTTGCATGTGTCCTAGGGAGGTGAAAGAATTAAACACCAGTAACTGTAGTGTCCCTAAATAAGGGTCTTGAAACATTGTTGATCTTAGAAGTTTGGTATACAGTGGAATTATATATATTATTCTTCCATACATGAATATAGAAAGGCATGAGAAAACTATTTCCTTTTTTCCTGGAGCTAATATATCAAATCTTAAATAAGAAATTTTTAGATATTATGCAATAATTTCTCTACAATAACTCTTCTTTAATGTTCTTTTAGTGCGTGTATCATGAAGACTTAATAATCCTTTCCATCATAATTGATGCCTAGCTAGTTCAAGACCTTGGATTCATAGACTTGGTAAAATTTTACAGTTAAAGTAACTTCCAAACTGGCTCGCTCTTCCATTTCTCTTCAAGGTTCTCCACTAATGTCAAGTTATCAAAGTTGCAGTCATTTAGCTCTTGGGTTAATATTAGATGTTTGATGTTTTTTTTGTTCCTCCTTTTGTTTTTAAAGATACTGTTTTCCTTTTGGACGACCTGAGGGTGCTCTAAAAGCTACGCTTTCGTTACTTGAAAGGGTATGTATAAGGGTTGATAAATGCTGTTTATGTTCTTGAGGGCTGTGTTTCACCTGTTGAACTGAGCAGCCCCCATGAGTTGGAGCTTTTTGCTGAACCCACAGCACTGCATGAACGGTGTACCTGTTGTTACTACTGTCTGTCTCCCCCCTCCTTCTTCCTTTGATACCTTCCTGCCACCATACTACCCTGATATTATGTTATCATTTTATTTTGATGATATCTATCTTTCCATCTTTTCCCCCACTTATCATCTCATGAAATGCTTTGTTTTGTTGTCAATGTTGTTTGTTTGCTGTTAGTTCTTTCTACATCCCAAACCACTTCACACTCGCTTTTATTATCCTCTCAGATTCACTATTTTTTCCAACAGTTATAGCCTTCGTGCATGTCAGCATTCCCTGTGTAAAATAATGGACATATCATTCCTTTCAGTTCCTTTTAGGCTCTACATTTGGTGTGTTATCATCAAGTAATTCACAAATCATAGAAATACATTTCTCCTACAAAAATATGTAGCAACTAAGCTTGTTAAAGCCATCCTTAAAAACAATTTTAAGGCATAATGCGTGCTATTTCTGTGGGTGATGAGGAAAGTATTTTTTTCATGTGTATTGATCTCCAAATGTTGGTGAAATGCTGCCAATTAAATAATATGGTCTTAGCAACGTTTCAGTATCAGAATTCTAAACAATTTTGTTTATTCTCTGTAGCTTGTTTTTATTATGCTGGTCCTAATTTATTGACTTCATCTTGTCTATTTTTTGCTAAACTAACTTTAGAATCGATGCTACCTCCTAGCATATCTATTAGAAAGAGGTAGCTCATAAGAGAGAACATTACTCATAAGAGAGATAAGGGCTAGACTGGGTGATTAAAATGAAGTCTTCAGATTATAGGTTGAATTTGTGTTATACTTTGTCTCCTGTTTTGTGTGCATTGAATGAAACAGTATGGAGTTAATTTTATTCAAATTTTTATGATGTTAAAAGCTGCATGTAGCCTTGGCTTTTTAAGATATTTATTCTGTTCTGTTTCTTAAGGCGATTACAAGTAACTCAGTTCTTAAAGTTGCTCTACTTTTTGTAACAGAATACCATCTTGGGTGCCTCACACAATCTCTCTGTGTCCTGGTTTACATGGCAGTCTTGCTTTTCCTCCCAGCAGGGAAGAGGTAGTAATCCAGAGATGCCCTGTGCCTTGCTTTGACGGTGACAGTGTGACCCTTTCTAGTTACAGTCCCTAATCACATCTCTTACTGAATTGAAAGAGAAATGCTAAGGACCATTTCTTCATTTTATCTTGAAATCTCTCTTATTAGCAACTTACAAAAACACAATAAAATCTGCAAGTGAATTTTCAACACCTAAGAGCCCCACATGAAGTGCTCAGGCTCCTAGAGAAAATAAAATACTATTCAAACCTTAGCTCTGAGGTAAACATATACATATACATTCTAATTTCTAGTTACTCTTTCTACTATTTGATGTTTCTCTGCATGGGAAACCTAGGTAAAAATCATAAGTCTGTGTATGGAACAGCATCATTTTGAGATAAATACAGATCTCATTAAATATAATAGTTCACATTTGATGCCTATATTTATTTTACTATGCATAGAAGGTATTTTTTAGGCTACAAAGACCTATTATGCATTTCTGAAGTACCAAATATATATGTCCTAATCGAATGTGATAATAAAAGACATGTTAAATGATCAAGTTAGCTGTTTTCAAGAAAGAAAATCTTGCCTAGATACACTTGAAAATACTGTCAGTGGTTATTGATGCTTGCATGTAGAAGATATTCAAGAGTGTACAAACATTGGTGCAGAGAATAAAATAATAAAGTTTTAATGGATATTCTCAGTCTCTGTTAGTATTTATTTCAATGTAAGAGATTGATAGAATGCTTACCACACTTAAAAAGCACTTTATATTACCATTTTATCATATGTATCATTGTTTGAATATAAACAAAGCATGACAATTACTTTCAATGCATGAAAAAATAGTCTAAATGAAAGGCTTGATTGCCTCATTAGAAAGTATTTAAAATTACCTTCTGAACTTTTTTATATAACTGTATTTGCTTCTTGCCAATAATGAAACATGTTATGGGAAAAGATCCAAGAACACATTTTAGGACCCCAGCAAAGAATGGCCTGTATCTTCTTTTTGTCCAAAACTGAAGGAAGTTTCCATGTGCCTCAGCACTTGATCTCCCATAAAGCATCCATTCCTCTAAGGCAAAGAAGTTTCTTTCATCTTTGTGTAGTTCACCACTTCGTGTTCAGCAGATCACAATTATTGAAGTTTAATTAGCGATTTTTACAGACCTCCAAAATTATGCCTGTTCATGGCGGAGTTTTTCTTACGATTTTTTTCACATGTATTCAGAAGACCTGGGGCTTTTACCTTAGGACTACACAAGACAAACTTTGTTTATTACTTGTGCCAAAGACTGAAATCCTGATCTGAAACAGCTGCTGTAATGGTGTCGTGGATCCCTGGAGGAAAAGTGACAGTCACACTGAATCCTGGTGACCTGGCCTATGGGAGGTTTTGATGTGCACAAATGAGGCTTAGCCAGGAGGAACCAATACTGAAGGATTAGGTCCCAGTTGTGAAGTGCCGACTCATTACTTCCCACAAGTTACTGGGGACCCCTCCCCCTTCCCAGGAACACTCAAGTCTGGGGGCAATTTGTGTAATTTGTTTTTAGACCTTATTTGATGCAGCGTCTCTCCTCTCTCCTTTTTTCGCCCACCCCACTCTTCTTCTCTTCTCTCCGTAGGTTTTAATGAAAGACATTGCCACTCCTATCCCCGCAGAGGAGGTGAAGAAAGTGGTCAGAAAATGTCTGGAGAAAGCTGCCTTGATCAATTACACCAGGCTCACGGAGTATGCCAAAATTGAAGGTCAGTGCCCTGAGCAATTGCCGAAGTGGCTGTGAGAGCCAACAATGCCTATTAACTGAATTTTCTCTGAGAAGTCCTTTCCCTCCCCGAACAACCCTGTGCCATGGCAAAGGGAAATGTCTCATTAAAATCTCAGCTGGCGAACTGAAGCGCTTTTCCTATTCATTGCTTTAATATGCCTCCTGGGATTCGGCTTGAATGGAAGACCTAGGATCCGTGCTCAAGTTGTCCTTTGTTCTTATTTTTGAGTTTTCAAGAAACCATAAGGTGTTTTTATGGGTTGTATTTTTTGACATCACTGTAAGTATGTCTAACATTTAAACTATGGGCTGTGGATTCTTTCCTGAGCGGGGTCAGTGTAGCATTACAGAATTTTATTTTCTGATCTGCAGTGTCGTTCAGAAGAGGAAGAAGAAACTTGTGGATTGTTGGGAGGGCTGACATAAGCCAGTAGAACTTCCTGCCGCTTCTAATTGATTGCTCTATATTAATGCGTTTCGAAGATGAGACCTCTTGAGAGGACTGTGCACTTTTTTTTCCCTCCTCTTTGAGTTTTATTCAATAAGGACACTGATATTTTAAATGTTTAGAGATAAATAAATGGGAATTTGTAGCAGAGTCACAAGATCAGATTTTAATTTTTCAGTCTTTTGACAGACGATTTTAAAGTACTGAAGAAGATTTTAAATTGTTTGTTCAAATAATCATAAAACAGACTTACATCATACATGTGTCATTACCAAAGAGAAAGGAAAAGTTTGTGTCTTGCTAAATGTTTATTAAATGTTTACATCTTAAAATAAGAACGTAGTCATCCTGTAGATAAAGTTTGGTAACTTTTAATCTTTTAAAATTCTGCTTAGTGAATGGTTAATTTGTGAACAATTGGTATTAGAATACTTTTTATCAGTTTTCGGTCAGTGAGAAAGATAAATGTTGTTCTGCCTTTCCTTTATTCTCCAAATCTAGACAAGCTCACTAACAAGCATGTGATAACCAACCTCCTGAGTGATTAACAAAAAAGCCATCTCATCACCATAGCAACCAATATTATATCACGAGAGTAACAACATGAAACCTCCTTAGTTACCAGCTTAACATCACTAATTACGATATCATGTTGTGTTAAAGCAAACGCAGTGAACACTCGGTCATTCGAAGGAAATGGAAGATGAACACTTTGGCTTTCACTCTTGAATACTTGTTCATGTAGTTTTCATGTTTAGGGGTTTTTGAGTGTTCCAAACGTGATTAAAAGAACTGATATACAAACTGACATTAAAACCTTTCAACTATCTCAGAGGGAAAGTTGGTGGGAACCTTCAACCATTAAAGCATCATTTCATACAAATATGTTTCCGATCTAAAAATCACTGAAGGCAACTTTTCTTTCTGAGCTCCTCTGGGCGATATGTGTTACTGCTATGCAAGAATGCAGTGAGAATAATAGACTGTATTTCTCTGAGTTGCTCAGGAGTTTGTAGTTGTAGAGCCCATTGTAAAAGAAATCGAAGATGTTCTTTTATTTGTACAGAGAGAAGTCTGTCCTAAGACCAATTGGAGAGGAAGCAGGGATCCTTCCATTGTCCCCTTTCCTGGAGTCATCTTGAGTTTAATATGACAATATTCTAGAACATGGATTCCAACAATCTACTCAAGGAGGACTGCTAAGCTGTCTTACTTCAAAAACATAAAATGTTTGCTCATACACTGAGGAAAACTTGTATGCTTTTTTAGTTCCTACTTCCAACTTCCTTATTTTTATTTTATTTTATTTTTAATGTTCAGGCCAGAGCAAGATCATATAAAATGATTTAGAAGTAGGAAGACAGGCTAGTTTTCTTTGCTTGCTTAGCCTTAAATTCTCTTTTCTTATGTTTTAGGGCCCGCAGAAAAGGACCCAGGTAATGTGTTTCTGCATGCACGTGCTGTTATCTTTAATGTGGTGGCATATGACTTTTTAGAAACATCTTTGAAGTACCACTGTCGTAAAACTTAGCATATATTTAATGTATATAAAATGCAGCCATGGAACCTTTCAAAGAGCCTATTATGAACCTGTCTACCACTTCCAGAAGTTTCCTCCCATCCTCTTCCTTATTATTATAACCAGGTTGGGAAGAGAAAAGGAACTAACTATGTGTGCTCATAGGACTTTTTAAGTGTGCAAAACAGCATTGCTGGCCAGAGCTCACTCTGATGCATGGTTTATCTGTACAGTTTACTGATCTTGTGACCAGAAACTTCACACAACAGAGGTGATGCTTTCCTGCTTTACCTACCTTGAAACCAGTCTACTCTCTGTCTTTTGCGATGTTAAAGAGCACTCTGTGCTGTCACGTAGTATTTGTCTTACCATAGCCGGTTTGCTTTGTTACCATGATGCTCTTCACGTACGTGCAGATCACAAAGGGTAAGGATGGGCTGACCTTGTGTCTGCATATACCTAATTTGCCACAACCTTTGTCTGTCAGTAGACACTGCTTCTGTGATTTGGTTATTGTGCATAAAGTTGCAGTGAAATGGAAGTACAGATACCTGAAGATTTTCTTTTCTGTTCTTTTGAATGTATAGCAGAGCCTATGATAGTTCTATATTTTTATTCTTTCCATGCTCCTCCATAACATGCTTTCCACAGATATCTAATGGTATCTAAGCTCTTCCCTTCATGTCCTTGCCCACCGCTTGTTATATCAGGCAGCGGGGTTTTTGTGACCATCATTGTTCAAGAGCAGGTAATATTTCATTTTGATTTTACTCGCATTCCCATGAAGATTAGTGGCATTGAACATTTTTCTTATAAGCAAGAGACCCGTTGGCCATTTGTAGGTCCTCATTTGATACATGTCTAATTCTGTTCTTTTGTCCATTTTGATTGGATTATTTGAAGGTTTCTGCTATTAATTGGACTGTGTGTTGTATATTTCAAAAGTTAGCCCTCTCTCGGATGTATTTTCTCTCATTCACGGGATGCCTTTTCATTGTGTTGTCTTCTTTCCTCTTGGCTATATGTGTTGTCTTCCTTCCTGCTGGCTGTATGTGTTGTCTTTCTTTCTGCTGGCTGTATGTGTTGTCTTCCTTCCTCTTGGCTGTATGCTTTGACATTTATAAGTAACTCCCCTGTCAGAGCAATTGTCTGATCACTTTCACTAGGATACTACAAATACTTTTTTTTTATTTTTTGCAATTATTGCTAAAATACTTGGATTTTTTACAGCTATTGCTAATACTTTGTAGGGGAAATATATGCTATTTGTCTCTAGAAGATGATCAGTAGTTTTATATGAATTTAAGATAAGAAACTAGATGCCATACATGTTATACATTATGTATTAAGTATGGATACTCATCTTATTTGGAAGTGATTACCAATATCTGAAGGGTTCTCACAAACAGAAGTGAGAACCGTCTTTCTTCCTCACTTTTGAAAGCTGGCATGAGAATAAAAAGCAAAACTGCTATCAAGCAAAAAGAAGATTTCTTAACTCTGAACAAATGAGCAGAGGCTGTAATCCCTGTTTAGGAAATTGTGTGTGTGTGTGTATCTGTGTAGGTGGGTATATGTATGGGTATAGATATTTCTGAGTCTCTGAAATGTTAGCGGTCTTCTTCCTTTTTTTTTACTCCTTACCACAACTGTAATCAATTTAACTGTGTGTATTATTTTCTGTACTTTCTCCCTGTCCCCCCTTCAGACTCTTTCAAGCAGAATGCTTATTGCCTTCTTCCTCTTATGTCTAGGTACCTAACCTGGTGATAGAGTCAGTGTTCTGAACTTTTGTTAATTAGTTTCCATCTGGAAACAATGGTGCATGAGACAAGTGGGTAAACCATACTGATATCACATCCTCTTGCAGTGTTATAGACAAATTCTCCGTTGATTTTAAAGCGCACATCTTCTACTAAGGGCTCTATTTCTTGGCGAAGAGCAGGAAGCTTTTTCTATTATTTTCTAGACTCTGAGTCCTGAAATGTGACAGGTACTAAACACTGAGATGCAAAGGGGGGTAGGAAAGACACCCTACAACAGTTACTGATTTCACCTGAGAAAAAATAAATAGAATAAAATGAGATTTTTATCATCTCCACTCATGACAGTTCACACAGTATCAGCAGTCCTTCCTGTGTTTGTTTGTTTGTTTTTTAACAAACTCTTTCAAAATATTTTATGAAGCTGCCAAAAAAATGGCTCAGCAGATAAAGACACTTTACTCCAGGCCTGACAATTTGAGTCCATTCCCCAGAACACATATGGTTAAAGGAAAGAACAGACTTCCTCAGGTTGTTCACAGACTTTCCTCACATGTGTAGTGTGCACACTCAGAAAATAAGTAAATAAATAAATTATTAAGAATATATTAAAATATACCTGTTAAGAAAAGCCTCTCCACCAGTGCAAAGAACTCCAATCAAACCAGATTAAGCGAAATCAAATGCCCATGTTTTAATAAACAGCACACTCCCTGGTGGCCGGGAACATGGCAAGGGAAAGACAGAGGGAGCACAAAAGCAAACCCAAAACCACATGTTCCTTGTTCAGGCGTGACCCTAAATACCCTGTGTAAGTGGTCCTGACTCTCCCAAAGGGAGAGGGGGGCCAGCGCTTGTCAGGCTGGGAGTTGGAGTCCAAGTGCTTGGCAGGCTGAAAATTGGAGTCCAGACCAACATTCCAGACGCTTTGGATATAGGGTTTGACAAGGAGCTTAGGTGATATTTATGACTAACATTTTAGGCTCTCTGGATAAATGGGTGTTGGCTCAAGTCTGGCTACTTCCTGCGGGCATGGGGCCATATGGGAGAGGGGAGAGATGAGAGTTGGCACACTCACGCTCAGCGAGAGGAGTGGCTGGGGTGGCATCCAGTTTGCTGTCATCCTGGAGTCCTTAGGAAGCTGCTTTTTGAGGAAGAAGAGAAGGCAGGTAGCTAGGAGAAAAGAAAATGTTATTACTGGTCTATGCATTAACTGCCATAAAGAATGGAATAGGGAAGCCCCTGGTTGGACAGATGAGGCTCGGGTGTTTCAGATACAACCAGATTTCAGTTGGTAGGTGCCCTTCATCTGGGAGAGTTGGTACCAACGGTAAAGTCCCAGGAGGTGGTGCAGGTGTTTGGTGTTATCTGGAGAGCACTTTGTGAGTTGGTCTTGGCCCAGACAGTAGGAGTGACTTGTAAAATATACTTGAAACTGTTTGGGGTTAGCAAAAGGCTCTGGAGACCTTTTTTTTTTCTTTACCAGACCTGATTTTGATACAGCAGTAGAACTTTCCCAGGAACCTGTAAGAGAACTGGGACAGATTTACATCATAGCAAAAGGCTATTGCTTTAGGTTAAAAGGTATGTACATTTTAGAATACAATTAAAGTAAACTGGGAACTCTGAACCTCTGAAGATACACTTGAAATCTGTTAATCCTGGACTATGAAACCTGTTAAAGAACAGTACCTTAAGTTGTCAAATGCCCTTTGACAGATCTAGGAGGGATAAATGAGCAAAAATGAGAAAGCTTTTTAGCTACGCAGGCAATCCCAAATCCAATTTTCTGAGAAACCGCCATACTGATTTCCAAAGTGGTTGCACAAGTTTATATTCCCACCAGCAATGAAGGAGTGTACCACTTACTGCACATCCTCTCTAGCATAAGTTATCATTGGTGGTTTTGATCTTAGCCATTCTGACAAGTATAAGATGGTATCTCAGAGTCGTTTTTATTTGCATTTTTGTGATGGCTAAGGATGTTGAATATTTCTCTCTTTTTAAGATTTATTTATTTATTATGTATAAAACATTCTGCCTTCACATATGCCCACACGCCAGAGGAAGGAACCAGATTTCATTACAGATGGTTGTGAGCCACCATATGGTTGCTGGGAATTGAACTCAGGACCTCTGGAAGAGCAGCCAGTGCTCTTAACCATCTCTCCAGCCCCTGTTGAATATTTCTTTAAGTATCTTTTGGCCATTTGAGATTCTTCTGTTGAGAATTTTCTGCTTAGTTCTAGAAGTACCTCATTTTTAATTAGATTATTTGGTATTTTGATATCTAATTTCTTGAGTTCTTTATATGCTTTTGCAACCAGTCCTCTGTCTGATGTGGAGCTGGTGAAGATCTTTTTCCATTCAGTAGGCTGCCTTTTTGTCTTATTGACTGTGTCCTTTGCTTTTCAGAAACTTCTCAGTTTCAGGCCTTTCCCACTTTTGTAGATGGATGTCATCCATCCCAGACTAGACTCTGTCCTGATCCTTAGCCTTTGGGGCTTTGTTTCTTCTATGAAATAAGGAGAGATCTCAGTGGACTGTCAGGACATATGAACAGAGGCACTTGTACTATGTGGCTAAAGATAGGAGGAAAAGGAATGATCCTTGCCTTATACCTCGCTGCCCCCTGATAGGACACCTACCCTTCATTCCTATTTACGACCCATTTACCTGGATAACTCAGCAGCTTTAGGAGAAATAATTTTGTTAAAGTTAAATGCTTTTACATAAAAATAAATATATTCTTTGATGTAGGTGGATTGACAGAAATCTGAGGAAGTGTTCTAAATCAATGAAAGATTTTTAAGAAATGTATATTCCTTTAGTTGCGTTTAGTAGTAGGCCAGCCCAAGGAGGTTTTCTGATACATGACCCAGGGTGATTTTAAAAGTGAATAAATATCTTTCTATTTATGTATCCTTCAGGAAAAAAATCCCTTGAACTACCTAGGAAAGAAGAAAAGTCTGCCCAAGATTTCTTATGATTTTGTGATCTGTCAGACTGCATGTCCTAGAAGTTTACAAAAAGTGGGTATTTTATAGAAGTCACTGAGACTTTCAGAAAAAGAAGTTGTGCTGCCCTTATCGAAATTCTGCATATATGGGATACTTCCTGGTCTCTCAGACCCAGAAATGCATTCTGATGTTTCTCCACTGGCTGCTGGGCCTCTTAAGACTTTCAGATTGAAAATGATAACATTTTATGACACCCTCCTCAGCCATCTTACAAAAGCTATGGTTAATACTCTTTCATCACTACTTACAAAATAAAGTTACTTACTAATATGACACAAACTTTCTATGGTAGGCCCCTTCTCACAGTTTATAGACGTCACCTCATTTATCACTAACAGTGAAACTTTGTGGAGCGTATTATTATTTCAGGAAATCGATTGAGTAGCTAAATAACTTATCCAGAGTCACACACCTTGTAAGTAGGCCGTTAAAGCTCGTTGTGTCTGGGCTTCCATCGTGTGCTTTCCTCCTTCACTGTCTCCCTCTTGAACAGTTGGTATCATTACATTTTCACTTAGTTAAATTTTTCCACATTCATCTCAGTTGTCATGTTAAAAATTCTTGCTGTCTGTAAAATCAGAGGAGACAATGTCCCTCCTTCCTCCTACTTACCATCCTGTAGTGATAGCGCCATGAGGAGAGGGGTATGTATTTTGGTAACGGATTCATCCCCAGTTTAGAGCGAAGTGCCAGGCACAGCACATGCATGGAACCCAGTAAATATTTATTGAATGAACAAATGAGCTCCCAACACAGACAGTTGTCTGGCTACTTGCAGCAGTAAGAACATCCATGAGCTGGCAAGCTGCCTTGTGAAAGGTCATTCAAACCAATCACTGAATAATTAAAATATAGGGCGAAAACTAGCCACTTAAAAATGACAGCATTGGAAAATAAAGCAGAGTCGCATGCTCTTATTACAGGAGAGAGAGGCAGCATGGCACCAGTGCAGGATCGGAGGAGGCACAAGTTCCAGCTGCATAGACAGTATGGACCAATCCGTCGTCTCCACTGTTCCATGATCCACCATGCTGCTCTGTTGTGATTCACAGTTTCATCTATCCTCTGGGATTTCTTGCTGTCCATTGGAAGCACAAGTGTGTAGAATAAAGGGAATTTAAAATCTGGAGATAATTTGATGAAAACAAATGGCCTCATTTGATGTTTTTCCTTCTTGGGCATTGCATATTTACTTTGAGCTGTTAGTTCACTTGGAACATTTGAAATTTTGGAAATGTAATTCTTATTTAACTTGGGGACCATGAAATACTAGTTAATTAGGTTTATATTTTTATATATATTTTCTATATATTTTTATACCTCATGAATAATATTTGATTTACATTGTACCAAAACCAATGTTTTTAAAAATTCTGTTTACTTTTATTGCTACAGTGAGATTAACTTATTACAATTTAGAATTCATCATGACACTTAAACCTTATCTTCCTAATTGCTTATTCTTCTTAAATTGAATGGCTTGATAACACAAACTAGGTGTTGTTTGTGATGAAAAATCCCTTTGGATTATCTAGTTCGAGGTGTTTCTTATAGACAAGAACAGCAGTGATACGTATGCCACCAATCCCTGCGATGCTCTAAGAACTGTGCTTTGTATTGTGACTTACAACGTACGCATGCTTCTCAGAGCTAGCCTTGACATGGTTCTCCGGTATAGATTTTTATTAAATAGGTGCTTTTGAATCTAGGCCTTTGGAGGTGCCTGGCACGGATGGAACAGGAGAGGACGTTGTGCCGTGAAGACCCATATGGGTCCTCGCGTTGCTAGGCTCCCAGATCCAATCCCCAGTGGACTCATTTCCAGAGTACCAGTTGAATGGCACAGAAATGCTTTCCCAGGAGACCCTGTGCTTACTCTCTTTGAGAAAAGAAGTCGCACTGTGGCAGTCCTTACGTCATGAGGATGTGTGTGCCATCTGGGTGGCATTTTAATTTAGCACTACACTACATTGTCAGGCGAGGGTGATAAATAATAAATAAGTAGAGTTTGCTTAAGATCTATGTGCCAAGAAACAGAGGTATATTCAAAACAGCGCCGTTGTTGAAAGTGTCTTGTCAGCAGTGAGTAGCTTCTTGCCAATATTTCTAACATAATGATCATTTCCTCTCATAGAACTTGGATGTGCTGGCTTGAAAACTTAAGTCTGTTTAGTGTTAGATGGCTGTCACTACACATACGCACAAATACATGCATATACACAAGATTTTAAAAATTAATTTAAAATTTAAAAATAGATGTCAGCATGAACTGATGTTTCTGCAACACAAAATACGTTTTCCAAAGCATGACAACACTTTGCAGAAAATAATCTATAAACTGAAGACTGCTGAGTCTTGACCCAGTAGAAGCCAAGAGGTAATTGAAGAATTCCCATCTGACTTTTTGAACTGTGTGTTAGAAATAATGGGATCTTTTACACAGTAAAATCTCTGTTTCTAAACCACCTGCTAATTAGTGGCACACCAACAGATAAGAATATCTGATAATAGAACAAAAGAAAGAAATAGTATTTTATAACATATTTGAGGAAACCCTTCAAATCTGAGTTCTTAGTGCCCCAAAGCTTTTAGCAAAAGAAATTCATGAACACGCTGTAAAGACCTGATGGATATGCTGGTCTACCTGTTGTGACCACTGGCTGAAGGATCACATCAAGCTTCATTTCTGTACTGTATTTTTAAATTTTTGGGTATTTTTCACATGGTAATCACATGCTTAAATTACCTAAGAAGATGCATTTTTCCTAATAGCCTTATATTGCTTTGATTCCATCGGGTAATATAATCCAATAAAAGTATTATTATTAATATGCTTTTATCCTTATACTGAATTGAACATCATTGATCCTGCCAGATTGATTATATTCTATTAAGTTTACACTTAAACATAATACTAATTCACTTTGCCTTTCCTTTCTCTGGTTTAGAAAGAACAAGGATTCTGTCTGTTTGTTTGCTTTAACTTTTCTCCACCTATTCATTAACTGCAGAAGAAAATACCCCATGCTATGTAATTTATATTCCCGCTAATTAGCTTATTAGAGCCTAGGCAGATTAATTCCTATGGATGAAAAGATGTTTGGAGGCATTATAAGCAGGGGCTGCAAGTATTACTAACCAGAAATGGCAAGTGAATGTATTACTTGCTCATTCCTAACAAGGTTTTGGAGTCTGTGTGTAGCTTCAGTTTTTCCAATGCAAAGCAAAGTCTTTGGTGTGCAGTGGACCAGTTGCTTCCTGCGCATTCAGGTAACTGTGCGAGAAGTCAGATGAGGAAAAGGGATGTGCACTTTTCCACTGCAGAAATATGAAATAAGGTTTGCAACACTCTTAGAACGTGTCCACAGTGTCAGGGAGAATGAGGCTTCTGCACTCTTAAATCGATTCCATTGGTCCCAAGTGTGCATTCACTCAGCATCCCTCCTGCTTTCCCGAGTGTAGGTTCAGAACAGTGGTGGGATATGTTTCTCCATTTAGGACTACTGTAAACTCCTCATGTTCCCTTTGGTTTTAGGGATCCACCCACAAATTGGAATGAATCGCACCAACGCTATCCTCTGGTGCTAAAGAACCAAAGACCCAGAGTGGCAAGGGTGTGGATATTTGTAAGGAATCAGAAAGCTGAAGCCCGCCATGCTGACAAGTATGAGAGGAGGCGGGTGTTCTCAATCATCCTAAGGCACATAACATTTAAATATCAAATAGAGTTCCTTTGTCAGTCTAGCCTGGAAGGGAAAAAATTGTCCCTGATGGGAACCCAAGTAATCATCCACTTCAGAGCCAGTTCTTTGTCCTGTAATGCTGATCCCAACTCCACCCATATCTTTTCGGATAATTGTTGCGTCATTTTGTATCTCTTCTTCCTCCTGTGAATGGTACCTGTATCTTCTTTCTAGATCTTTCCCTTCTATTTTTAGACATGGTATCATTGTTCACAATGTGCACCCTGAACTCTACACCTCTTCAGCTGCTGTCAGAGAATAAATAGTCTTCCCCTGATTTCCCTTGCCTTTACTTCTTACCTCCCAGAGGTGTGGCTTTCAAGCATGCATTCTGCCTGGTGGTAAGACATTTCTACCTCTGTTAAAGTATGAAGTTAATAAAACAAGAATGGACTGGGTGAGCTACCCCTGCACTTCTGTGCTATCCAAATTCCCAAGTTTACATGGTTACAAGCCAAGGAGATTATTGTGCAAGTACTACTGTTTTTAAACATAACAGATTAAAGGTGATTCCTGGTCCACAGGGATCACAGTAGATTCGTAATTAATCTACTGCAGTATCTGGTGATATATTGCCTGGTAGATCTGCCAAAAAGCTCCAATTCCTCCCTCCTTAGACTCCCAAAAAGAGATTTTGCCATGGACTGTCCCGTATTCCATTCTCAATGTCTTCCAAAGAGCTGAGTTCTTATGCCACAATAAGTAGACTCCTGAGGAATACATAAGAGGTAACAAATGAAATAGTGTGTGCCATTAGAACTGATGATATAAGTCTTCAATTCACATAATGATTCTCAGGAAAAACATATTCAGTGAATTATCTTTCTAATATTGGCAGATACTGTAATGTTTCATGGCTTGTGCCTCAAGAACATCATACAAGACATTTTGACCATATTCACTCCTCCCTCAACTCCTCACAGATACACCCCCTCTTTCCTACCCACCCAACTCTACTCCCTCTTTTTTTTAATTACCCCCATCAATTTCAGTTTTTGCTGCCCCTATGTTCTCAGGTGGCCTTTGGGGCTGTTAATGAAAACTGACACTGTCTCCTACTGGCCCTCAGTAGCCAGTAGGACTTCATGCCCACCTCCCCTCCCCATGTTGGGATTTCTCTGGCTTGAACTTGCACAGGTCTTACGTGTGTGGTCGCAAACCCTCTGAGTTCATTCATATAGCTGCTCTGTTGTATCTGGAAGACACTGTTCCCTTTTTCTTAAGTTTTTGGTGGTGAAGAATTAAATTTAGCAGCATGGTTCATGTTCACACTAAGGTGACAGCAGGTTTTTCTCCTGTTACTTCTGTATAATTAGTATAAATGTCAGCAGAGTTTCAAAAGCAAAAATCAAAATTTATAAGCTCTGAAAGGTCTTATACACCATCAGTAGTCCATGAAATACACTCCAAGAGCCTCTGCTCTTCAGTCACAATCAAAGTCTAAATTAGCTCCATAAATTCAATTTTTGTTCATCAAAATTATATTTTTATGAACTCTAAGTCTGCCATAAATCTAAATTTAGAAAGAAGGGTACTGATGAACTAATGAACCTTTTTTTTTTGTGGTGCACTCCTTTAATCCCAGCACTTGGGAGGCAGAGGCAAGCAGATCTCTGTGAGATCGAGGCCAGCCTGAATTATAAGAGCTAGTTCCAGGACAGGCTTTAAAACTACAGTGAAACCCTGTCTCAAAAAACCAAAGGGAAAAAAAAGTGCCTTTAGGACTCGTCTTATCAGATACAAGTTACGAAACCATTGTGAGAGCCTATGGTCAATGAGCAGAAATTTCAGTCTGTGTGCGAGCCTGAGATGCTTCATCTGAAAGAAATTTGGAATACACATCCCTAGGGAAAGATTGGATGCTTACAATGCAATGACTGAAAAATGGGCTTCCTGAATGAAACCTTAGTCTCCAGAGAGATTAGGATGCCTGTATAATAAGGGAAATGCCCTACCTTAGGAGTGTAGTTCCTTTTAACTATCCCAGGATATGAGTTTTACCTTTTTAGTCAATCCTCTCCATTTATTTTATACCTAAGCTCGAAACGAACTGTTTTAACATTTTTTTTAAAAATGGCCTATTCCATTTTAGTTCCTTCATTTTTTTTTACATAGAAATGGATGAAGCTGCTAGATAATAAATCAGGATACTGAGTGTTTTCAGAGTCTCTTATAACTAGAAAAATTTTCATTCTTCTAACAATTAACCTGTGATAAAAGAGAGCCTACTGAAAAAGTTTTGACCAAGAACACGAGCACCACACAGACAAGAAACATTTCTGTAGAGCCTCTTCCGTGTACTTCCCAGCAGGAACTGTCCCTCAGCTGGGGCTGGGCGGGATGAGGGGGGTACACAATGCATGACACTCTGAATGCTCTCGCTAGAATTTTCCCTCATTCCTCTGAAGATGCATGAAAATCTCATTACAGGCATTCAACACCTGCTTCCTAAAAGGTCTCAAAAAATATGTCAGTTTGCTCAGCTCACTTGACAGTATGTCACGGGTTTGTTGTTGGTTCTTTGTGGCTTTTTTTTTTTAACTTCCATATGGAATGCGATTCACAGATAAATGCTGCCTTGCAGTAACAAGCTTCTCCACTTTCACAAGCAGTTCTGTAGCCTGTCGTTCTCCGAGGTCGCAACTTGAAAGCATCTGATTGGTAACCCCCTGTTTATTTACTAGCGGCATGTCAACAGGTAAACCAAGTGACATGTAGCACTGTGCTCTCGCATCACCTTGTTAATATGAGCAGCTGAGATGCATTAGGAAGGCTCTTTCCAAATCACAGTAATGCAAACTGACAGGTTTCTCCTTTTCTCTGAGCAGAGTTGGTAAGTGCACAAAGCCTACGCAAGTATCATGGTGTGGAAAATTAAGGATTCCTTACTTACAGAGGATGGCCAGGTAGCCAGAAAGCCAACACTAAACAAAACGGACTAACTGATGATGGGATGTGATATAGATGCACACCTGTATTATATGGAAGAGGAAGTGTCTGAACTATAGGAAACTTTCACAGCCAGCAGCTCTGCTGGAGATGTGTGCTTCTTAGGAAGCCTTTGACTGTTTCACTCTGGAAACTTAGAGACACGCATGCTCTCAATGAAAACACAACTTTAGTCATGTTCTGATAAGCCACATACTATCTTCTAAGATGATAAAATGTTAGTTTCTGTTTGTCATAGTCCATCATCATGACCCCTTGCTTTTGTATTTATTTATTTTACTTTATGTGTATGACTGTATTGCCTGCATGTATGTATGTGCGCCGACTATATGCCTTGCTGAATCCCCTGGAACTGCGTTCGGCAAATGACTATGAGCCATAATGTGAATACTAGGAGTTGAACCCAGGTCCTCTACAAGAGCAAGCGCTCTTAACTCCTAAGCCATCTTTTCAGCCCTATTTGAAGGATTTTAAGCAAAGGGGAGGGTGTAGCTATGTCTCAAAATTTCCCCTAAAAAAAGTATCACATCAAATCATTGATTTTTCTACATCTGTTGTGGCCTGTCACTCATGAACCGCCACATACTGTTGGCTTATGGCAGTCCCTCTTTTTAAATCTTCTGCGGCTGCCCAAGACTTATACCCCAGTTGCCTTCTTCACCTATGGTCTGCTGTTGACCTAAAAAAGGAATTTATTCACGTTAAAGTCAATTCAGATCAAGTATTGAATGTGACAGTAACTGTAGAAGAATTCGTCCAAAGGCACTGTAGTATTAGTATAACTAATTCTAAAGCAATATTCCTTGTAACTGTGCTGTAATGACAGTCATTAAATGAGTTGGTCCCAAAGGGAGTCATGGAAGTGGGAGGCCACAGGCTTACTGTTTTCAAACAATTAAAGCATCAGCACACTTGCAGATTCTAAGCAACTGTAGGGAAGTCATACCACTGCAGATTATTTTCATTCATAGACAGAATTGCCCAGGTATGAATGCCATTTTATGATAAACATGCAAAAATTTTATTCAGACTTTGCAAGAAAAATAAATCACCTTTGACTTAAATGATGTGTATGTAAAGATGGAGCCTGAGGTCTTGGGAAGGTGGCTCAGTGGGGTAAAATGCTTTCTGTGCAAGCATAAGTGATTGAGTTCAGGTTCCCAGAACCCAGAGAATGCCGATGGTAGTGTACACCTGTAATCCCACTGTTCCTATAGCAACAGGGGAAGTAGAAACTAGAGAATGCCCAGGCCTTCCCAGACTGGTTAGCCTGGTGTATGTAGCAGTGAAAAAGAAACCCACCTCAAAAAAGGTCAGAAGCGAGGTTCTTCTCTGACTTTTGCTCACATACATATCACGCTCCTGTCCATACTCACACACACACAAACACACACTTGCAAGGATGAAAGGATACAGCTTAACTTCGAACAAGGGAGGAAATAGACTTTATACAGAGCACCTTTGAGTCTAACTCCATCTTTCGTGAGTGCGGATAGTTCTGACAGTGTGCTTCTGAGACCAACATCAGCAACATGACCTGGGAACCATTTCAAATGCAAATTCTCAGGCCTCACCCAAGACAGTGGAATCAGACACTCTGGAGGTGATGCCAAGAAATTTCATTTCAGAAAGGCCTTCAGGTAGTTCTGATGCATAGCACATCTACTGAAGACGATCCATCTGTAGGTGTCGGCAATCCTGGAACCATAGCATCATTTCGACTGCAGAGAGGATGTCATTGGTGCTATGTTCTCTCTGCTTAGTTATCTGGGAAGCACTATTTTAACAAAAATATGTGACATTGAGTTTTTGGAACCTCTCCCACGCTTTTGTGAGGTTGTCTTCCAATTTGTCTGCTCTAGAGCACCCATTTCAGAGGCTACCCCAGAACCATCCAACCTACGCACAAGTTCTACAGTGTCAGGCAGATGGGGGAGGAGGGTCTTTGGATTAATGGGTAAGAAGGTATCTAATTTCCCATCTTCTTTCCCTCTGGAGGTTAGAAGACCCATGAGTATTGGCCCATTTTAAGAGTCTCTGGAGTCGGATTGCCCTAGGTCTGACACCAGGCTACTCATCAAAGTTCGGGCTGTCAAGAGGAGGTGCTAGAAAACGAATAACAACCTTGACTTTCCAACTGCTTCATTGCCCCAGAGAAATGTCCTGAGCCAACAAAGAAGGCCTTAGGAGTTAATTGTGTGGAACAAATGGCTCATAGGTACATGTGTGTTCCAGATACTTAGAAATCTCATCAAGCTGTGATGAGGTCAAATCGTAAAGTTTACCTGGATATTTATGATTTTATAAAGTAAATATTTTAAAATGAAGTTTACATCAAAAGCATGATAAATCAACATATCAGATATGGGAAAAGGAAGTGATATGCATAGTCTTTTTTCCAGACACCCTTGCAACCTTCCCCATGAACATCATTTCTCATCCACCACTTGGGACTCTGACAAGAAATGGCAGCAAGGAAACAGTCAGGGAGCACATCCTAGGAGTCCACATGCTCCTTGAAGTCTTGACTCCTAATTAAAGCATACCACAGCAAAGCAGTCAGTCTGTCTGCTCACAGCTTCCCATCTCCCTGCCTTTTCCCCAGTGGGAGCTCTTCTTAAACGTACAGAGGAATAATTAAAAGAATAAGCTTTAGGGAGCCAAGGAGCGTTATCATAGAAAACGAAAAATGTTCCAGAATGAAGAATAAACCCAGCCAAGAGGAGTGCATTGAAATTCATGAAGGAACCTCTCTGCTTTGGGCACGCCTGTTTACAATGTCACTCTCTGAAATGTATTACAACAACTGACAACTTACCGTGAAGCTTGAGGAATATCAACATTTGTAATGTGGGAGAAACATTACAAAGAGAGTGGAAGAAAGCTTCTTAAAGAGGGATTCTAGCTTCAGATATTCAGTGTAGACTTTAATGGAGCTGTTGATAACCTTGTTATCTAACAGTTCCAACTGTGGAGTGCATTAAACTTCTGTACTGCAGTAAAAAATGGGTGAAAACCAAGGGTGTGTACTTATTGTGCTTGATAAAAATGCTATTTATTTAAAGTATTAAGAGTGGCCATTATGTTCAAGGACAAAGTTTCCTTCCTCTCAGTAAACTTTATCTTGGAAGAATAAAATGTTTAAACAGTTTTTGAGTTACACCTAGGACACAGGATGCTTTCAATGTTTTTTTTGTTTTGTTTTGTTTTGTTTAGGACAGTATCAAATGTAAAAGCTGATTTAACACATTCACACTTGAATAAAAATAAGTTGTCTCTCATTTCTTTCCCATTATTGCATACTGGGAGCTAAAGCTGTATATTGGTATGTGATTTCTACTCAGAGAATTTATAGTGAAAAGTAATCAAATTGTTTTTCAGTAGATTTTCTTTGTTGTTACTCATTAGTTGGTTTGTTGGTAGTTTATGCACAGTCTTAATGTTGAGTTCTGGCTTCCCTGAAATTCAAAAAAAGCATACTGCCTCTCCCAAACAATGGAACTAAGGGCAGGAACCTCCAAAACTGTACAGAAAGTGAGATATATTTATATTCTCTGTCTCTCTGTGTCTGTCTCTGCTTCTTTACCACTGTCTGTCTGTCTGTCTCTCTCCAATTTCTTTCATGAGCCCTGCATCCACATCGCTTCTACTCTCACCCACGTTCCTTCCATATTCTCCCCAACTCCCATATCCGTGATATCATCTCCTTTGATTCATCATTATATAAACATATGTGTGTATATACACATGTATATACAACCTAATGAGTCCATTTAATGTTGCTTGTGTGTCTAGGACTGATCACTTGTTAAGATTTAATTTTATCTTATTATCTAGCTATATGACCTTGAAAAGTGGCTTCAACCTCTCTGAATCTAACAGCAGAAGTCCGAATTCCCTAGCTTATAGGGTAGCTTTGAGGATTCAGTAAACAATATCCTAAAGTATGTAAGGAAATATAAGTTCTTTGTCTGTGGTTGACTTTTATATTATTTTTTAATCTTTTAAAAAACTGTATTTTGTGTGTGTACACAGACACACATACATACGTTAAAATTGTACATTTCAAAATGAAACCAAAAGTTTCCTGTAACTCGGTCTGTAGACCAGGCTGCTCTCAATTTCAGAGATTCATCTGCCTCTGCCTCCCCAAGTGTTGAGCTTAAAAACCTCCCTACCAAAAAAAGCCCAGGTCCAGATGGTTTCAATGCAGAATTCTACCAGAACTTCCAAGAAGACCTAATACCTATACTCCTTAATGTATTTCACAATATAGAAACAGAAAAGTCATTGCCAAATTCCTTTTATGAAGCTACAGTTACCCTGATACCAAAACCACACAAAGACTCAACCAAGAAATAGAATTACAGGCCAATCTCACTCATGAACATGAATGCGAAAATCCTCAATAAAATCGAATCCAAGAACACATTAGAAAAATTATCCATTATGATCAAGTAGGCTTCATCCCAGGGATGCAGGGCTGGTTCAACATACGAAAATCTATCAATGTAATCCATTATATAAATAATCTGAAAGAAAAAACCATATGATCATTTCATTAGATGCTGAAAAAGCAGTTGACAAAATTCAACATCCCTTTATGATAAAAGTCTTGGAGAGATTAGGGATACAAGGGTCATACCTAAATATAATAAAAGCTATTTACAGCAAGCCGACATCTAACATCAAATTAAACAGAGAGAAACTCAAAGCCATCCCACTAAAATCAGGAACACGACAAGGCTGTCCACTCTCTCCATACCTCTTCAATATAGTGCTTGAAGTTCTAGCAATAGCAATAAGACAACATAAGGGGATCAAAGGGTTTTGAATTGGAAAAAAGAAGTTAAACTTTCGTTATTTGCAGATGATATGATAGTGTACATGAACGACCCCAAAAACTCCAGCAAACAACCCTTACAGCTGATAAACACCTTTAGTACCGTGGCAGGATACAAGATCAGTTCCAAAAAATCAGTTGCCCTCCTTTACACAAAGGATAAGGAAGCAGAGAGGGAAATCAGAGAAGCATCACCTTTCACGATAGCCACAAATAGCATAAAATATCTTGGGGTAACTCTAACCAAGGATGTGAAGGATCTATTTGACAAGAACTTTAAGTCCTTGAAGAAAGAAATCGAAGAGAATAACGTAAAATGGAAGGATCTCCCTTGCTCTTGAATTGGGAGGATCAACATAGTAAAAATGGCAATTCTACCAAGGGCAATTTATAGATTCAATGCAATCCCCATTAAAATCCCATCGAAATTCTTCACAGATCTTGAGAGGACATTAATCAACTTTATATGGAAAAACAAAAAACCCAGGATAGCCAAAACAATCTTATACAATAAAGGAACTTCTGGAGGCATTACCATCCCTGACTTCAAACTATTACAGAGCCTCAATATTGAAAACAGCTTGGTATTGGCATAAAAACAGAGAAGTCGATCAATGGAATAGAGTAGAAGACCCAGATTTTATCCCACAAACCTATGAACACATGATTTTTGATAAAGGAGCTAAAAGTATTCAATGGAAGAAAGAAAGCATCTTCAACAAATGGTGCTGGAAGAACTGGTTGTCAACCTGTAGAAGAATGAAAATAGATCCATATCTATCACCATGCACAAAAATCAAGTCCAAATGGATTAAAGACCTCAATATCAGGCTGAACACGCTGAACTTGATAGAAGAGAAAGTGGGAAATACTCTTCAACATATGGGCACAGGAGACCACTTCCTACGCATATCCCCAGCAGCACAGACATTAAGGACAACATTGAATAAATGGGACCTCCTGAAACTGAGAAGCTTCTGTAAAGCAAAGGACACTGTCACTAAGACAAAAAGGCAACCTATTGACTGGGAGAAGATCTTCACCAACCCTGCAACAGACAAAGGTATGATCTCCAAAATATATAAAGAACTCAAGAAACTAGACTTTAAAAGGCTAATTAACCCAATCAAAAAATGGGGCACTGACCTGAACAGAGAATTCTCAACAGAAGAAATTCAAATGGCCAAAAGACACTTAAGGTCATGCTCATCCTCCTTGGTGATCAGGGAAATGCAAATTAAAACAACTTTGAGATACCATCTTACACCTGTCAGAATGGCTAAAATCAAAAACACCAATGATAGCCTTTGCTGGAGAGGTTGTGGAGTAAGGAGCACACTCATCCATTGCTGGTGGGAATGCAAACTTGTGCAACCACTTTGGAAATCAGTGTGGCGATTTCTCAGGAAATTCGGGATCAACCTACCCCAAGATCCAGTAATACCACTCTTGGGAATATACCCAAGAGATGCCCTATCATATGACAAAAGCATTTGTTCAACTATGTTCATAGCAGCATTATTTGTAATAGCCAGAACCTGGAAACAACCTAGATGCCCTTCAATGGAAGAATGGATGAAGAAAGTGTGGAATATATACATATTAGAGTACTACTCAGCGGTAAAAAACAATGACTTCGCAAATTTTGCATGCAAATGGATGGAAATAGAAAACACTATCCGGAGTGAGGTATCCCAGACCCAAAAAGATGAACATGGGATGTACTCACTCATAATTGGTTTCTAGCCATAAATAAAGGACATTGAGCATATAATTTGTTATCCTAGAGAAGCTAAGTAAGAAGGTGAACCCAAAGAATACATATAGTCATCCGCCTGGATATGGGAAGTAGACAAGATTGCAGGGCAAAACCTGGGAACTTGGGGGTGAGGTGGCATGGGGCTAAGGGGAAATGGGGAGAGAAACATGAGAAGGGGAGAATGGGGGGAACTTGGGGGAATGGGATGGTTGGTATAAAGGAAGGGTGGACACGGGAGCAGAGAAATATATATCCTAATTAAGGGAGCCATCTTAGGGTTGGCAAGAGACTGGATTCTAGAGGGGCTCGCAGGTGTCCTGGGAGATGTCCCCAGCTAGTACCTTGAGCAACTGAGGAGAGGGAACCTGAAATGACCCTATCCTATAACCATACTGATGAATATCTTGCATATCACCTTAGAACCTTCACCTGGCGATGGATCGAGATAGAGACAGAGACCCAAATTGGAGCACCGGACTGAGCTCTTAAGATCCAAATGAGGAGCAGAAGGGGGGAGAACATGAGCAAGGAAGTCAGGACCACGAGGGGTGCACCCACTCACTATGACAGTGGAACTGATCTATAGGGAGCTCACCAAGGCCAGCGGGACTGGGACTGAATAAGCATGGGATGAAACCGGATTTTCTGAACGTGGCGGACAATCAAGGCTGATGAGAAGCCAAGGACAATGGCACTAGGTTCCGATCCTAATACATGAACTGGCTTTGTGGGAGCCTAGCCTGTTTGGATGCTCACCTTCCTGGTCCTGGATAGAAGCGGGAGGACCGTAAACTTCCCACAGGGCAGGGAATCTGGACTGCTCTTCATTCTCGAGAGGGAGGGGGAATGGAGTGGGAAAGGGGGGTAGGGGAGTGGGGAGAGGGGCGATGTGTGCGAGGAGGGGGAGGGAAATGGGAATTTTTTTTGCTACAACTAAAAAAAAATAATAAAATAAAAAAAGTGTCTTCTACCACCTCCCAGTTTAAAACCCGAAAGTTTTAGTCAACAGAGATTTTCTAAATCACAAGGAAGTTTAAAGAATGTCTGATTCAGTGATTTGCAGCACCTGTGGGCATAGTCAGGGCTTGAATTACTGTTTTGAAGGGTCCCTTGTATCTTCCCCTTTCATCCTATTGTCATCTTTCCAGAGCCCATCGTCCTACTACACCGACTTCACAGAATCTCTTTCGCACAACCACTAAACACATTTTCCTAAAGCTCAGTCTTTTCTGAGGTGCTACAACAATACTTGCACTGTAGCATCTGTCAGTAGTCACCCATCTTACTTAAAGCCCACGGTGATGAAGCAAATTCTGGCACATTCTATAGCCAGGTAAGAACACGCAAGGTCCAAGTCTTTCCTTCATAGTTTTTTTGTTTGTTTGTTTGTTTGACTGGTTTGTTTGTTGGTTTTTGTTTTTGTTGCATTTTATCTCTCTCACCCTGAGAGTTATATACATTAAAAACTAACAAACAAACAGTAAACATGACTTAAAAGTGTTAGGAAAATTGACATGGTGAAACTTGGGAAATGCTTGCTTGATGGTGCCTAACTTGTCAGAGAACCATCCTCATTTATACACATCACTGCCAACCCTCCTCTCACACAAAGTGTCTTGCCCTCAGTTCTCCTATCTGGAAACTTCTCTTCTTACAGATGCTATTGCTCTATGACCATGCTTCCTCAAGTCTCTTACCATCTCCTATAACACATATGTTTTTTTTTTCAAACTTTTTAAGGTTCTTTTTTTCTTAATAGCTTGAAGTGTCTCCATATGGAACAGGCTGCCATGTTGAGTCATGAGTTATCTTGACTTCACTTTTGTTGCAGAATGTTAAAATGATCTTGAAACAGGTAGATGAATTGATAAGTGTTATCTAGACATTCTTTTTTTTAAAAAAAATGCCTGTATGTTTGGTTTTTTTTATTGTTTTATTGAGCTATATATTTGTCTCCATTCCCCTCCCCTTCTACCCTCTCCCGTGGTCCCCATGCTCCCAATTTACAACAGGAGATTTTGCCTTTTTCAATATCTCATGTAGTTTAGATACATGTCTGTCTCTCTTGGGGGTCCTCATTGTTGTCTATGTTCCCTGGGATTGTGAATTATAGGCTGATTTTTTTTTTGTTTTATGTCTAAAAGCCACTTATGAGTGAGTACATATGATACTTGCCTTTCTGTATCTGGGTTATTTCACTCAATATGTTGTTTTCTAGATCCATCCATTTGCCCGCAAATTTCAAGATGTCATTCTTTTTTATCTGCTGTGTGAGTACTCCCATTGTGTAAATGTACCACATTTTCCTTATCCATTCTTTGTTGAGGGGCATATAAGTTGTTTCCAGGTTCTGGCTATGACAAACAAAGCTGCTATGAACATAGTTGAGCACATGTCCTTGTGGGACGATTGAGCATCCTTTGGATATATACCCAAAAGTGGTATTACTGGGTCTTGAGGAAGGTTTTTTCTAGTTTTCTGAGAAATCTCCATACTGATAACCAAAGGGGCTGTACCAGCTTGCACTTCTATCAGCAATGCAGGAGTGTTCCCTTTATCCCACATCCTCTCCAGCATAAGTTATCATCAGTGTTTTTGATCTTGGCCATTCTTGTATGTGTAAGATGGAATCTCGTTGTTTTGTCTAGACATTCTTTATAATGTGATTTGGGATGTTGAGTTGTTTGAAATCCGGACATGTTATCTTTGTTGTAATAGGAGCAGCGGGGTTGCTTCCCACCACCCGGCTAGCTTTACTCGAAATAATAACACGAAAACTGTATTCTTTTAAACACTGCCTGGCCCATTAGTTCCAGCCTCTTATTGGCTAGCTTTTACATATTGATCTAACCCATTTTTAATAATCTGTGTAGCCCATGAGGTGGCTTACCAGGGAAGATCTTAACATGCGTCTGTCTGGAGCGGGAGAACCATGGCAACTCCTGACTCAGCTTTCTTTCTCCCAGCATTCTGTTCTGTTTACTCCACCCACCTAAGGGTTGGCCTATCAAATGGGCCTAGGCAGTTTCTTTATTAATTAACCACATCATATCTTAAAAGAAAAAGAGAGAAAGAGAGAGAGAGAGAGAGAGAGAGAGAGAGAGAGAGAGAGAGAAAGCAAAACATACCAGAAAGTCAATGAAAGGAACATTTCTTTGGGAAACAAAGCATGGTGGCTTATGTCTATAATCCCAGCATATGAGACAGTAAAACAAGAAGATTCTGAGTTTGAGGCCAGCCTATGCTACACAGGCATCCTATGCCATTCTGAGCTTTCTAACAAGAGCCCATCTCTAAATGTAAACTAAAACATTCATTGTCATCACCATTCTGATATGCTTGCTTCATTTCCTTTACTTTCCATAGATGAAAACATCTCTGTGTTGACAGGCAGATGTTCCTACAGAATCACTTGGTTACTGTCAAGATATAAGCAATGCCTCTCCTCCATAGGTGAATGTATGGTATGGACCCTGTGCACTTCATGCCATGTCTGACTGACTTAAAGCATATAAAAGTATAATGAGCAAGCACCAACCAGAAGGCATTGTTCCCTGCCCTTTGAGAATGAACTAAGACAAGAAAACGTTAAGAATCTCTTCCAAATTTAAAACTGAGACTTCGGGAGAAGTTGAAAGCAAAGATTTGTTTCTAAAAAACATAGTAGATACTGAAGTAGGAGGAAGGGAGGAACTTCATTTTTCTAAAAACCTTGACTTCCCTTCCTTACAGCCTCCCTTTCAACAGTCATGTGACACTAGCCTTCGCTTCTCAATGCAACAGAGAATCCATGAATGTAAGGCAGAGTTGCTGTGATTTACTTTGGGTTAGCTTGAGTATTTTCACCAGAAACTCAAATACAGGAACCTTGATCTCCAGAGTCATGGGGGAACTTTTAAGGTGTGATACCTAGAAGGAAGTGACTGGACCGTGGGGCTACCACTCTTAGAGGGGTGAATGCTGGCCTCTCAGATGAGGTTTGCAAGAGTTTGCTCTTGAAAGAATGGGTTGTTGCACAGTACGATGACCTCACATACATGGTCCTTTGTGCTTATGGCCATTTTCCTGCCCAGTTCCTTGCCATGTTGCAACATGCTATAAGAGTCCAAGAAGATGGAGCCACCCAAACTCAGGCTAAAGCTGCCCCAACTGAACAAAATGTACCTCTTTTCTTTATAAAGCACCCAGTGTTATGTATTCTGTATATAGCAAGACAAAGTGAACCGAGGCAGGGTGTCCTTAATGTTCCCAGTGAAAACTGTGCTTCAGATGGTTTTGAGACAGTTGTGTCATATAGGACACCTCTAGTTTCTGCCAGTTCATTGTGTCTTTGAAAAAAAGCTACTTTTTCTTCTCTTTTGCTGAATTTCTGGTAGCTGCACTTAATGTGTTCTGTCCCTTTGCACCAATTTGCAAAGGAACCTTCAAATTCAAAGAAGGCTTCTGTCCTTCCCTAACCTGCTACCCCCACAGTTGGAAGTGGACTGAGATGGCAGCAGACACACAGGGGAGAAAATCAGTTAATTGCAGCTGTCAGAGTTGTTTTAGGTGACTTTGTACTCGGGTTTAAGATCACCATGAACTGAGAATTCGCATAGCAACAAAAACCCTGCGGTCTGCTAATGCCAGGAATGACTCATCTGGTGAGAACTGTATTGTATTGATAATACAATGCAGACAGAAGGAAAAGACTGTGCTATCTGCTCTCTTTGTGCTTCTGACCTTGAGCAGAATTGTAACTTGTTTGTTGCAGAAGTTGAGCATCTAATGTGCTGTTGCACCTGTTAGTTCTTGTATACTAAATGGCAAAGCACTTGCAGATCTGTGATTGCTTTGTGGGTGAAATATTTTCTGCAATCTGGTGAACCGGCTTTTTAAAGACAATGCATTCAATTGTGTTCCTCGCATCCCTTATCTCTCAAAAGTGTGCTTCCTTGTGCTATTTCAGTACTCCAGTCATCCCTACATCGTAGGACATGTCTGGCTTTGTATTTTCAAGGTAACATTATGATTGTTTTTTTTAATACAGAGACCATGAACCAGGCAACTCCTGCCAGGAAGCTGGAAGAGGTTCTTCATCTCGCAGAGCTCTGCATAGAAGTCCTACAGCAGAATGAGGAGCATCATGCTGAGGTGATGACTCAGAGCCAGAACATAAAGTTCCCCCAGAGGGCTTTGCCATAGCGGGGCAGCACTGAAAAGATAGCCTGACTGGAGTCTCAGTGTGTATCTATTCCTGGAAATGTGACTCCTGTATGTTACAAAGCGTGTGTGTGTGTGTGTGTGTGTGTGTGTGATTTCATATCCATAATAAGGACATGGGAAAGCCGGGGAGATCAGTCCCTAAGATACATAAACAATAGTTGGTTGCTTTCTTATCCCCATGATACGATCGTTTTGTGTGAAAATGTGTTCTGGTAAGCATTAAATGGCAGATTTGTGATGAACTTTACAATTGAAAACATTCACAGTTGTGTGACTGCTGACTGTGATCTTCCCCCTTATATCAAACTTTCAGTGTGTTTTCACTACCTCTTTGGTTGTTGTGTTGCGGCTGCTATTGTTGTTGTTTGCCATGCTTGGGAGGAACCTGGACCCTTCTATGTGTTCCCCAATGCTCTGGCCCTGAGCCCATTGCCAGCCAATGTCCTAACTGCACATTACCATTTACTACAGATCTGGAGTATTCTCACACCGACCTGCTTATTCTGAGACTTAACCTTCTCTTCCCTATAGTTGTGAGTTTATCTACAAAAACAATTTCCTGGTTTTTGAGTTAAATGGAAGAAATATGCAGAATTAAATAAATACAATAAACTTTAGTGTCCTGACAGTGCTATTATTTTTGAGGAAGCAGATGTAACCAACCAAAAGAAAACAGAGCATATATGTATGAATTTATAGAATATTTATTTTTAATGGAATATAGTTTTCAAAAAATATGAGAAACTACAGGATCTATATTTTGAGCAAATTCTTAGAAAAGAGTATTCATGGAACCTTACTACAGGCAACTAAGATTTATTGTATCTACTTATAAATATGATCATTCAAAACATCTGCTTTTAGCTCACACTGTGGAATCTAGTTTTTAGCTTGCATCTGTCATGTGTGAACTTGTTATGGATATTTTATTTTAAACTGAAGAAACAGCTGCTTCAATAATTTAAAATGAATTCCCAGGAGGATATTTTCTGGGCTAGCATCACTGCCATGCTACAAAGAAAATGATCATATGATAAAATATAGGTATGTTTCGTCGTCTTTGTCTTGTTCTGAAAGAGATTACCATCGGAGTCCAAGGCAATTCTATATAGTTTTAATCTGAAAAGATATTCTATTTCAGTATGTGTTTCAGCTAAGGCAGCTAATATTCACATGTATTTAATAGAAATTAAATCATAATGTTTTTAACAGAGTCAATGTGGTCACTAAAAGTGCTTGTTAAAAGTATAATGAGTCAAACACAATTGAAGTATAGATACTATTTGTTTTAATCCATAACATGCAATTGACTTCATTGAAACACTCAGAGCACAGAAGCAAAACCTTCCTCTGTGCTGCAATGACATAGGAACTATACTGCTGACTTCTTTATAAATATTGGGTAACATAGTGGCATTTTTCTGTTCTGCTTATGCTCCAAATCCTTGGAATCCCACAGGGAAGAGAGGTGAGTAGAACTGTTTCTCTCTTTTTCTATTATAAGACAGCCTTTCAATGTGACTGTAAAGCAGGACCCGTTTTGATGGTTGTCACATTAAAGTCAACTTAGGCCTTTCCTTGGAATGCAAGACTTTCCTCTGAGTGGGCTTGCCTTTGCTACACTGTTAGGTGATGGTGTTTAGTTAATAATCACATGCATAATTAATGCCTTTCAGCCCAAGCAAAACACAATGCAGGGAATTTGGAAATAGTGGCTTTTTGCTTTGCCTTTCATTGATTTTTTTTTTAGATCTTTCTTTCCACCTTTATATCAGATATTCCCTCTAAGCAGTACTAGAGAAAAAAATTGGTCTGATTTCAAAGTCATCTCCAGACTGAGTGCGTTGGTGGATGGCACTCTCCACTGAGGTTCATTTTGCTGACTTCCAGGGCCAGTCTCTTTACTCTCAACTGTGCCTAGTTCCCTCTGTACTTCACCTCCTCTGGGGAGGTTAATGCATTTGCCTCAAGACAACCTTCAGGTGGCTCTGGTTCCCACTCTTCTTTCCACTCTGCCTCCCTCTGCAGTGCAGTCCACTCAACAGGACTAAGTGGCCATTTCTGTCCTCCCACAATCCCTCAGTGAGATATTCATCTCCTTGACAAGAACTTGCTTTTAAGGCAGTCCCTTCTCCTCTGGAGACCTCTTGACCTCTCAGGTTTTTCTTTAAGATACTGCCTTTCCTCCCCAGAAAGAAGATTTTAGCTCTTTTCCAGCAAAATCTTTAAGATTTTCTCCACATTTCACGGAGAAGATGTCAGATCACAGATTTCAGACAAATGGATCTAGCAGTTCTTCATCCAAAAAACATTCCCTTTCATAGAGCTAGAAAGTCCAGGTGCTTACTGGAAAAGTCATTAGCTCTAATCAGCTACACATGCATGCATATGTGCACATGTATGTACAGACCAAAGGCTGACATCGGGTGTCTGTCTTCCTCTGTCATCCCCCACATTATTCTTTGATGCAAGGTCTCTCATTGAACCTAGAGCTCACATATTCACGCTAGGCTAGCTGGACAGCAAGGTCCAGTGAGCTACATGTCTCTGCCTCCTCATCTGCCCTTGATTCTCTATGTGGATGCTAACAATCCAGAATTAGGTTTGCATGTTTGTGCAACAAGCACAGACTTAGTAACAGAGCTTCCAACCTAGCCTTTGTTATTATTTTTGGTTTGTATTAGTTATTGTTTTTATGGTTATACATTTTGTTTTGTGGAGACAGGGTCTTGCTATATAGTCCAGACTGACCTCCTACTCATATCCACTTTACCCAGTTTCCAGATTCCAAATATATGCTACCATGTCTATACAATTGGTTTTTGGGTTTATGTGCATGTGTTTCACTTTGAAATGAGGTTGGTGTGGGAGGTCCTTCTGTATATGTGTTGCTTTTATTGGCTAATGAATAAAGAAACTGGCTTGGCCTGATAGGGCAGAGTAGAGCTAGGAGGGGAAAACTAAATTGAATGCTGGGAGAAAGAAGTAGAGTCAGGGAGAAGCCATGTAGCCCCACCAAAGACAGACGCCAGAACTACCTGGTAAGCCACGGCCTCATAGTGATACACAGATTAATGGAGATGGGTTAATTTAAGATATGAGTTAGCCAGAAATATGCTTAAGCTATTTGTTAATTGATTGATTCTATGTGTGCACACACCAGCACACACAAGTAGAGACAATGTCTGTCTCCACCATGTCTGTCCCAGGATCACAGGTCATCTGAGTTGGTGACACCTTTACCTGCTGAGTCATTTCACCTGCCCTTTTGTCTCTTTACAGTTAATTAATAACTTGGTATATTTTGAATTCAAGCAGTGTGACGCCTTATGCTTTGTCCTTTTTGTTTGCAATTTCTTTGGATACTTGGAATTTTTTGTGGTTCCATATGAATTTTAGAAGCTTTTTCATAGTTTAATGAAGAAAGTCATAGACATTCTGAGAGCGATGGTATTAAATATGTAGCTAGCTTTCTGTGATGTGAGCATTTTAATGTTGTTTCTCCCAATATATGATATCTTTCTGCTTATGTCCTCTTTGTTTTCTACCATTTGTATTTCAACTTTCTTTTCTTCTTTCTTTCTTTCTTTTTTCCTTTCTTTCTTTCTATTTTTTCAAGACAGGGGTTCTCTGTATAGCAGTCCTGGCTGTCTTGGCACTCACTCCTTTGACCAGGCTCGCCTTGAACTCACAGAGATTCACCTGCTTTTGCCTCCCAAGTGCTGGGATTAAAGGTGTGCACCACAACCACCTGGCTCAATTTGTACTAAAGAGATTTTTTTTTAATTCTTTAAGTTTATTTTTGTATATTTGATTTTTAAACTTATAAGAACAAAGGTAACATTTTAAAATGATATATTCTAAAGTGTCTTCACCTTATTTCTTTTTATTATTTCAATATTTGTCTATATTGAATAATGATTATCAAAATTATAAATTAGAACTGCGAGAAGCCTCCAATCAGAGGCTTTAGTCAGATGTCATCTTTTTATATTATGGTCCATTCTACTGGCCCCTTCTAGAAGATGGCCTTTCATATTGATCTGTGTGTACTTGTGTATGTATATTGTAGGGCCAAGAGATATGCTAGTTATTGAATTGTCTCTAAAGCTATTATAGTCACTCACATACTATAGCACTGTAGACTAATGTTGTCTTGTGAAATGAAATAAGCATGCCAAAGCCTAGTTTTCTGTTTTAGCTCAATATAGAGCAATCTTCCATTTTTATATTAAATTATATATTATGTATTACAATGTTAAAAGGAATTAAAGACTTCAGACCTCAGGTAAATTAGAAAATATATAAATAAATCATGTGTTTATGGTAAGAAAAATCAAGGAACAGTAGCAGTGTTCTAATATGCAAAGTAGCTCAATAAAAACACAGAAAAGAGAAATAAAATAAATAAAAAAGAAGAAACCTCAAAAAAATACTTCTATCCATATATTTAGGTGAAACCAACATCTTGATGTGGGATGGTTGAAAAAAAAATTGTCCGTTTTTTTTTTTTTTAGATTTTCCAATTTTGTAGAGTATAGGTTTTTAATAATATGACCTACTTCTATTAATTTCCTTGTTGTGTGCTGTTATGACCCTTTTTCCTTTCTGATTTTGTTAAATTTTTGTTTTTTTTAATTTATTAGATTTTTAAAAAAATACCAATCCAAGTTCCCACTCCCTCCCCTTCTCCCATTTTCTCCACATACCCTCCCACCCCACCCCCACCCAGTCCTCAGAGGGGGTAAGGCAGTTTGCTTTGTGTAAGGTCCAAAGACCTCCCTACTATATCTAGGCTGAGCAAGGTTTACATCCAAAAAGAATAGGATTCCAAAAAGCCAGTATATGCAGTAGGGATAAATCCTGGCGCCACTGCCAGCAGCCCCTCAATCTGCCCCAGCCATGCAACTGTCAACCACATTCAGAGGGACTAGTTTGGTCCTATGCTAGTTTTTTTTTCTCTGTCTGGCTGGAGTTGATGAGCCCCCATTAGCTCAGGTACACTATTTCAATGGGTGTAACCATCATGGTCTTGACCTCTTTGCTCATATGCTCATTCTTCCCACTCTTCAACTGAACTTTGGGAGCTCAATCCAGTGCTCCTACGCAGGTATCTGCCTCTGTTTCCATCAGTTGCTGGATGAAGATTCTATGGTGATACTTAAGATATTCATCAGTCTGATTATAGAGCAAGTCAAGATCAGGCCCCCTCTCCTCTATTGCTTAGGGTCTTAGCTGGGGTCATCCTTGTGAATTCCTGGGAATTTTTCTAGAGCCAGGTTTCTTGCTAACCCTATAATGGCTCCCTCAATCAAGATATCTCTTTCCTTGCTCTTATCTCTGGTATATATACATACCATATTCATCTTTTGGGGTCTGGGTTACCTCACTCAGGACAGTGTTTTCTAATTTCATTCATTTGCATGCAAAATTCATGTTTTTTACTGCTGAGTAATACTCTAATGTGAAAATGTCCCACATTTTCTTTATTCATTCTTCGGTTGAGGGGCATCTAGGTTGTTTCCAGGTTCTGGCTATTGCAAATAATGCTGCTATGAACATAGTTGAACAAATGCTTTGTAGTAAGATTCATCTTTTGTGTATATGCCCAAGAGTGGTATTGCTGGGTCCTGAGGTAGATTGATTCCAAGTTTTCTGAGAAACTACCATACTCATTTCCAAAGTGGTTGTAAAGTTTGGATTCCCACCAGCAATGGAATATTGTTCCCCTTACTTCACTTCCTCTCCACCATAAGCCATCATTGGTATTTTTTATCTTAGCCATTCTGACAGGTGTAAGATGGTATCTAAGAGTTGTTTTGATTTGCATTTCCCTGATTGCTAAGAATGTTGAACATTTCCGTAAGTATCTTTTGTCCATTTGAGATTCTTCTGTTGAGAATTCTCTGTTTACTTCTCTACTCCATTTTTAATTAAGGTATTTATAATTTTAATGTCTAATTTCTTGAGTTCTTTATAGGTTTTGGAGATAAGTCCTTTCTCTGATGTGGGGTTGGTGAAGATCTTTCCCCAGTCAGTAGGCTGCCTTTTTGTCTTATTGACTTATGTGTCCTTTGCTTTACAGAAGCTTCTCAGTTTCAGGAGATCTTATTTATTTATTGTTGCTCTCAGTGTCTGTGCTACTGGGGTTATATTTAGGAAGTGGGGTCCTGTGCCCATGCATTGAGGTCTGCTTCTCACTTTCTCTTCTATGAGGTTCAGTGTGGTCAGATTTATATTGAGGTCTTTAATCCATTTTTACTTTAGCTTTGTTCATGGCGATAGATATGGATCTATTTTCATTCTTCTATGTCTTGAGATTCAGTTATGCCAGCACCCATTTGTTGAATATACTTTCTTTTTTCCATTGTATAACTTTAGCTTCTTTGTCAAAATCAGGTGTTCATAGGTGTGTGGATTAATACCCAGGTCTTCGATTCTATTCCATTGGTCAACCTCTCTGTTTTTATGCCAATACCAAGCTGTTTTCATTACTGTAGCTCTGTAATAGAGTTGATGTCAGGAATGGTGATGCCTCTGCAAGTTCCTTTATTGTACAGGATTAATTTGGCTATCCTTGTTTTTTGTTTTTCTATAAGAAGTTGATTATTGTTCTTTCAAGCTCTGTGAAGAATTGTGTTGGAATTTTGATGGTGATTGCATTGAATCTATAGATTGCATTTGGTAGGATTGCCATATTTACTATGTTGATCCTACCTATTCAAGAGCATGGGAGATCTCTCCATTTTCTGGTGTCTTTTTTAATTTCTTTCTTCAAAGATTTAAACTTCTTTTCCAATAGATCTTTCACTTCTTTGGTTAGTGTTACCCCAAGATACTTTATGTTATTTTTGACTATTGTGAAAGGTGATGTTTCTCTGATTTCCCTCTCAGCTTCTGTATCATTTGTGTATAGGAGGGCCACTGATTTTTTTTTAGTTGATCTTGTATCCTGCCACATCACTAAAGGTATTTACCAGCTTTGGGAGTTCTCTGGTAGTTTTGGGGTCATTTATATATACTATCATATCATCTGCAAATAACAGAAGTTTGACTTCTTCCTTTCCAATTTGAATCCCTTGATCTCCTTCTATTGTCTTATTGCTATTGCTAAAACTTCAAGAACTATGTTGAAGAGATATGGAGAGAGTGGATAGCCTTGTTTTGTTCCTGATTTTAGTGGAATAACTTTGGATTTCTCTCCATTTAATTTGGTGTTGGCCATCTGCTTGCTGTACATTGCTTTTTATTATATTTAGATATAGTCCTTGTATCCCTGCTCTCTCCAAGACCTTTATCATGAAGAGGTGCTGGATTTTGTTGAATGCTTTTTCAGCATCTAATGAAATGATCATATGATGTTTTTCTTTCAATTTATTTATATTATGGATTACACTGATAGATTTTTGTATGTTGAACCAGCCCTACATTTCTGGGACGAAGCTGACTTGATCATATGGATTTTTTTGATGTGTTCTTGGATTCAGTCTGCCAATATTTTATTGAGTATTTTTGCATCCATGTTCATGAGTTGGATTGGTCTATAATTCTCTTTCTTGATTGAGTCTTTGTGTAGTTTTGGTATCAGGGTAACTGTAGCCTCATAAAAAGAGTTTGGCAATACTCTTGGGTTTCTATTATGTGGAACACTTTGAGGTGTATAGCTATTAGCTCCTCTTAGAAGTTCTGGTAGAATTCTGCTTTAAAATCTTCTGGCCCTGGGCTTTTTTGTTTGTTTGTTTGTTTGGGAGTTTTTTGATGATAGCTTCTATTTCCTTGTAGTTTATAGGTCTATTTAAATTGCTAACCTGGTCTTGATTTAATTTTGGTATATAGTATCTATCTAAAAAAATTGTCCATTTCTTTTATATTTTCCAATTTTGTGGAGTACAGGTTTTTGTAATATGACCTAATGATTCTCTGAATTTACTCAGTGTTTGTTGTTATGTTTCCCTTTTCATTTTTGATTTTGTTAATTTGAATGTTTTCTTTCTGCCTTTTGATTTGTTTGGATAAGGGTTTGTCTATCTTGTTGATTTTCTCAAAGAACCAGCTCTTTGTTTCATTGATTCTTTGGATTGTTTTCTGTGTTTCTATTTTGTTGATTTCAGCCCTCAGTTTGATTATTTCCTGTCTTCTACTCCTCCTGAGTGAGTTTGCTTCTTTTTTTTTTTTCTAGAGCTTTCAGGTGTGCTGTTACGGCACTAATGTGAGCTTTCTCCGTTTTCTTTATGTGGGCACTTAGTGCTATGAATTTTCCTCTTAGCACTGCTTTCATAGTTCTCATAGGTTTGGATACACTGTGTCATCATTTTCATTGAATTCGAGGAAGTCTTTAATTTCTTTCTTTATTTCTTCCTTAACCCTAGGGTGGTTTAGTAGCTCACTGTTCAATTTCCATGGGTTTGTAGGATTTCTGAGAGTAGTATTGTTATTAAATTCTAACTTTAATCTATGGTAATCTGATAAGACACAGGGGGTTACTCCATTTTTTTTTAAATCTGTGGAGGTTTGCTTTGTTACCAAGTAAGTGATCAGTTTTAGATAAGGTTTCGTGGGGTACTGAGAAGAAAGTATATTCTTTTCTGTTTGGGTGGAATGTTCTATAGATGTCTGCTAAGTCCATTTGATTCATTACATCTGTTCGTTCTCTTATTTCTCTGTTAAATTTCTGTCTAGTTGACATTGGCGAGAGTGGAGTGTTGAAGTCTCAAACTATTCGTGTGTGGGATTTGATGTGTGATTTAAGTTTTAATAATGTTTCTTTTACATATGTGGGTGCTCTTGTATTAGGGATGTATATGTTCAGGATTGAGACTACATCTTGATGGATTATTCTTGTTATGAGTATAAAGTGTCATTCTCCATCTCTTCTGATTGATTTTAGTTTGAAATCTATTTTGTTAGCTATTAGGATAGCTACACCCACTTGCTTCTTAGGTCCATTTAATTGGAAAACCTTTTCCCAACCCTTTACTTGGAGGTAGTGTCTGTTGAGGTGTGTTTCTTGTATGCAGCATAAGATTGGATCCTGTTTTCATATCCATTCTCTTAGCCTGTGACTTTTTATGAGTGAATTGAGCCCGTTGATATTAAACGATATTAATGACCAGTGGTTGTTAATTCTGGTTATTTTTCAGTGGTAGTGTTTATGTGTTTCCCTTCTTTGGGTTATGCTGGTGGGAGGTTATCAGATACCTGTGTTTTTGTGGGTGTAGTTTGGCATCCTTGGGTTGGTTTTCCTTCTAGTACTTTCTCTTGGACTGGGTTTGTAGATACGTGTTGTTTAAATCTGTTTTTGCCATGGAATATCTTGTTTTCGCCATTGATGGTGACTGATAGCTTTGCTGGGTATAGTAGTCTGGGCTTGCATCCATGGTCTCTTAGTGTCTGCAGCACATCTATCTGGGACCTTCTGGCTTTCATGGTTTCCATTGAGAAGTAGGGTATAATTCTCATTGGTTTACCTTTATATGTTACTTGACTTTTTTTCTTTGTAGTTCTTTGATGTAGGTGGGTCTTCTATCTGTCTTTTGCTTTCATTGGTTAATTAATAAAAAAGAACTGCTTGGCCTGATAGGTCAGAACATAGGTAGGCAGGGAAGGCAGAACAGAATTGTGGGAGGAAGAAAGCAGAGACAGGCAGATGCCATGCTTCTCCTACCCAAGACGGACGGTGGTTAGACTCATGCTGGTAAGCCACAGTCAAGTGGCAATACACATTAATAGAAATGGGTTTAACAAGATGTGAGAGTTAGCCAGTAAGAGGCTAGAGCTAATGGGCCAGGCAGTGTTTAAATGAATACAGTTTCCGTGTTATTATTTCCAGGGCTAAGATAGCCATGCAGGAGCCGGGTGGGACAAAAAGCAGGCCTGCTCACCTCATCACCACAGCTCTTACTGTTCTTTTGTTTTATTTTGTTTTTATTGTTTGTTTGATTTTTTTGTTTTTGTTTTTCGAGACAGGGTTTCTCTGTAGCCTTGGAGCCTGTCCTGCAACTAGCTCTTGTAGACCAGGCTGGCCTCGAACTCACAAAGATCCACCTGCCTCTTCCTCCCAAGTGCTGGAATTAAAGGAATGTGCCACCACCACCCGGCTTAATATTCTTTCTTTATTCCATATATTTTGTGTTTTGATTATTATATGGTGAGGGGATTTTTTTTTGATCCAGTCTACTTGGTGTTCTGTCAGCTTCTTATACCTTCATAGGGATATCCTTCTTTAGGTTGAGTTTTTCTTGGTCTGCTCTGTACTGTCAATGTCTGTCTCAGAAAGTCTTTGAGGTCTCTATAAGCCTCTTTTCCTTCTCTCCTGGTTTGCTCTCTTGGTGCTCTCTCTCGGTCCCCTCAGTGTGTAGCCCGCTCTTAGCCCCCTCAGTATTATAGCCAGCTCTCAACTCTTAGGTGCGGTGTGGTTAGTAGCTTGGGGAGTCCAGTGGATAGGTTTGGGTTTGGGGGGAGCCTACCCACAGGAAACTCCCTGCTGACAGACTAGGGAAGCCAAGGGAGTTGGGGAAGGGGCCTGGGGTTTTGTCCCACTGTGGAGGTCCTAGAGAGTAGGGTGTCCCTCCATGTGGCTGTTCACTCACCTCTTAAGTCCCCTCAGTATTGGAGCAAGCTGTCTTTCAGAGTTCCACTGGGGTTTCAGGAGGATAGGCAGGTTTTGGGGCGAAGTGGTTCCAGTAGTTTGGAGTGGCTGCTGGATGGGGTTGGATTGTGGGGTGGGGGGGAGCCTACCAACAGGAAACTCCCTACTGGCTGGCTAGGAAAAGCTGAGTGATTTTGTTAATTTTGGTATTCTTTCTCTATCTTTTAGTTAGTTTGAATAGGAGTTTGTCTATTTGTTAGTATTCTCAAAGAACCAGCTCTTTGTTTCATAGATTCTTTGTATTGTTCTCTTTGATTCTAATTTACTGATTTTAGCACTGAGTTTGATTATTTCCTGCCATCTACTCTCCTTGGGTTTGCTTGCTTCTTTTGTTCTAGAGCTTTCAGGTGTGCTGTTAAGTTGCTAGTATGAGATCTCTCCAATTTCTTTACATAGACACTTAGTATTGTGAACTTTCCTTTTAGCACCACTCCCATTGTGTCCTAAGTTTGCGTATGTCATGCATTCATTTTCACTGAATTCCAGGCTTTCTTTGATTTCTCTCATTTCTGCCTTGATCCAGTAGTCATTCAGTAGAGAGTTTTTCAGCTTCTCTGAGTTTGTAGGATTGCTGATGTTTCTTTTGTTGAAATCCAGCTTTAATCAGTGATGGTCTCATATATGCAAGAGGTCATTTCGGTTTTCTTGTATCTTGCTTTGTTACTGATTTTGGAGAAAGTTGTTGTGTGAGGTGCTGAGAAGAAGGTATATTCTTTTGTGTTTGAGTGAAATGTTCTGTAGATATCTGTGAGGACCATTTGGTTCATACATAGCATTTGGTAACTCTAGTATTTCTCTGTTTAGCTGTTGTCTGTATAAACTGTCTGTTGCTGAGAGCAAGGTTTTGAAGTCTTCCATTGTCAATGTGTGAGGGTTGGAGTGTGATTTAAACCTTAGGAATCTTTCTTCTACACACATTGGTGCCCTTGTGTGGACTTTGGTCAAGCAGGGGATCTCCACCCAAGTTGGGGGGGCTGAGACATGGTGACAAGGAGGAGGGGGGACATTGGGAATAGTGGGGGAGGGTGCAGAGAGAATGGACATGGTTCAAGGGCTAGCAGCCTATCTGGAGTTCTGGTAGCTAGTGTGCTCTCTAATCCGGTAGGGAGTCTCCTCTTGAGTTTACCTACCTGTTCGTCTGGCTGGTGTGACCTGCACTTGAACCAGATTTAAATATTATTAATGAATTATTTTAACAGGGAGATTTATAAAAGTGTATCACAGAAATTTTATTGTTTTGTATCGGTTAAAATATTTTGACAGTAGGTCGGGAGATGGCTCTGTGGGAAAAGTACTTGCTATGCAATTTTGAGAACCAGGTCAGTTCAGATCCCCAAAACCACACAAACATCTGGCAAATCCACGGTCTACCTGCAATTCCCGTGCTTAGAAAGCAGAGGCAGGGATCCCGAGAACAAGCTCACTGGTTATACTAGCCAGCCATATAAGGGAATTCTGGGTTCAAGTGGGAGACCCTGCCTCAATATGTGTGGCAGAGAATGATCAAAGTAAACCTCTAGCCTACACATGCACACACATGTGCAACCGCACACATGTATGTACACCACACACAAGAAAATATTTAATATTTAATAGAAAAGAAACAAAGGCAAGATCTAAAAGACAACACACAAAAAGATGATTTTAAAATTCTACAAGTGTATGATAACTTAAGATTTTTTATAATTATAGCTAAGCAAAATAAAATAAAACTGAGAATAAAGGCATCCCCATTATTTTCAAGAACTGTCTAAAAGTGAAGTATTACTTTCTCCTCCTAAAGAAGCATACATTTTTTAAGTGATCGTTTTCATTACCAGTTATGAACAGGCCTGGTCAAGTACCGAGTAAAAAATGAGCCAGACCTGAACTGTCTCTACCAGCGATTAAAGTCTGAGAAGCAGACTTGTAGTCACTTGGGAGAATCGCTGTACCCGGTGAGCTGAAGCTGCCGGGTCTCAGAACTGCCGAGGGGGCCTAGTTCACATTGGTAGCCCAAACGTCCTTCCTCTCCAGGACAAGAAGATTCCCATCTGGCACAGGTCCCAGGGCTTTGCGGGCTTAGTTAAGGCTTTTGGGTTTTCCATATGTGACCTATTAATGTTCTTAAACAGTAAAACTGTGACTTGTTGCTTTTGGGCGCATGGACCGAAGTAAAGACTGTTCTGAGAGCAGTGTAGAGGCTTTGAGAGACCGTTTAACCCCTTCATATTTAGAAGCGTAGCCTAAAAAAACTTACTGTTCCTCACTGTGACCAGAATACCCGACAAGGAGTGGTGTAAGAGAAGATGGATCCTTCTGGGGTTATGGTTTCAGGTGGTTCTTTCTGTCATGGCGGGGAAGGCATGGCGAGCACAGCAGGTCAAATCAAGAAGTAGACAGATTCCAGCCAGTTCCGAAAGTTTCTAGAACCTTCTAAAATAGTGCCACTAGCTCGGCAGTAAGCCTCCAACTCACATCGCTTGGAGAGACACTTCATCTCCAAACCAAAATAAGAATAATCATATTTCAGTTGAGGATTTATTTGCAAAGATCTTACCACACTGTCCTTGGGAATCTCAAAAATTAGGAGAGTATCATGTCATAGTAGAATACAATGCTTTTGTTAAAGACAAAAATCAAAGGAAACTATCATACGGTATGGTGATAAATATGGTAATATATTTGTTCATTACAAAGGAAATATTAGAAACATTGGCATTAGTCATGCAAAATTTTCATTTATGAGGAATTTTTCTTTTTGTTTTATAAGTTTTCCTATGGTTTAATTTAATGTCTGTTTCTGGAGTAATAAATGTCTGTTTAGGTTTCATTTATCAATGGTAGAATTGTTCATATATATGTGATACCTATACAATTTCTTATCTTAAAAATTTATTTTATTTATCATACTCCTTTTTTATCAAACTTAGACATGTGGTATATTTTTCAGGGGCATAATATGTGTACATGTTTCTAAGAAGTCATCAATTTTTCCTTTACTTTTCTATCCTCTTGCAGGCATTTGCCTGGTGGCCAGACTTATTGGCTGAGCACGCAGAGAAGTTTTGGGCTTTATTCACGGTAGATATGGATACTGCACTGGAGGCCCAACCTCAAGACTCCTGGGATAGCTTTCCTCTTTTCCAGCTACTTAACAACTTCCTCAGAAATGACAGTGAGTACTTGCGTTTCCCTTCCTATATGAAATGGCAAGGGGTGGGTACATATTAGCTCTGAGTATATATGTACATCGTCCAAATTGGATCTCAATTAGAGTCAGCATGGATAACCAGAGTGCTTATTGACCTTGCCTGAGTCTCTCGGGTCAGAGTCTGAGGGGAATGATACATCGCATCCTTCCCTTAACTTCAGAACAACTGCTGTCTGGAATAGACAGCTTTCTCATGGCACCTTGAGGATCAGAAAACCCATATAGTCTGGCACTGACACAGTCCTTGAGACTGCGTGCATCTCTGAGAGACGCTCTGTGTGTCAAGATTCCCTTTTAACATGCACCATGATTGAAATGTTTTCCCGAGAGTGGATTTATCTCCTCAGGTGATTGTAAAATATTGCTATGGTGTATTACTTGTTCATCCATATTTAGAAATCAAATAGAAAATAAGGGTCCTCTATTGAGACTGTTTTCCGGTATAATAATAACTTTTATAGTTATTCCAGTAGGTGGTCTAGCACCAGTGTGAACTTGGCTTTAATTAAAATAGTAGTATATAGATTCCTGAACCATTTCTATGATGGACTTTTCCATGTTTCCCAGACTCAGTTAAGTTACCAGTAGCTGCTCTTACCCTCTGTGTCGGGACAAGGGCATTCATTCCCTACTTAGTACAGTTCTTGCTGTTATATGCCTGCTGGATTCTACCTCCTAGAATCTAGTCATGATTGTCCTTGATTCTATGGAAATCATTTTGCTTAAGTTTTCTATTATCCTAGATCATTTAAATCTCCTTCACACAACAGGCCTTTGACCTTTCTGAGCATACCTCACTCCATTTCTGTGGGTAACTTTAAAGTTTGGTCCTCAGAACTCTGGTCATCATATCCCCTGAGTCACTCCTTGCTTCTCCATTGCCAAAGGCTGGTCTCACTCCATCTATGCTTTCTGTACACATAGAACTTTCTGGATCTTCAAACTCCAAGTCAGTTTGTTCTCTCTTTGAAAAGCATTATTGCATTCTTTCCGTTTAAAAGTTGAATCTTTGTCTTACAGTTGTGGCTTTAACTTTTTTTTAAATTACTCTTTGGTTTGGTTCATTGTTAGGAGCTGATATCTGTATCTATATAGTCATTCATCCCTATAAGTCTACTCCTCTCAAACTGAGAAAGAAATTCATGTGAATAAGAAAGCATGATCCTGTACACCCCAGATGCATCCCAAATTTCAGCACCAGCCAGACCAAGAACCCTGCTAGAATGAGAAAGGCATCGTGTTATATGGTCCTTAGCAGCATGGGCTTCAGTTCCATAGACTCATATCTCTGCCACTTGACCTTTGACAGCAGTTAACCTTCTAGGCTAGCCAGTCTTTATTTACAGAAGGACCAGGGTAATTACACTAACAGGGTCATTGGTGGTGAGGATGAATAGGATGATGACTCACATGCAATTGATGATAAGGGGCTATCATGGATTCTGTAGGTTTTCCATCTGTAATTTCAGTACTGAGTATTTCTGTCAACTTATCCATTCTATTCCATTTCGCTTAATTTCCAAAACATGTTTATTGTGAACACAAAGAACTAAGAGACAATTCCTACTTCAGATTTAGCCACAATGTCTGTGCTCAGGAGAGGCTGCTACATTTAATTGTCCACATTGAATCATCATTCTGCATGCCAGCCTCAGCGAGCTCAGAAAAGCCAGCTCTGTTCCTTTCTAGCAGGCAGAGGCTCTGGAAGCCTCCCATTTCTTGTTGCCTGTCTTCATTCACAGTCTGCTGACAAAATGGAGTTCTGCTTTAAAAAGAAAACTTTATCTTTTATGTATAACAATAAGGACATGAATTATGTATTAAGTCAGGGTTAAATAAGTATAGACATCTTTTTAAGACTGCTTCCTCCATTTGAACAAAAATGCAAGGATAAACGGGATTTTGGGGTTATGAGGAACTGAGTTCAGCCCAACACTTGCATGAGAAGCCAGGCATGGTGTTATGCCCTGTAATCCCAGTGTTAGAGACGTGGAAACGGGTATATCACTGAGCATCTGGGTATATCAGTGAGGATCACTGGCTGATTGCCTAGCATAAGCTGCAAAATCCAGACCAGTAAGTAACACTGTCTCAAAAAGCAATTCCTGAGGAAGGACACTGGAGTGACCCCTGCCCTCTACCCTTATGTGCACATGAACAAATGTGTACATACACACAAAGAAGTAACCGCATTAATTATCTGTTTTAGTTAATGTCCACATTCAAATGATAAAGATGATAAAGCATATAAGTTATATAAAATAACTTGGATTTTTCATATAAGAAAGTAAAATATTATATAGATTCTTGAAATTTTTTCTTGAATACTTACAAGTATATCAATGATTTAATATTGTTTTTATTTATTTTTGAGAAATATTCATGCATTTTCAAGTGTAAATGTCTGAAATATCAGAGTGAGAACCACAGCATTCTGTAATCTTCATTTTATTGTGTATGTATATATGTGTGCCCAGGAGATATGTGTATGTATACCACAAGTATGCATGAGGCCACATAGGTCAGAAGAGGGCATCAGATCACCTAGAATTGGAGTTACAGGCAGTTGTGGGACCTGAGAACCAAATATGAGTCCTTTGTAAGAACAATGAAGGCTTTTAACCATTGAACCTTCTCTCAAGACCCAAGAAAACCACAAGATTTTAATTTGGGGGTACATTCATAAATATCGAGGTCATGGGGTTTTTTATTCCACTCCTATTTAATGTTTTCTTAAAATTAACTACAGTTTAGCACGTATGATACTATTTTGGGTTATTTTGCTGTGCAGTCAGAGATCCACAGAGAAGTATTTATTAGAGACCTCTTTGGGGCCCTGTCAAAATTGAGGGTGCCTGTATCTTGGCTTGGATTTTGCAGTGATTAACAGATTTTAGAAAACATCAATTATTTCTGAGAAAAACAGCTCCTTCATGTAGTGAGGTAAATAAAAAGTTCCCCAGTGCCATAATTGCCTTTTGGTACGGGGAGATTGGTGCAGCCTAGGGAATTGAAGGAAGATGAACAATTTTCATCCCAAACTCACAAGTTTTGCTTCAAAAGCAAAGTCACTAAATAATTCTCAGCAGTTGCTAAAACATTCTTTTTTTTTCCTGGTTGTTACTATCACTTTTGATGATAATTAAGACAATTGTAAATAATCGTGTGTTTGTTTGTTTTATTACATTCCTTTGATAACGATTTGGTGAAATCTGCTTAAATATTTAGTGTCAACTTAAAGTGCCCTCAAATCATCCATTTTGAAATCCATGGGAAAACATTGTCTTTTCCTTTAGTCTCCCTGAAAGGGAGATTTACATAACGGACATGCTGTTGCAGTTTTTACCATATTGACCCAATTAGAGTTATTGTCCAAATCCCAATTAATTACAACTTAAACTAGCCAGGAACACGAGCAGCAGAGAGCTCTGAGTGTTCAGTGTTGGGATGGGAGGTAATTTGCTGAATAAATGGTGCTTCCTTATACAGATGATTGTGTATGGGGGAGATGTGACCTGCTACTTACAGAGGATTTTAAATGATCATGGCATATTACTAATAAATGATTCATCTTATATTTGCTTTTCCAAAATTTAAAATGACTAAGACAATTCAAGATGAGATACCAATTATTATTTGTACCTTATGGGTGAACCGCTTTTACTGTCCCCAAAAGTTGCTTGCCATCATTTTGTATTGAAATCTTTTTTTTAGTCTTTTTTTATTATTTTATTATTATTTATTACTTTAAAAATCATACCAATCCAAATTCTCACTTCCTCCCTTCCTCCCACTCCCTTCACAAACCTCCACCCCACCCTCTTGAATAAAAATCTTTATGCTTGTTATTTAAAATGAGCTGTTTTATCTTTTGGCCTGTGGAGGAGGGGATCCTAGGGAAGGACTCTTAGTTTTCCAGCCGAGGAAGATGAGGCTGGTGAAGGCAGTGAGCCGGAGCAGGGCCCTCGCATACAGGGAGTTAGGGACAGAAGGGGGACTGCGGCAAGATCACTCTGTCACCAGCTCAGCTTCATTTCACAGGAACAAACCATGTTCTGGGGGCATTTATATAACAATATTATTTTTAAAGAATTCCTTGAGCTTTTAATTTTAACTTAGAAAATACTTTTGGGGCACCGGGTTATGCAGACAGAAGGGCAGTGCCGGTTATGAAGGTCAGGTAAAGGAGTGGATTATCTGAGCATACATGTTAGGAGCATCTGCGACAAGATTTCCGGGGGAAATTAGTGGAGAAAGGGAGCGAAGACCTCACATTCAGTTTCTCTTTGAAGGAGGAGAAAGATATTACGTCTGAGGTGTGTGACTTCCCTTGCAGCTAACAATGTCGAGAGCACCCTGGCGCTCTGAGAACACTTGGAGATGAAGTGTGTTTTTCCTCAGGGGGAAGGGTACCAGCTGCATCACGCTTTTAGCAACTGTCCCCAACCTCCCACCCTCATGGCCTCACCCACTGATTCCCACAACAAGGCTGGTGAGGTAAACAAACTTGGGTTCCTTTCCTGGCCAAAAAAGGCTGAGCTTCTGCTTGCCTTCCAGGCGGCCTCCGTGCACCCCATCTGCTCCCCCGACTAGAGATAATGAGATAGGCAGTCACTTTCTTTCAGAGGGAGCCAGGGAAGCACATTTAGAAGAGAGGTGCATGAAAAGTGGAAGGGAAAACAAATGTCTTCCTAATGAAGCAATTACCACGATAGTTAAAAGATAGCTAAGTGACTACAAGGCAGCTACAGATAGAGTCTACCCTGGCATAGGCTTCTCCCCAATTGTCCCGTGGAGAATAGACGCAGCAGTGACCGCTCCTGACGAATGAAAGGCATCCCCAAATGGCACCGACCCTTCTTTCAGCTCTCCTGAAAGGCAGGCCCTTGCAGAGAGTCACCTTTTAATCTGTGGCTATGCTAGCAAGTGGCAAATGACCATTCTACTGGGAACCGATTCCCAAGCGAAAAATACCACGGTGCTTCTTCTTTAATTAACAGCCTTTTCACATTGCTAGCACATTAAAGCCAGCCCGAAGAACACCCGTGCTTATGTAATCAATGTCACAGCGTCTCTGCCTAAAGGAATAATAAATGTTCGGGCTCGGTGCTAAGTGAAAACCTGTTCCCCAAGACTTTCACCTCCATAAAGATGGGCTCATAAAAAAATCGAAAAGGGGAAAAATTGGAATTTGGTCTCGTGAGGATAAAAAGGCTAGTGTTAATAATTAACAGGGAGAGTGAAGAGGAGTCAAATTAGCCATAATAGAGCCCAGAGTGACTGGCAAAGTCACCTCTCATTATCAAAAAACTCATTAAGAAATGAAGAGGTGGAAATCCCGCTGGGCTATTCTCACACTCAGGCTGTATCAGAGATTATTTTTCAGATTTCTTTCAAATGAAGAACTGTTAGGTCACCATATTGTATATTAGGTTAATCTTCAAGCTTTGAAATATGAAGGACTGACACCTGCGTGTCATTCCACCCCCAGTGCTTAAATGAGCTGTGTGTCTGCAGTCCACGAAGCGGTGTTTATAGAGTTATCTGTATATACATACACAGGGAACAATGCAGAAAGGGTATAAATTCTACATTACACCTTGGTTGTGTGCCAGCAGTTTTAGGGATAGCTCCTCTCAAATGATGAGATGACCACCCAGTAGGAAAATGTAGTGAACTCTAATCCCTAGAGATGATTGAATTTTAAATTATACAACAGAATTTATTCTCCTGAACAGAAAAAGGAGAGTTATAAAAGCAGCAGACAGTAGCATTTTCCATCCTTGGAATTCCGCAGGACAACTCCAGTTTCTATGTCTCACGTAGACATTTCTGAAGCCATTTCAATCCTCATTTGCTCTACTTAGGATTTGCTTGCTTAAAGATAACAACCCTGCTCTAACAGGTGCCTGTGTCCGTCACAGAAGATGTACAGAAACATTTATGAATTCTGCTTCTCAACCTCAAAAACCCCAGGCTTGACTAACAATGAGCCTGCTGCAGCCACACACACACTTGCTTCCACTACAGGAGAAGGTATTATGGAGCCTGACTGCAAACATCAGAAAGCTGTGGCACACGGAATAAAATCAGACTTTCACCCCTGGCTCTGATGTTAAAGAATCTCATAAAGTCAGCCCGAGGACTGCTGGAGATGAAGGCATTGTCGTCCTGAGCTTTGGTTAAAAATTCCTACAGAGTTGTGCCTGAATAAAACTCATATAAAACAAAATATGTGGATAAAGTAAGAAATGATTCCTGTCTCTAAGAAGCATGAAAATTAGTGGTCAATAGGAACATTTCTATGTTATTAAATATAAAATAATAAATGGTTATAGCAGATAAACAACTCAGTCTCTGTTCTAGCCCCTGAAAGTTTTTATTTATAGTTACAAAATTACATTTGTTATATTGATTGTATCCATTCAATAGGTATATTTACCTTTCTTGCCCCCAAAGTAAGAAACACTGTAACATCTGAGCTTTCAGTTGTCACCTTCCTTTAGGTATATTATGTACATACATGTGTCTGTTTATAGTTAGCATATAAGTTAAATATTGGTAAACCATATAAAATTGCTTTTCAAAAATTTTAGCTGAAGCCGGGCGGTGGTGGCGCACGCCTTTAATCCCAGCACTCGGGAGGCAGAGGCAGGCGGATCTCTGTGAGTTCGAGGCCAGCCTGGTCTACAAGAGCTAGTTCCGGGACCGGCACCAAAGCTACAGAGAAACCCTGTCTCGAAAAACCAAAAAAAAAAAAAAAAAAATAGCTGATTGAGGCTAGCAAAACTCAGTGAGTAAAGGCACTTTCAGCCAAGTCTAATGGCCGGAGTTCAATTCTCAGGACCCACTTGGTGAAAGAGAATTGATTCCAGCAAGTTATTTTCTTATTTACACACACACACACACACAGAGAGAGAGAGAGAGAGAGAGAGAGAAAGAGAGAGAGAGAGAGAGAGAGAGAGCACACTCTCTACACACAAAAGTAAGTAAATAAGTGTGTTAAAATGTAAGTGAATGGTTAAAGAAATCCACTGTGCTTTCTTCTTAAATTGAGTGGGAAGCTATCGTAACTTCTATTAGAAACTGCATGCAGGAAGCACATTTATTGAGTGTGCATTTAATATGCCAGGCTCTCGGCTGGGTGCACAACACTGCTGTCAGCCACAAGTCTCCTCACTTCCCTCCTGAAATGCCGACTCAGGTTTCCTGTGCTGCTTGCTTTTGTTCTGTGTATATGTAAATCTGAAGAGTGACTATTAATTTTATACCTTATTGTCTACGTCTTGCTGCATGTTGGTAGAATTTGTATTCCCTGGAATAATTATCTCATAGCAAAGTCTCTCGGTTTGTCTTGTGGTTGGTGGTATTTACTTTGTTTTGTTATCTATTATAAATTACACTTTTACTGATAAAATAACCAATTAGAATTTGAGGGAGAATAATCACTCTTACCAGTAATTCACTAATGCCAACTAATTGGAAGGCAGAGCAGCAACATAAAAGTAGAGTATATAGTTCAAGAGAGAGCAGCATATGTTTACCCTGAAAACAATACATGAACACCTCATTTGCCTATTCATTTTACTCAGTAATCATTGTCTCAGTAATTTTTATTAATTAGATCATAAAGTATGTTGAAATATTGCTATTAAAAGCCTCTGTCAAGTACTTTTTATTTATTAATTATTGGAGATGTTCAAACTAATTAGGCCCTCTGCATCCTGAGTATTGCTTTATTTAGGCCTTTTTCTTCCTTTCCTGTTATTTTTACTAGGACTATAAGATATCATATTAAGCATGTTGCTTCATTCTCTAACAAGGTGATATTTCAGTACACGGAATCTGGGAAGAAATGGTTATTTTGGTCAGTTTGGTGCTGAGCCTCCATTGAAGTAGCTGTAGCCATTTTTTTAAGATTCCAGGGCAAGCCGGGCGGTGGTGGCGCACGCCTTTAATCCCAGCACTTGGGAGGCAGAGGCAGGCGGATCTCTGTGAGTTTGAGGCCAGCCTGGTCTACAAGAGCTAGTTCCAGGACAGGAACCAAAAAGGTACGGAGAAACCCTGTCTCGAAAATTCAAAAAAAAAATCCAGGGCAATCCATGGCTCTTGCACACCTGGAGTACAATGTCAGATATAATCTTGACGCTGGGGGGAGGTGCCTGAGTTGGGCCACACTGTGAGTTTGAGGCTAGTCTGGTCAACATTGAGGGTACTAGGCCAATACGCCAGGACCACACAATGAGAAAAATGAGGAAGAAAGAAACCTCCTTGGATGAAGCCAGGTTGAACACCTGCCCTTTCCAGTGCGTTGTTGCAATGGTGCCTTGTAAAGCCATGAGTTAAACAGGTGACGGCAGCAAATCCTTACCATGGGGAGAGGACTCCTGATGCCTCAGGCTACCTGTGAGAGGGGTTTCTGGCTGATGGATGTAGGGCGAGAGCTGGCAGATGGGCAAGCAGGGAAGAGCACACGGTGACTGACAGGTGTGAATTTCTGTAGCTGTGCTGTCCCACACTAGTGTGCTCTCCCTGCTTCTCACCTGCCTCTCCCTTCTTCCTGCTCTTTCCTCCCCTCTCTATGTGTTGTTTCTCCCCTGCCTCTCCTTCCCTTCCCGTCTTCCCTCATCTGTTTCACTGTGCCCTTCTTTCCCTCCCCCCCCCCGTCTCTCTCTGCTTTTATTTCTCTGTAATTACAAACTAATACTGTCAGGTTTTCTTGATATTTTTTTAAATGGTGCTTTTAAAAAATCAAAAAGGAAGGCAAGAGATATATCGCATTGCTAGAACAAGTACCTGGAACCTGAGTTCAGTCCCAGCCCTACCAAAAATTAAAGGCAATTGTCAGCTGAAATTGGAGCAGATTTCTAGCCAAAATCCATTATTTGTTATAGAAATTCATAAGAAGTATAGCTAATCTTCATTTTCTCCAAGTCATGCATGAAATAATCACATTACTAGTAGTAATAACTGACCAAAAAATTATATTTGTGCCATATCTATTAAAATAAGAAGTCTTCTTATCCAGTAGAAATTTTAGCAGCCAGATCTATGGATTATAATAGAATTTATCATGATGGTATCATCTAATAACATATCTTATATAAAGTGTGAGGAATATGCAGGCCTCAGTTAGCTATATAGCTGTTATTTGATGCAGTATTCCAAAAAAAAGATATAGTAGCTTCTTGTGCCTAAAATATTCATTCATACATCCAACACCTAAACACTACTGTAAGCCAGGCCTCAGCTCAATACTGAGAAAATGTACGATCTCTACCTCAAGGACTAGTGCTGACATAAGGAGGAAGGAGAGAGGGATAACTGTAGAGGGAGAAAAAGACATCAACTAACAGGGTTTAAAAACGAAAACATGGAAAAGCCAATAACCGGTCAAGGAAGAGTGGGCAGAATAAAGTATTTGTAAAATGATATGAGGATTTGAGTGACTCAAGAAAACGAAGTTTATGCCACAGGAAATATGGGCCACAAGCACCAGAAATTGACTGGAAAGGCCATGGTAGGGTGTCATTGAGAGCCCCATGCCTTGCTGAAGCTGTCAGGTTTGTTGGAGGGCCACATGCAAGGACTGTACTGTGGGGGTGGGGGATAGTTGTACTTTTTTTTGTAAACCCTCCTGCTTGACGCTGTGAGCAGATGAGCTGACCAAGGGAAAAATAGGAACCCAAAGGCCAATTAGGAAATGACTGCATGAGTCATTGCAGACGAGAAGAACAGACCGAGTAGCAGCCGCAGAGATAAGCAGAGGACCAACCAGGTGCAAAGACGTGGGAGCCAGAAGACATACCATGACTGGATGTAGGGAGTGAAGAAAAGACTGTGACACTCAACTCAGCAATGCTGGTGTAGAGATGAGATTGGAAATCTCCACTTTGACTTTGGGATAGGAATATGGCGACTGGGAAATGTAATGTAATGCTTTTATTTATTTTAATGTATTTAATTTATTAATTCTTTTTCACACAATTTTTTTATCATATACTTGCCCCTCCCCCACATCCTCCCAGATCTTCTTCATCTCCCTACCCACTCCAAGCTATTTCTTTCGCCTAAAAAACAAACTAAATAAGTAAAACAGGAAAAGTAACAAAATAGCAACAACAGCAACAACAATAAAGAAAATCAAAACATAAAAGACAATGAAGCCAGTACTTTCCAAATACATTTAAAGACAAAACTTGCTGGAAGTACCTGTGATTCAACTGCCACTTAATCTTAGAATTATTGCAACATTTAATAACGTCATTGAATAGAATTATTTTAGACTTCTGCCTTTTATTAAACTGTGAATTCACTGCCAAATCACCTGATATCTCTGTAAAGTAGCTTTGGACTTGAAGAGTTGCAGGCTCATCTGTAATTGTTATAATTTGTCAAAATTGTTTACAGGTCTTGGAGCAGTAAAACGGTAACAGTGGTTAGCAGTATGCTCAAAAAGGAGAAGCTGGATGGAGTTCTTTCCTTGTTTCTTGTTTGTTTGTTTGTCAGTGCTGCACCGTAAGAATAAAGTTTAGTCATACAGTCTTAGTGGACAGCAGTGTAAAACTGTCTGGTTTTAATAAAGATGATATTATCAGCCTACACATTTTCTTATAAAAGCAATTCACTATTTTTATAGGTCTTAAAATATTAATCCACTGATACTAGGTTGACAGATGGACAAGTAGACAGGCAATATTTTATGGTAACCTAAATAAAAGAATTGTGATTTTTATGATATAGAGATATTAACATGTGGCTTTGGTGTTAAATCCAGGTTCTATTGGCCTAGTAACTGAATGACCTTAGGTAAATTTCCTAATCTCTCTAAACTCTAGTTTTCTTTACAATCTTCCTTTCTTCTTAGAGATTTTGGGACAGTTAAGTGACAAGAATGTATAAAACAACTTAACACAGTGCTTGACACTCCAAAAATACTTATATAGAGGAGGAGGAGAGATATTAAGCAAAGATATAGTCAATAAGATTTCATTACATTTCTTAATTGGGCTGTCATAATGATTTTGATATTTCGGGTGAGAACATATTACCCTTAAAGCTTGGTATCTTTATTTAGGTGACATTTGGTGAAAGGGTAACTGAATTACACCTTGGACTGTGTTGTCTAGATTTGTGACTTGTATCTCTGGGAATAAATGAAACACCTTCCTTCTGTGTACCAATGAAAACATCATAAGATGATATTAGTCTTCTCAATAACACATTTATCACTAAATACAATTTCTCTACTTGAATAAGAGACCTTTGCATACCAATAAGCAAGAAAAAAATTCCTTTAGTGGTATGCCTGTATACCCACGGAGATCAGAGGTCCAAGTCGTGTGTATTCCTTAATTGTATTGCTTATACCTTATATTTTGGAGACAGTGTCTCCCAGTGAAGCTGGAGCTTCTAGATTCAACTAGATTCAACAATCCAGGCAAGCCATGAGATACCCCTTTTCCTGCTTTCCAGCACTGAGATTACAGATGTGCATCACTGCGCCTCGCTTTTCCAAACTCAGGTCCTCCTGTGTAGATTTATTTGTTTGTTCATTTGATTTGTGTTTCAGCTACAAGGAAAACCTAAGCCACATGAGAGATAGAACAAAATCAGTATTGCACATTCCGGATCTATTCCACCCTCACAAGTCCATTTTTCTCCACCCTTTGGCAAAATTATAAGCCACAGAAATACACTGAGAGCATTCCCTAAACATGTTATATTAGTGAATGGCATGTGCTTTGTCAAGGTTGTAAGACCGTCTGTTCATTTTTATATAAAGAAAATAACATGAGAAGATGTCATATTGGCCATAAGACCAGACTGCTGGAGTTTCTAGAGAGTAGACTTGTTATGGCTCAACATGTGCAGATGTTCAAATTTAATGAAGTGAAGGAAATTGATGAGAGATTATTTTTTAACATCTTCCACTTCTGACACCTTCATCAAAGCTACCTTCATCACCCTTTACCTAGAACTTGTCACTAGCCACCTCTTCTCTTTTCTTGATGACCTCCACGTGCCATACAGTGACCAGAAAGACCAGGTCATTCCTTTACTGACAAGTTCCATTGTGTCCAGAAAACTCCCACAGTGTCCTAGAACCTAGCTTCCCCCCAAAACTAGTCTTCCCTTTCCTGACTGTGTTCCTTATCTTTGTAGGACACCAGCTCAGTCCTCTTGAAGTTTTATGCTAGCTGTTTCTTCCACCCAGTAAACCCCTCCCCACTACAGAGTTCCCATGGGAAACTTCTGATATTCGGATTAAATTTAAATCCTAGCTCATCTCTTCACATATGCCTCTCCTGACCAATGACTGCAAGTGTGTGTGAGTTTGTACATGTATGTGCATACATGCATGTGTGCATGTGTGTATTTTGAGACAGGGTTTCTCTATAGCTCTGGCTGTTCTGAAACTCACTCTGCAATTCAGACTGGCCTTGCACTCACAGAGATCAACCTGCCTTTGCTTCTCAAGTGCTGATGTGGTAATGATGTATTTTTAATGAGTATATTTTCAGTTTGAAGATATGAAGCATTCATAAATGTGCTTAGGATATATTTGAGAAAAATTTACAATGTATACTAATACTAATCAAAATATTAAAATTCCTTCCATCTCAGTTAGCATTGCTTAGTACTTTCCTGCATAGTCTGTCCTTTCCAGGTGCAGCTTAGCCTCATCCTGTGACCTGTTTTAATGAAATTGTGACCTTTGCATGGAAAACATCAATCTCCGGGAAGAGATAGGTACACCCTGTCCTATAGTCTTAACCGAGTAGAACAAAATGTAAGACTTCTACAGTCCCTCTAAAAAGAGTGTTCCAAACCTTAATTCTTCAGACTAATGGGAAACTGAGAGATAAAACGTGCTGTTTTTAAATACAGAGGTATCGGGAATGAACGTGTAGGTCAGTGGTAGAGTATTTACCTAATATACAAAAACCCTAGGTTCGACCCCCAAAACCACTAAAGACACAAAAAGTAATGAACTAATTTGAATACTCAGAAATAAATCTCCAAGTACCTAAAAAAACTCGTGAATCAGAATGGATATTCCTGGGGCCACAGCCATCCTCCCAGGTGAATGCAAAGGTATAGTTCTTAGATGTAATCAAGCTTACCTCACATCACTGAACAAGTTTAGCTTTTGCATCCGCGATACACAGCCTAGCAAGGGTATTCTGACTCTGCTTAATTGCTGCATTTACATGTGTCAGGACCTTCTGTGGAAGCAGCAGCTCCCTTGAATTTACAGTAAGTGGTCATGTGCCTATGTGTTAAATCTCTTAGGAAGTACAAACATACCACCTGCTTAGAACCTTTTACAGAAATAGAATCTATTTTTGTTTTGACAAGCATCTATGTAAGGCTAATTATAATTTTGAGATAATTTCCATTTCAATATAAAGAACAAAATCCATTGTCATCTATCTGTATTCTGTCAGTTTTCCCCTGTGAGACTCTTTAAGAAAATTGAAATTCCACTTATTTTTTTCCTGAGTAGCTGATATTATCTCTCTTACAAATACTGTTTCTTCTTGCTTCTTTCAGCACTTTTGTGTAATGGAAAATTTCACAAACATTTGCAAGAGATCTTTGTGCCCTTGGTTGTCCGCTACGTGGACCTGATGGAGTCTGCCATCGCCCAATCAATCCACAGAGGTTTTGAGCAGGAGACGTGGCAGCCTGTCAAGTAGGTACTCCGGTGTCCATAGCGCACCGGTCCTGGTCTTGACCTTATGACTTTACCTACAGCCGTCTGTGGTTATTGCTTATGGTGCCCCCTTCCCACGTTGTTTGTTTCTTTACAGGAATATCGCCAACAGTCTTCCCAATGTAGCTCTTCCAAAAGTTCCAAGTCTGCCTCTTAATCTTCCACAGATTCCTAGCTTTTCTACTCCTCCGTGGATGGCTTCTTTATATGAGTCCACGTGTGTATCCCTCACTTACTTCCTGGTGTTGTGTTAGCTAGTGCATGGCCTGGGCTGTCTTCCGTGCAGATGTGTTCAGAGTGCATGGCGTTGATCACTGTTGGTTGAAGAGTACTGTCTTTGGCTTTATGCGTTTGAGTGTTTTAAGCTATGAAGCTGACCTTAGCATATTGATGATAAGTGATAGAGTTTGAAAGGAAGAAAGCACACTGGTTTTATGTTGTTCGTGTCTATTCTGTGTGGCAGATTCATTTTTTTTTAAATCACAGGTTGTAGAATCTCTCCTAAGTAGTCCAACCCTGAATTTCCTATGTTGATAATTGTGGTAAATTCAAGGATGCTTGCGTTCAGCTTTCTTACTGCCCACATCCTTGACTTTGTACATGAAGAAAACCATCAGGAAAAAGTTTCAATTGCATCATATTGAGTGGTTTTTATCTTAGTGTTAACAACAAAGAAGCGGAATTAGACCTTGCAGGAAAATAAGCACTCCCAATACCAGGATGTTCTTCTGCCATTGCTTTCCTGATTAAATTGAAAAACTTGCAATTTTAAGGTATTCTTGATAACTTTAAAAGCCACATTTATTTACTCCACCCTGTGGTGAGCCTACCTACTGCAGACTAAGAGTTACTATGGGAAAGGCCTCGAAAATTGAATAGGTATCACCTTAAACCTTAACTTGTGAATCATAAATCTTTCTTAGCTTCACTTTCCTTGGTTTGAAAATGGTTGATTCCTAATTTATAGATAGTTTGGTGGGGGAAAAGCAGGAACACTGTATAAAAGTTTCTGGCACATACTAAGCTTTTTATAAATAATTACTGCTATTGGAACATGCTAGGTGTCCAAGAAATGGTAATTAGTTCTCTGTATTATTGTCCCATTGTTATTATTTACAGTTTTCCTCTTTTGGAAAGTCAGAGCCTTATAGCAACCTAATGAACTTACACACTTAGTTTACAGTTGTAAAAGGTCAGTAAATCTTTTGCCCATGATCTCATACTAATTCAGTTAGCACAACTATAAGACAAAAATTACAGAGAATTTATCCATGTGTTCAGAATTTGCTGTGTTCTAGATACAGTGCCAAGTTCTTTATCTCATTTTATCATTATAACCACTCTGTAAGATAAGTGTCACTATCTCCATTTCACAATTTAAAAACTGTCATTCCCGAGTAAATTAACAAGAGAAAAAAAAGCTATAATTGATAGACAAATTGTAAATGATAGGCAAAAATTTGAACCCACACTTGTTGGCCCTCTAAACCCTTCACACGCTTTACTTTTTAGTCTGCTTCAACAGAACAGACTGCTCAAAAACTTAACTAACTTTCTCTGTACCCACCACCCACCATCAAATCTATTCGATCTTGTATATATCCAATCAGGAAAACAAAGAGAAAGAGACCAAGAAAGAGAGCAATAGCCTGTGAAAAATTTTGGTAGCGTTCTCCCAAGTTAAACACCATTATAGACTGAAAACACGACTAGGTTATAGTCCTACGTGTCAATCATTTTCTTAGAGTTAGTTGCTTTGTGCCCTTGGAATATATAGCGTGATATATATAATGTCTGTGTATGCTCAGAAATTATCTTTACAGGATAAGAGCCTTTCTAAATTTATGATTTTGATCATAATTTTACTTTTCCTCCTCCTTCTCCATCTACATATTTACTAGCACAGTGTTGTGGACATTATCCTGCATCATTTAGTTTCTTATTACTATTCTGTTAGCGTGGAGGTGTATGGGAAACCTGAGCCCTTTCTTTTGTTGTTGTTCAAACCCTTAACAAAGTGACATACATCTTAAGACAGGAATCATGGCAAGTGCCTAACGATGGCTTCATTGTCCTAGGCAAATACAAAATGTAAAAAGTTGATCTCCATGATATTTACCAAGATTATTAGGTTCTCTGTTGTCATAGTGACCATGGTTATTCATAATGTTATGATGTTATTGCAATTCTCATTTTACATTGGAGCATGTTTATTGTATAAATAATGAGTTTCATTCTGAAAGTCTTACACATATGGATCATAATTTACTCTGATACATAGTGGCCAACCCTTTCTGTCCCCTCCTCTTCCAGCAGTCCCCGTTCTGTTCCCAAATAGTTTCCTACTTCTACTTTCAGGTCTTTTTGTTCTTTTGAAGTCTAAGTCCAGAGTATTGGCAACACCATGTAACACTTGTCTTTCTGAGCCTGGCATTTTTATATTCATTTTCCTACTGTGTAAATCAGTTCTTCTTGATGTTTTGTTATAAAACATTGAGGAATAAGAAATATTTCCATTTTGGGTTAAAATTAAAGAATTTACTACCAGTAGAATGAAAAAGTGCTTTGAGCAACTCAACTAAGGTGATAGATCACTAGAAGAACAAGCCCCTATGTAGGCCCTAGGTTTGATCCCAAGTTGACTAAGGTGATAGATCAGTAAGAGAGCAAGCCTCTAATGTAGGCCCTAGGTTTGACCCCAACACCAATAAACAAACAAACAAACAAACAAACAAAAAGGTGGCTTTGACAAAGTTGCCCCGGGCTGGCATTACAGCCTCTGGCTGATGTGTAGCAGCCATCAATACCTGCCATCATTGGTAGCTTCTTGGGCATAGAAGCTGAGATGATGCCAGTGCCTCTTGGGACAGGGATAGGGCATATAACATAGATCCACAGCAACCTCTGACCTTGCACAGAAGAGTATATGGCTTGCCAATCTTTTCCCCCAAGTAGCCTCTTCACACAGGAATGATGGAAAGCTTGACCAAGGTGATGCCCCTCAGATGGCAGTGGCTACCTCACTGGAATATTTAACTCTAAAACCAACATGTCCATTATAGTCCTCAATAGTGACAAAAGCCTTGAACCTGGTTCTCTGTGGCCCGAGTCTGCTTCTGCACTGGCATGATCCTTAGAACCTCATCCTTCGGGGATGTTCCTAGGAAAAATTCAATGTGGTGGTCCAGCTTGGTGATGGGATCCACTCCTTGTCTTCATCTTTACCTCCATGAGCCTCACAGCCTTGACCATGACCACAGCCTCTACAATGACCAGGAATCCTCCACAGAAGCTGCCGTATCCTCCTAATTTTGGGTCCCGGGTCCAGCTGCACCAGCATCATCTGCCATTTGATGCTTTCCCAGAGAAGAAGGCTCCCAACGTTTTTAAAAAAGAAAGATCCAGATGATCCCTTCGCATCTCTCTCTCTCTAGATAGTGTCATCATTTGGGAGTGGGTGGCAGTACAGGTGATTGTCATTCGCCCTGCAGATAATGTCACTGAGCTAAATTTCTACTGACTTAGAGAATTTATCAGCATCCATGATTCATATTTGAGTTCTTTAATCTGTAAGTAATATTTTTAGGACTAGGTCACTGATTAGAAATAATCTTAAATGCAAAGTCTCTGAATAAATTGCAGGTTATCTGGACCAAATCCAGAGAAAACCTATTTATATTTTTTCATCTATTTAATTATAACAGACACTTATTAGACCAATTAAATTTCCAGTTAAACACATTGATTGTCTCTAATTTTAACATAGCATTAAGCAGAAGAAAACCATGTTCATGTCTTTATCAAGTAGAATTCACATTTTGTGTAAAAAAAATTAATAGAATTATCTTGACTATGAGATCTCGTTTTGTTTTGATGATAATTTTTGCTGGTGTATTGCGAAAGCATGCACATTTCCAAAGTTACAGTCCTCCAAAATTTATAAGCCAGCTTTGCCTCTTGCCAACTAGCTCCAATTAAAGCACAGCTCTTCTAACTATACCCACTGCATACAAGAGGGGAGATTGCCTGCCCTGTTGTTCTTCTCATGTCTTTCTTGTACATGTGATCCATGTGAAGAGGGCATTGTCTTACACATTCTTCACGGCAGTGTTGGTGCAGCCTTGTCAGGTCTTTACTGATGCTGCATGCAGCACACATTAAGGTGCAGAGACAATCCATCAGGAAAATTCGGCATGCGCTATTCAGTTTTGTCATGATTGGTCCCCTGAGAACTTCACTCCGAAGACGACTTGGCTAGACCAGGAGATCCTGAGAAATTCCTGGCAGAACGGCTAGAGATAGCAACTTAAATTGGAGATAGAGCTGAGACACTGAGGCCAGGGTGCAGGGCAGAAACCACACTTTTAATTAGCCAGGGCAAGGGTGACTTTTCTAAAGCTCGCTAATTAAGTTATATTTAGCTAAACATTGTGGTCGATTAAAATAATTTGTTTTAAAGTCTCCAGTGTGCCCTTGTAATAAATGGGTTTTTATTTCTTGCATTTTGTTTTACAAAGTAAGAATATAAATTTAGTGTAATAAATGTGAAGCTGTTATTAGGACACTGAGAACAAATAAATCAGACCTTTTTTTTTCTTTTTACTTCTGCTTTGCTCTGACTTTGCGATTGAGTCTCAATATGTTCTAATGTAGGAGTATTTTACTTTCAAACATCTGTCATCCTATCAACTGGATACTTGGCTCATGGAAAGTAGTGATGGTATCACTTGCTCAAATAACATACAAACTCTGCTGCAGATTACCTTCATACATGGTGTGAAAATACCATTTCCTAGAGTAGTTTTCTCACTGTAGTGAATGCTGGCTAAGTCATGCATAAAGACTGGAAATGCATAATTTTGCTCCAACTTCAGAGCACCTCAAATACCACTTCTGTGTTAGACCATTTCTGTAATGTTAGATTTAAGTCATAAGCCAGAAGCAGCATAAAGCAGTTCAAACTTAAAGCAAAGGTTTTCCTTCCTACCTAACCTATTATTTTCTGTGTGCTCCGTTCTTGTAGATAGACGCCACAGTGATGACAGAGGTGTAGGTACATGGATGGCAGTAAGGTATTAATAGGTGTGAGCATTCAAATTTTCTTGCACAAAACACTTTTCCAAATCTAGAAGAGAAGATAATTTTATGTATTCATCATTATCTTAGAAATTGGTAAAGAATGCTTAAAATATCTGTCCTATGCACAGCTTGATTTTTATTTTGTTTTGTTTTGTTGAGACAGGGTTTCTCTGTGTAACAATCCGAGCTCTCCTGGAACTAGCTCTTGTAGACCAGGCTGGCCTCGAACTCATAGAGATTCATCTGCCTCTGCTTGTGCCTCTGTCTCTGTCTCCTAAAGGCTTGTGCCCCCACTACCCGGCTACACAGCTTGATATCTTATCTTTTGTCTTTGTACCCAGTTTTGTCCCCTTTGCAAAAACTCACTACTGCATCTATTTCTCTCATGTTCTTTTTGCCTTACCCCGTTAAGAAGTTGAAAGGAGGACTTAGAACGCCAACCCAAGAGAAGCCTGGCTCATGAGAGATTGTATGTGGTCTATTCTTCACTGATGGCAATAGCACAGAAAGGAAAATCAGCAGATGGGTGGTCCATGTTGTTGTTAATGCTGCAAGTTCACAGTGCTCTTTGTTCTTCCTCTTTCTTCTAGCAATGGCTCAGCAACATCTGAAGACCTGTTCTGGAAACTTGATGCACTGCAAATGTTTGTCTATGACCTGCATTGGCCAGAACAAGAATTTGCCCACCACTTAGAGCAGAGACTTAAACTTATGGCCAGTGATATGATAGAGGCCTGTGTCAAAAGGTAGATGTGTGTTTCAAGTTGCTGCTTGGTACGCTAGCACCCATCATGCCACAGTTTACCAAATACCTGTTATTAATTACCGCAGGGAAGAAATGAGAATGAACCACTGTTTCAAAATGTCCTGGATATTGCATTCTCTGACCTTAATTCTGAGACTCCATGTCATTGATGAACTCAGTCTGACGATACTGTTTTCAGGTCTCCCACCCATTTCTCTAATCAGTAGCACCTATACCATATTAATCACATCAACCACGCATGTCTCTCTGGGAGTACTGTGATTTATATTCCCAAAATAGCATCTCCTCAGACATCCAAAAACGGCCTACTGAGTTCTTATGCCTTATGTATTGTGTCTGTGTGCAGTGAAGTGGCCAGATAAGCTCAAGATACAATTAGCACCATCCCCATTCCGAGGTTACTCACTGCTTTCTGGAATTGGCCAGTTACATCAGATGACGTAGCAGTGTGCATTCCTCGGCACTTAACCAAAAATAAGTCAAAGATTCAGAGGTTTGCAAATATCCTTTTATTTGTAAACAGTTCTTGCAATGTTAGCATAGCATGCTAATAAGTCAAATGTCTCCTGTGTCTTTGATTTTGGGGGGAGTGCACATGAGTAACACTCAAATATTAGTTGGAACAACTGAATACCCCTACCAAGTATCTAAACACATTGAGCCAAGAAAGTCCAGTTCTTAGAGTAATGTGAATGCCCTCCTAAGACAAGACTGTGATTTGGATTATTTAATTTTTAAAACTCACTCAGTTGTAAGTTTCAAGTCTCAAATCTTTAGGTCAGATTATGGTAGTGGTGGTGTCTTTAACAAAAACCTATCTAAATTACCTGTTTCACAAGTTTTTACCTGTAACTTCAGGCATTTAACAGACAATTTAAATGACATAAAAGGATTGTCGTTTTCTGTGGTTTGTTAGTTTTCCAGATTTTCAGACTGGTACCTTTCTGTTTCATTCTGCATGAACACACAGGATGTCTTCTGCTTAAGTGCAAAAAGAACATGTAGTTTTTCTACTTGGATATTAACTTAGGCACTAAGTAAAATTGTCATCAAATATGGCACATTAGATATAACCAAAAGCTTCGTTTGGATGTCTGTATTGCCTTGAATGGCTGCATAAACTAGCACTCAAAATACCTCTTGGTAAAGAATACAAACTCTGTTCTTATATAGAAACATCACAGTCTAAGCCTTATTTGAGAAACCTGCATGGAACAGCCCAGCTGGTCCCAATCCCCTACTCCCTAGCTCCAACATGCTACTTACTCTGTTTCTGCTTATCTGATATTATCGGCTTGTAGAATTGATTTCACTTTTACAAATGGGTAGAATGTTTGTCGGGATCTCTTACTCCAATTCATGTTTTGATAACTAGAACAAGAGCTGCGTTTGAACTCAAGCTACAAAAGGCAAACAAAACAACCGACTTGCGCATCCCAGCTTCCGTATGCACCATGTTTAATGTATTAGTGGATGCTAAAAAGCAAAGCACCAAGCTTTGTGCCCTGGATGGAGGACAGGAGGTAAGTCCTTGGGGACAGTAGTCAACAGGGAGGATCCTCTGCTCTGGACAGCATCTCCTTTTGTTTATAAGCATGCTAAAACTTCCCAAGTGGTCTTTAATTTGCCATATACCATTTTGGTGTTGATGATTTACATAAACATTGCTTGTTGCAAGCAAATAAGAAAGCTAAAATTATGCCTACTTTGTTTATACAAATTTAGAAAACTCAAGAGTTTGCATCCATAAAAGCAAGGCACAAAAATAATTGCATATGGAAAACTTTATTTATACAGAAGTTTCCTTTTTTAAGGATCAAGTAGACACTAGTTCTTACTGGGCCAAGTGAGTTTGCTCTGTGGGTAAAGGTCTCCGAACTTGCCACCAAACCCAATGACCTCAGTTTCATATTTGGGACCCACGTAGTGGGACTGAAATTGCTACAAGTTGTACTTTGTCCTCTACACAATGCCAAGGACCCACCCCACCTCTAGCTCCATAAACATGCACGCAGAATAAATTAAAATGCAGTTTAAATTTCAATAAACATACTAGTTCTCGCTAATAAAAATGTCATTATTTCACCTTTAAGTTTTGTTTGTTTGTTTATTTTAAACTCAAAACTGCAACATCATCTTACCTCATGATTTGTTTCTGTTGAAAGTGTTGAATGGGTAAAAATGGATCCGTATTTGTAGATTTGTGTGTTTGCATTTTTACATTGACATTTTGTGTCCTTTCCTATTGTCATTACTTTTTTCATCGTTTCTTTGTTCTTCCCCATGTTCTCCTTCATCATTACCTCATTTTTCCTCCATCACATGATCCAGTTTAGGAGCCAATGGGTAAGTCTCCTGTTTTGTTTCGGTTTGGTTTGGAGTTTTCTACATTCGTGGGTGGGGGAGAGCGTTGTTTGTTTTTGGAAAAGCCTATCTTCCATTTTAGAATTATATACTCTTTGTTTTCATCTTTTTCAAATTAAAATAATATTCTATTTTCAAGTTTTTTAAGACTTCTGTATGTATCTACAAAATTAATAGCATGTAAATGCTTATACTTTAAAAGATGTCAGACAGGAACTTTTTCTCTCGGGCTACAGAATCTACAAACTATTCTTACATTTTGAAAAGATAAAATTACTTAAAGCCAAGTGAATTCAGCATCCTTTAAACCAAAGCCCAAATAAATATGCAGGGAGAGCGACTTATTATTTTCAAGTATGTAGATACAGTTTATACTTCCTGTAGAACATAGAGTTGGAGCTTTAGGTGATCATGAACCCTATGTCAGGGAAACTCCTAAGTACTGGTATCAGGGGGCTAGACCCATGCGCAAGGTCACTTCATACTGAAGAATACAAATGTGGATTTCAATAATCCTCAATAACCTAGGATGTAAGTATCAGCCTCCACTGGTAGGGAGGAATCAGTCTGCACCATGAGACCCATACTAACCCCTAAAAGATTGCCCTAAAGTGGTATCTGACCTTTGGAGGTTAAGGCCCTCGAATTTTCATGCATACGTGATTGACCAGATTGCATTCTGTTATTGTCATTATTCAGTATTATTTTTCTTCTGTTACCATATTCATTCTTATAAATCACTCTGCTGAAACCTGAAAACCAAATATCGGGACCTTACTTACTTAGCTAGCAATTTTATAGACTTGGCTAAGTACAAAGGAAACTAAGAATACCTACTATGTGAACTTCTTTCTTATTTAACCCAGGTATAGATATTAGCTATTTGGATTTCATTTATAGTCATGTATATATGCTCATATTTTTCTGTGTGCAATTTAAGGAGAAAATATATTTCTAATACCATATCATACAGTCATACAGCCGCTGGCATGGATACTAATGGCCCCTAATCACCTCTTCATGTTTTTCAACACCCAGATGTAAACCTTTGCTGTCAATCTGAGAATATTATCTTAAGTGGCTTCATAAGCCCATTGTTCTCTCATCTAGATGATGGAATCATCTTCCCACAAATACTGAGCGAATATATTAGTTCTAATATGTACACAGTACCTACAATGTACCAGGCTCTTGTTAAATATGTGTTGAACAATGAACAGGCTGATGTATTATCACTGCTCTAAAATTCTTCCCCTGCAAGAAATGATTCATTCTAGTATTTAAAAGAGAAGTAGCCACTGCATACACAAACAACAAGCCAAGTGATTCTTTACATTAAGAAGTGAGTCGTTTTGAAGAGGAATCTGCTACTGTTCATTATGTCTGCACCTGTACCTTCTCACCAGAGACAATTAGTTCCCTACAACTTTCACACAATTAATGTAGTTCAAAATGTGTAGGTGTAAAACCTATTAGCAACCCTGAAAAGTGGTAAACAAGTACAAAAGAAAAGGATTGTAATGTTGCTTTTAATCTCCAATAGATACACTTTCAGAATTGTTCAGTTCCTCCCTCTGTCTGCCTCCCTGTCTCTCTGTTTCTCTCTGTGTGTCTGTCTTTCTGTCTCTCTCTCTCTCTTTGTCTCTCTGTCTATGTCTCCCTCTGCCTCTCTGTCTCTTTTCTTTCTCTGTCTCTCTCTGTCTCTGTCTCTCTCCTCTCTGCCAGGATTTGAAATTGTTCCAGAGAGTAACAGAGTTGTTAACAAAACTAGATTAATGGACAGTTCAGAAACATAAAAATGTACTATGAATGAAATTATGAATGAAGCAGAAATGAAGCTAACTCACTGAACTCTGGTAATTTGTTATGAATATATTGTCATTGACGAAATTAAAAATCCCTCCACTCCTAACCACACCAAAGACCTGCCTGTGTCCCCAAACCGCAATTCTGTTTTCATTTGTGATACATGATGATGCAAAGATGCTCTCTGAGGCCCAGTATAGGGGTTAATGAAGTGATTAGTGACTGAATGGTCTACTCACATGACAGGTGTTTATAATGAGTCAGCAGACTTAGGCCAGTCCCGCAGGACCGATGTTGAGATCATAAAACCACCATATAGTCTTAAATCATTAGTATCCATTACTATAGCAAAGCAGATGACTACCCATGCTGTAGACCTCCATCTACCCTCTGAGCCACTTCACCCTGGTCCCATTGACCGAGAATGAAGAAGTGAGAATGTGAACAAATCAGTGAGTAGCTCAGGTGAACCAGTGGTCCTACTTGGACAGGATTAGTTATTAGTTAAAGGGAAGTTTTCCCATTCCCAGAAGAAGCAGATCAATCCTACTAATGCAACCCAAAACAAGGGCCAAAGTCTAGGCTGCACTGGCGTTTGGTCAGTCTCAGTTTCCAGCATGTTTGCATGTGAACAGTCCAGTGAAACGATGCTATCCAACTGAGTGGAGCAATGCCAGGGTTTCAAACGTGCCTGAGCTGTGAAGCAAGGATTTCTAAATGATTGCCCAAATGTAAATTGAGATTCAGTCTCGGAAGAACAAAGATATAACCTGTTTGCTTTTGAGGGCAGATGTGGAAAAATCAGCTTGCAACTGAGCTATACTCTGCCAACACTGTGGTACTTAGGACTAGCAGTTTGACTTGAAATAGCCCAATAAGAATAATTTTAGGGGGCTGGAGAGATGGCTCAGAGGTTAAGAGCATTGCCTGCTCTTCCAAAGGTCCTGAGTTCAGTCCCCAACAACCACATGGTGGCTCACAACTGTCTGTAATGGGGTCTGGTGCCCTCTTCTGACCTGCAAGCATACACACAGACAGAATATTGTATACATAATAAATAAATAAACATTAAAATTTTAAAAAAAGAATATTTTTAAATAAATGTAAATGTTTTTACAAGAATTTGCAAAGGTTTTGAAGCTGGGGAGATGGCTTAATCAGCAAAGTGCTTGCTATATGAGCGTAAGGACCTGAATTCAGTCCCTGGAAGCCGCCTGCAAATGCTTGGGATGCAGGATTGCACTCTGAGATCATGGAGGCAGAAACAGAAGGACCCCTGGGATGTGTTGGTTTGCATGTCTAGCCAAATTGGAAATCCCCCAGACCATTGAGAGACCCTGTATCAACAAACAAGATAAACAACTGCCAAAGAATGGCCCAAGGTTGACCTCTAACTTGCATGTATATACACACCCGTACACACATGTGCACACACATATCACACACATACACACACACATACATCATTTATAAAAGTTTTTGTAGTCCGGGACAAAAACTTTCTAAATTTTTATCAACGATGTTATCTGTTCATTGAAGTGGAAAACAATGTGTTGGTTTTAGCTTAGGCAATAAAAATAGCTTTACAGAAAAATTCTGTTTGTTGCTATCTTGTGATTTAGAGTGTTACCTTTTATCTTGAGAAGCCACTAGGTCTACTGAATAATTTACTAGTTTTCTTATACCTGTATTGGCATACCCATATAACCCATACCTATGGTTTGCTGTCTTTGCAGAATGGATACCTAAAACATGGATGTTCATACTACATTTTAGCTGATGTTCCCAGATGATGGGATGAATCTATAGCAGCTGACTCCCATAGTGTTTAAATCTAGTGACCCCATACTTATTGACCTCTGAAATAATAGATTAAAGGTTTTGATCCTTTTGTTTTTTGTTTTAACTTCACTCATTCTTATACGGTCATTTTTCTCTCGCGTCCTTTCTTTTCTTCTCGTGCTCTATGTCTATATCAGGAATCAAAGAAAGTATATCAATAGGTTGTACATTATCAGAATTTCTTGACCCCCAAGGTTCATTGACTTTCTAAGCCTTTCAGTAAAAGGAGTATATGGCTTCTTGAGTGGCTCATGACTGGTTTTAAGAATGACCGGAATTAATCCAATGCAAAAATTTAATGTGTAACCTCTATTATCTTATATGTACTAGCATTCTGAGACATTTTGTTTCTTGAGAATTAAAATATGGAAGCTGGAGAGATGACTCAGTAGTTAAAAGCAGTGGCTGGACATCTAGAGAATCTGAGTTCAACTGTTAGCACCCACATGTTGGTCTATAACTCCAGACCCAGAAAATCCATGCCTTCTACTGGCCTCCTGCAGCACCAAACAGGCAAGACATATAGGCAAGATATCCATACACATACAAAGAATAAATGCAATAAAATATTTTTTAAAATATCTAAAGAGTGCAAATATGAAATCAATGTCAAGTAGAGCATTGAGGCCCAGGCATGTTTAAGAACATGTTTGAGAGGCTGCGGGCCTCAGTAGCACCTCCCTGTTGGGGAGTGTTTCCATTTTCGTGGAATATAGGAAGCTCATGCCTGTCTCCTGTATCTCTTTGCAGTTCCTCCCCACAGAGGGGCCATGACTGCTGTTTCATTCCTTTGTGCTGCACAGATATGGGTCTGGAGCAGGGACATGAAAGGGGAGAGGCAGAACTCATTTGCATAAGCTCTTTCAACACCCAGTTCCTTGTGCAGCTTTTGACTGGGGCTGGGAGGCCCTTCTGCAAGGGTGTCTGTTGGGTCTCACCCTACAAATCACTTAGTCCGAGTACTGAAACCATTGCATTGGCCCTGAGGCGTGTTAATGGTCCAGGGCATTAACTGTTTAAAGTAAAGCTCGACTAACTACCAGTCAGCTTGTTTGATTGAACATCACTCTTTTGCTTCAAATTTGTTTTTTTTTAATTGTCTCATTTCCTGTACCAACATCAAACATTCCAACTCTCCTGCAGTGTAAATTCACCCACTATGTCCAAACGCCTGTTCTCTTTGTCCTCTGGGGACCGAAGCTTTGGGAGTCAGCAAGGTTTTAAGTGAACCAGACAATTACTACATACCAGAAATCTCAGTGATCAAGTGCATGTGGTTAATTTGAGACTAATGTCAACACACACACACCGGGGGGGGGTGTGAGGGGAAGGAGAGAGAAAAAGAAAGAAAATAACTTGGAAGCTCCAACATTATTCTTCATTACTTACACAAGGAGATGATGACCACTCTAGCTATTAGAGCCCTTGAGGGTGTGGGGATCATTCCCTCGTACTCCAAAGCAAGCCTGAGTTGATGTTTTGTTCTGTGTGGAAACTTTGAGACATGTTTTCCGAAGGAAGAAAAATGGCTTTCAAATACATCGAACTTAGGGAACCATTCAGCTGGCAGCTGTGAAGCTGGTCTAATGTTTATCCTGACATGAGTACTTTTAGTCTGTGCATTATGCGCTCTGTTCCTGGAAGCCTTGATCATCAGGATAGGGTTAGTCTTTACAAGTCGCATTTTCTGTGAAGTGGCCATTGGGGACAATCTGCTGTCAGATAAATGCTTCCAAAGAAAGAATTGCTGTTTAAATAGAGGTGCCTACATATGCCAGGAAGCCCAAGCTTCTGCTAATTTAATAAAGGAACCTTCTAATAATCTTTAGAGAAGAAAGCAAAAGCGGGAGTCTTTCAGGTTTATTTTAAATACATCTTTTTTGTATTTATTTAAAGACATCTTGTTGGTGAGGAAGCAGTAATAAAGCTATGGGGAGCTGTGTCGTTTCATTATAGCTTTTATGGCCTATTAATTTGTTACCATCTATTCCCTTTTGTTGATGAAATTTTAATTTTGCCCTTGCTTGAACATGTTGTAAGAATTGTATGCGCTGCTGCTCCGGGGCTGACAAAAAGTCTCCTTTTAGGGAGAACAATTGACAGCGCATTTTATTTCTAGAGCACATTTAAAATAACTTATGAATGAGAGTTGCCAGACATGAAATGCTGTATTAATTAAATCTCTTTTGAGGCCCCTTGTTTCTCTGGCTAAACCAACCCTTTAGAAAAATACAGGGCCACCTTCATTACAGAGGAGAAGACAAAAAGCACCCTTCACATTCCTCTGCCTGAATACGGATAAGGACTCAATTCAGCCGCCGTAATAACCCCATTAGCTGCTTAACTCAACAGCGCACATGGGAAAATTTTCCAACCGCAATGTAAAAAGTGTTGACTGGATGGATCATTGTCACAGCTTTGTCCTTTTAATGTTCAAAACGATCATTTTAAGTAAATTTGATATGCCGTAACTAGTAGCTTTATAACCGTCATGACTTACAGCAAAAAATTCACGTCTGTATCCACTAATGCATTTTGTCTTTTCAAACCTAGCAACAGTACCATTCAAAAATAGATGATTTGATTGACAACACTGTGAAAGAAATCATTGCACTGCTAGTTTCAAAGGTAATGTATCATTTTTTTCTCCTTTGCAAATAAAATTAAGAAATAATCATCAAATGAGAATTTTTGATATCTCTTATGTTTATAGATATCTAAGTGTGAAATGGTAAATGTGACTGGGGTATAACTTAGTGCCAGAGTGCTTACCTGGCATGTACAAGGCCCAGGATTGGATCACTAGCAATACAAAATAAGTAAATACATGCATGAGTACACACACATAGACACAAACACAAACACACGAAGCAAAGTTGTTTCAGTTTTGAGAAAATCTCCAAACAAGAAAATGAACGCTGTGTCAACACAGTGGGGATTGATATGTTTGATTGCTTGTGTGAAGAATTTTGTCATTTCTTGGAGTCTTTTCCTGTGAAAAACAATTCTTCTTTCCAAGAATTCTTTATTATATCACATTCACGCTCACCATTTTCCTTTCAGAGCAAATCTGAGTATCCTCAGTCTATGAATTTAGCCTGTTTGTTGTATATCTCCCTAGGGCTGGAGATTTAGCCTTAAGCACAGACAAAGCTGGCAGGATCGTATCAGAACTTCACCCCCAAAATTTACTGCTTGATGCTTGGAATGCCTTCAATACAAAATGCAACAATATTTCATTGTATACATGAAAGTCAGCAATAAATGGCTTTGCCATTTAGCAATTATGTGACTTAGAGGCCACTAAGACATAACAGAAGGCCACGGATATAATTTGCAAAGATTGAGCATGTTCAGAGAGGCATGGCCACAAACATAGGTATCATTTGAAATCAAAGCTTACTAAGGAAGCGATGCCGACAGCACCAAGAACTTAAAGAGGTTGAGAAGTCATTGGCTAACGGGTTCAGGGTCCCAGCCACGTAAGATAGATAAGGACTTTGCACTAAGAGCAATGATGTTTGTGATTATTGAATCATCTAATCCAAAACACCTAGAAGAAATGAACTTATAATGATCTCATCAGAAATAAGAGATGATGGGAAATCAAGTATCCTGTGTGGAAGCACACAGTGTATACATGTAGCAAAACATTATATACTCTGTAAAGATACACAATTATTAGTTGACTTTTAAATGCTGGAGAAAGAAAATGGATATTCACTAAGTGCAACTTTGACATGACCAGTTGCATCTAGCCCTCCAAGGCTTTATTTCAAAGACATTCAGAAGAGGTTTCATAAAGCAACTGAAAGAATATATCCACTGCAGAGAAAAACCAACACCAGTTTTATAAGTAAGGGATATCGTGTTTAGCTAACAATATAAAAATATTAATCTTCTCTGGGCATGGTGGTGCATGCCTTTAGTCCCAGCATTCACTCAAGAGGCAGAGGCAGGCAGATCTCTGTGAGTTCAAGGCCACCCTGGTAAGTTCCAGGACAGCCACAGCTGTCATACAGCAAAACCCTGCCTTGAAAAAGACAAAACAAAATCAATCTTCATTAATAATTTAAGGGGTGCAGATACCAGCTTTTCCAATAAATGAACTTAGATGATTTTAAGTTAACACTGTGGAAAATCATGAACTGAGCCACTCGAGTTTCATCTGTACAGAATCTAAATTGTTACAGCCTGTCTGGAAGGTATTTCAGAAATATAAAATGTGTTAATATCCCTTTGCCTTTTTGCATATTTCAGAGTACTCAGAGATGTACAAATTATATCTATATAGATTTTGACGTTTGTTGTGTCAAATATTTATATTAATCTGTGATTTGGGGAGTCTTAATGATAAAGTATGTTTTAAAATATAGTAGCAAGTGGATAAAAGATGAGTTCTTGAAAGGGTGACATATGATCTGGGTTCGCACCCCAAGGCTCACAGAGGTTATGCTGGGTAGTGAGATTATAGTTGGTGTTATTTTTTTTCCCTTTGTGTGTATGACCCAAATTGTCGGGTAAAAGGTCTTGGGATAGGAAATAAGCATGAAGAAAAATGGTTCGAGAATACTGCTGCCTGTACCCACTACTTTTCTTGATGCTCTGATTATATCCATGAGGAAGAGAACTCAAGGGAAGAAGGGTCTCCCTGAACTGACAGTTTCAGAAACTACAGTTTGTCATGTTTAGGGACAGACACAGGGCTGGTCACACTGTGTCTGCAGTCAGAAAGTAGAGCAAGAATTCCTTGAATTTCCTTCATTCTTTCATGCGGTTCTTTTTCTCTCCTCTGACTGGATACTAGTTTCAGATGACTTGCGCTTTTTTTGCTATTGTTGCTGTTTAATGTTTCTTTCTGTCCTTTATTAGCTGTTAAAGCTCTCTGTTAAAGTTGATTTTTTTCAATTCAGCCTTTATGGACTTCTGTCATAGAGATTCTTCTTATTATTTGTCTCCTTATTAAACTTATTGTTTATGTGTTTTCCTGATTCCCCCAGCTCCTATGTTCTCATATAGTGTAGTAAGCTGCTTCGTTAATAGGATACTTGATTAATTATCTCAGACTGTTATACATGAATATACTGTATTTTGGTCATATTCACCTCAAGTTTCTCCTCATATCTCCTCCCAGGCCCACCCCAGATCCACTCCTCATTCATACAACCTTGTGTCCTTTTTTTAATTTTAATAATCCACCAAGTCCAATTTGTGCTACCTATATATTTATGGGTGTGAGGCCATGCAACAGAACACAGTAGACCTACCAGGAGCCATAGCCTTAAAGAAAACTGACTCTCACTCCCCTAGACGCCATCAATTATCAATAGGTCCTCACCAAGGGGTATGGGCTCATGTGCCCCTCCCACTCCAAGCTTGAACCCTGACTGTATTTAACTTGGTAGCTCTTGAGCAGACACCCACAGCTTCTGTGAGCTCATCATTTAATAGTCCCATTATATCCAGGGGATTTGTCTGCTGCAGCCCTCTCCAATCTCTGGCTCTTTATCCTCCTCTTCCGAGATGGTCCCATTTGTGGCTGAATACTCTACAGCTATTCTGTACACTTTGACTAGCATTGAACTTCTGCATTAGCTGACAATCACTGTCCAAAAATAAAAACCCAAACTGTCCATTGTGACCGAGAATCTGCACTAATGGGCCTATGAATGTCAGTTTAGAGGGCAGGTTAACACTGTGCCCATTTAACAAAATAATAGTAGTAGATTCACCCCCGGAGCCTATGAACTCCACAACCATGGATTCTTAGCTAGATTTAAAGCACTAGGCATGTATTTCCTCCTGTGGAACTGGTCTTAAATCTACTCTGAAAGAGTTGGGTATTCCCATAGCATTTCTGCTGCTATTGAGCCCTTGGGCATACCTTGCCACACTGGTTGCCATTGTACTTCACAGGGTTCACAGCTGTGTCCCTCCCTTTGGCCTGAATAGCACCTTCCAGTCTGAAAGCCAATCAGCAGCAGGGAGGAATCTTCCTGGCCAGTATCACTTTGGTGTCTTCATTTCCTCTGACCAAAGTGAGTAGTGTCTTCAGCAATGGGGTCTCAGTAAGCTTCTTTAGGGTGATTGCTTTGAATTCTGTATCAGACACTTTGTGCATTCCACTTATTTTGGCTGGATACAGGTTTATTTTATTTCTTTGGTTGTATCATCCTTCTCCAATTTCATCATCCATGTGTTGGTGCCCATCCCTCCAAACAATCAATTGCTTTGTCCAATATTTACAAATTATTTTTAGACAGAAACACCTTTCATCAGTCACCATGGGAAGAAGTTTTGCTTGAGCCAACTGACATGGTCTCCAAGTGGGCCAGCTGCCAGGGTCTGAGGAGTGGATAAATGGTGGGTTTATTCATTAAGGAAAGAAAATATTTTTATGAAACAGTTCTTAGATGTCAACATGCCAGAAAATTATGTGTGAGCTGTTAAAATGCATTGTACAATATTTTAGTCTTCATTCTCTCTAAATGAGACATCTGGGAAGAGGAGAAGGGTCTATATTTAATATAAGCATCCTTCCCTTTCTATTCCAAGAAATAGCTGGAGATGTACTAGGGTTTGTTCCACTTTAAATGTCTGATAGAATTAGGCTGTAAATTCATCCAACCCAGTACTTGTCTTTGTTTAGCTTAATTTTACTTCTATGACAGTTTCAACTCATTATTTATTGTTGATATGTCATATTTTTTGCTTCAATTTGGAATTTGGCTATGTGTTACATAGTTTTCAATTTACTGCAGTTTAAGTTTTCAAATATTCTTAAATGATGGGCTGGTAAGATGGCTCAGCAGTAAGAATACTGGCTGCTCTTCCAGACAGCTCAGGTTTGATTCCCAGGACCCACCTGGCGGCTTACAACTGTCTGTAACTCCAGTCTCAGGGATATGATGCCCTCTTCCAGCCTACTCAGGCACTAGGCACTCACGTGGGTACAAATACACATGTAGGCAAAATTCCTGTACACATACAATACATAATAAAATTTTTAAAATATACTCCTTAGTGAACCTATTTGTGTAGAGTCTCTCCCCCATCTATCTATCATCTATCTATCTATCTATCTATCTATCTATCTATCTATCTATCTACCTACCTACCTACCTCTGTGGTGTATATGTCTCCATCTCTCACTCACTTGCTCTTCTGTTTATTTATTTATCTGGGTTTTTCTCTCTTTTAGTGAGTTTGGCTAAGGGTTCATCAATTTTATTTTTTTATAAGAATAACTCTCCATTTTACTCTTTTATGTCACTATTATTTGCTTCTCTGATTTTTACTTATATCTGCTAATTATGGATTTTGTTGAGACCTTGCACATTGTTAATTTATTATTTGTGTTTTTTTAACATAGCCACTCAATGCTTTCCTGCATTGGTGTATCTCACAGTTCCTGGTAGTTGGGTTTCCATTTTTGTGTTTTTCAGATTTTTTATTAGTGTTTTCAAATATGTATGTCTGTGTGTGGGTATGCACACACACCTGTAGGAGACCACAGAGCTAGAAGCATCAGATGCCCCATGTTCTGGCAGTGGTAAAATACCTGACTTGAGGTCTGGATGATCTTGACCTCTATAGAGGTCAACCCGTCTCTGCCTTCCATGTGCTGGGATCAAAGCATGCATCGTCACGACCAGGCTAATGCAGATAATCGTAGGGCAGAAGCTTGTATGCTTTGCGTACTATTTAAATGTTAACCCATGTTCTTATTGTTGCTCTTGTTTTTGACTACAAGCCCATATTTCCAGTGGCCTCCTGTCTACCTCCACAAGTCAGTTTTTGTGAGAATGTGAGCATCAACTTCAACCTCAATGCTGTTCCTCGGCATTCCCTGAGTCCATTGATTGATGTTAATTGTCTCCACATTGTAGAAGCATCTTCATCCTAGGATCCTTGCCTTCTTAGAATCCTCTGAAGCTCCTCACAGGAGACGGTACCAGACCCTATTGAGTCAATCTCCTGAACATGCACTTTTCTGCTCCACTCTATTCTCACTGCTACCCTCTTTTCAATCTTTATTTAAACCTATACCTCGGAGATTGCCACCATGCTTCCCTTCCACTAGTCAGGCCTCTACAGTGCAGCTGGAGTGCCTTACAGAACACAAGGGAGGCCATGTCTTCAAGGTGCTCCCTGTGGTCAGTCACCTGTGCCTTATGGCTTTGCCAGTGTTTTTTCAGTTGTACCTTTCACTTGAGTTTTGTTAATGTCTCATAAGAAGTGGTTGTTGTATTTGGTGACACAGTCTTTGAAAGGACATTTTCCATACCTTAACCTGCCCTAGTATCCTTTCCTACCTATCCTAGTAATTCAGAGTAATGCCACACAGAAGAGTAAGAATCCTCAGAGTAGTTTGGAAGAGGCTCACGCATACACCAGGTGTCACCTCCATGTCCTTTTCAGTCTCGTCCCTTTTGTCCCTCAGACACTCTTACTCACATCCCAGGCTCTAGTGTTTCCAGCATTCTGTGACTTCTCCATTGCCTGTTTAAACTCTGTACCTTTTCACAATCAACTCCCTGCTCAGAAGCTCTTTCTCCCTTTATTCTTGTAGTTCCACTGAAATAGTCTCCGATTTCCTTCCTAGAAGCCATCTAACCCTCCTAGCCAGCTTGAATTTGTTTACCCACACCTTTCTCTATCATTTACCGTGTGTCCACATGTGAGTCTCTCTGTCTCTTGCAGTCAAGAATCTCATTCTCTTTCTCCATTAAACTATATACTATGTGGAGTGCTTCTCGTGCAACGGTGTTTGTTGAGTGACTAGTAGTAAAAGAATATGAAAGTTACATCTGGAAAATACTAAACAAATCTGCTTCACTGCCAGTGCTCTGGGTCAGTTCTGTCTGTTACATGGAACATTGAATAAATCGCTTTTCATGAGAGTACCTATTGTTTTAAAAGATTTAAATGGAAAGGGCAAGAAAAAAATGCATTGATTCTCACGATCCTGAGGCATCCAAGATTTTCAAGATATAGCTGTGTGCCAGGCAGTGTGTTCAACACCAGGAATACAGTGCTAGCAAAACAATCATGGTCCTGCTTTTTGGGAAGCTGTTTGAACCCTTGGGAGAAACGAGCTAACAAACATTCCATCCAGACGGGTGCGTGGTGTATCACAAACCATATGGCACAGTGACTCATGTAGTTGGAGAACAGCACAGGTTTTCTCAAGCAGAGGCTGTGTTCTAAACAATGAAAGAGTCAACCAGAAAAAATAAAAGAGGGACATAGCGGTTAGGTGGAAGACGCTGCAGGCACCAGGGCCTGGTGTAAAATGAAGCTGAAAGAGGTGAGGAGAAGCTGATAGGATGTGCTAAGGAGTTTTGAGCCTTGATCCCAAGAGCAGTAGGAAGTCACTGGAAAGATGGGAGAGGTGCAAGGTGGGGTGAAGAATTAACCAGCTCTGTATTAGAAGATGCGTCAGATGGCCTATAGCAAACAGACTTCACAGACGGTTTCTACTTTGACCTCTAGGAAACTAATCCCAAGCATTTAAGATGTATCATGAGCAGGATTTACCACAGTGCCGAGGCGGCAAACATTGAGGGCTACCCTTAGGTTTATGACATGATTCACAGAAAAGAATCAAGTGTCATCCGGTGATTCGGGTGCCCTGCAAAGAGAAACAGATTTGGAGAGAAAGGTCCTGATGACATGATAGGTCACAGTATGATTAAGTTTGAGATATCCAAGGGAGATGCTAGTAGAGATCCTTAGATATCGAGGGGGGAGGGGAAGTGAATGGGCCGAAATTATCAATGTGATAATTTGAAATGATGCACCCTCAGTAGCTGTTACTCCCAGCCCTGAGGGGCTGTAACTGCAGCCCCCAGAGGAGAAGTGGAAAGCAGAAGGGAACTGAGAACATTTTTACCAAGGGGAAAAAAATGGAAGATAGAACTCTCAATCTAATGCTAAATGTTATAGCTATTGCCACCTTGTGTTAAAAATTAGTTAAGTCACTCAAAATCTGGGATAATAAGAAAAACAACACGTAACACTCACTGAAGTTAAGCTGTTCTGACTGAGAGAAAGGACAGGAGACCCATCTGTGTGGTCCCATCTCCCCAGGGTAGAACTAGTGCCCACATTACAGTTTTCCCATTTATAAATGAGAAAAGAGACAATTGAGGTCATACTAGGAGAATCCTACTGGCCCCTAAACCTGTATCATTTCTACAGCTCCCTACAGAACTCAAGAAGGCCACAGAGGGAAAGAGTGGCAACACCACCCTCTAGTCTTCCTTGTATATGGTTTGTACAGGCCAGCCCAAAGGCCTGCTCATTGGATGTTAGTTCCACACAGGCATGCACACCACAAGACTGGTTTGGACAGGAAGATGAAAATGGAAATCATTGCATGTAGTGGTGCAGATACCCCCCCCCCCAAAAAAATACACCTTGGGACATTGGTTCTTTGTCAAGAATTAAGAATACAAAAGTAAACACCAGTCAGGATGTATTCTCATCACTAAGGCACTGTTTGTCTGGGTATGAATTAAAAGAGCATCGCAAGAATGCTCAACTTCCTTGATCCTCAAATACTGTTGGAAAGGAAAAAAGGAGAACAGAATATTGTATTGTAAGGGAAATACTTTCTCACTGAGTATATAGATATAGATATGTAGATTCACAAAGTAATGTGTGGGTACACATGCTCTTTCTAAGAACATAGAATGCTTCATCCGAAATTCCTCTGAAGAATAAGGTGGACAGAGAGGAAATATCACTTAACTAGCTTGATATGATAATAATATCTTGCCAACTCAGCATGGTAAAATTATTTTGATTAAATTTGCTTCTTTGGATCAGCTCCATCTATGCAGAAGGTACCTGATTAAATCCAAGTATGTGCTTCAAAGGTATGGCAAATGCCGTTAAGGGTTCTCCCCAGGGAGGTGGGAACTAAGGCAGGTCACTGCACTGGGGAGGACAAAGGAAGAAGAAACAATGAAGGAAAACAGGGATTTGGTAACATCTGGGCTAGGTGTGGTGTTTTGGACACCGTCTTAGAGAGTCTTTGCAGGACAAGATACTTTACAAATAAACACAAGCACTACCCATCCTTTACATAGAAGTCCGTGATCTAGAAAGATGTTTCCAGGGGGACAACAAAGCATCAAGGAACTGGCTCATGACTGGAGAAGGAACAGAGAAAGAGCCATCGTATTAGTGACATTCTGTTGAGGGAAGAAAATCTGTCTTATAGGCTCTGATTATCTGGTTGTGTGTGAAATTTTAATATTAGTTAGTCCTGATCTTAACAAAAGCATCTGCCGGTCAATAGCCTGAGTCTCCCTTGTTTTTTTACCCACAATAACATGCTTTTTTGTGATCAGTCTTACTATGAACGACTGCCCTTTCTGTCAAAAAATTTAAACTTTGCAGTGGAAATGAAATGATTCAACTGGCCCTTGTTTACTCCATGACTGAAGAGGCAATAGCCGTGTGAAGAGCCCAGCAACCTGTTGTCCCCAACACTTTTCAGACTTTGTGGTTTTTATATCCTGCTCTGAATATATGAATCACACACAGCCTGTTGCAATGATTCTTCTATCCTCTTAAGATTCAGCAGGGTATTGAAAGCATCATGCCTTGTGGCACTTCTCATGTCTGTCCCACCAGTTGTTTCAGAGTGCCGTCATCTTACGTTTCCTTGAGAGTATGTATCATGAGGCAAAGGCAGTAATTACCCAGACTCCGAGTGTTAAATGTTGCTCAAACAAACCCAGTGCATGACATCCACAATAAAGAGCAGGGAAACAAAGAAATTGCAGTGTTTCATTCCACCCCAACGTCCTCAGGAGAGCAGAAAGCACAAGGCAAAGACGTAAGTATTTATCATCTCCCAGAGCTGTATGGAGAAAGTTCACAGGAAACAGTTAAAGATGCAGCAAGGAAGCTCAGCGTTTAGCTGGATTTCATTGGATTCTTGCTGTTTTGTGCAATTAAAAACCAAATGGGAAAATGTGCCATCACTAATCTTGATTTTAATAAAGTCTGACTTGGAAGGTAGCTTTTCCATCGCGAGGCCCGCAACAACAATCCTACAAAGGAAACCTTCCTGTAGGAACTGGGGCTCACTTGGTTGATCCCAGGGGTGCAATCTCTGTAAGCCTTTAGAGTCTCTCCTGTGTTTGTGCCTCCCTGGGGACCATTTGGGACAGGGAGGAACCCAAACAGAGGCTTCCTGCTATTGTTGAACTAAAAGCAAAGAACACTGTGTGTGGCATGACCGTGGTCTACGCACAGGATTTACTCTGCTATAGTCCAGCAGTGTTATATATCCAGAGACAGTAGGACAAGCTACCAGGTGCCTCAATAGAGAAACTTCTTCCCTCAATTCCTATCCAAGAGGCTTCCTAAGCGTCATTTCATCAGCTTCATGTCTGCCATCCTGCCGTCCAAACCTTCATGGGGTTATCTACTTTTTTTAAAACTGTAAACCTTTTAGAATCATTCTTTCTCTCCTTAAGTTTTGGTTTACCGTGTGTCCAAATACATAAGCCACATCTGGCTCATGCCATGCCCATTTATATTCATGTCTTCTCCTTTCACAATTTTGTATGTGTCTGAAAAAAGAGACCTAGATCTCTTCTATGCTTGTCTTTTCGGTCTTCATTGTTTAATGATAATTATAACAAAATAACATTCATCAAGCACTTCTTAAGTGCTTGGGCCCCCTTTTTTTTTTTTACTGGATCATCTCAGTTTTCTGTTCGGTGGCATTATGGTGAAGAACTAGGGCAGTAGGGCAGACCGCCTGTCTTCAAAGCCTTTCTCCCAAGCTACCCACCCAGTGTGCTCAAAGAAAGCAGAGTTCAAGTGGTCTGACAGCCTCAACCCCACCCACCTCTAGACACCGCCATAGATTGCTCTGACTCAGACCTGCTGGCTGTGAGCCACACTCATTAGCAACTCCTTGTCACCCAACTGTTTTACATGTGTCTTAACATATTTAGATATTCCGAAATATCCTGACCATAATTTAATCACAGCAGAGATGCTCCATCTTTCTATGTCTTTAGTACTGTCTGTTTTCAATCTTTTCCTATTCATGACCTCACCGTTCTCAGTGCCATCATAGTCAGGTGACCTGAGTAACTTCATCTTCCCCATGAGGCAAGAGAAGCAAAAAGACCTGATCTATCCAGACAGCAGCAGAGCTACAACCTGTCTCCTCATCTCCTACATCCATCTGTAGGATGTCTGCCTCTACTGTATTCACCCGTATTAGCAGAGTGACTGATCACGGGATGTGTCTTTGATGCTTCAGGTTGTCAGGTAACCATAGTAGTTGTCTCTCTTCCAGGCAAATAAGATCACCTGGCACACACTTGCTCTCAAGATGTAAGCTATAAGAGATGAGGCATTTTCCACAGAGGGCCATTAAGTCTGGAATTCCCTTCCCCTGGTCTGACAGAGCTCTGGAGAGTTGGTCTCCTGGGTCTTGACAAACCACATTAAGTTGAGCTAGGCAGCCAGTCGTGCTTGCTAAGAAAGCTTAGTGGGCAGGAAGAACGTCATAAGTAGACTCTGAGTCCTGAGCAATTTGTAATTTTGCAGTTTTCACTGCTTAGAATTCTGAAGATGGTTACCCAATTGAATGTAATTCTCCTCGAGAAATACAACTTTGGTCTGCAGTTTGCATGATTGTATTTCTATGTTCTTACATCATATCGCAAATGATGTGGTGAAGAAGCCTACAGGGAAGTTTTTGTTTCTTTTGCATAAACTATTTTGCAGTAATTGACCAGCCATAGAGAGATGCACTCAGAGTAAGTTCTGTGGCCACCGGAGACTAATAAGACATGTCCCTGGAACTGTTATCACTTTGTTGAAGAAGCTGCTATGTGAACAAAAACGAGCCTTCGTTAATTTCCCTTTTCATATTTAAAAAACCTTGTCAGTATTTTCCCTTTGGGAGTATGTAATTTGTCAATAGTACCTATTATTTTAGATATACAGAAAAGAGAAGCAGGGTAAAACGTCCTTATTGATTTATTTTTTTCACTGATCTTCATGTCAGGTATATGTTCCCACTCATTAAAATAAGATTTTTCCAAATTTATATTGCTGAGTCCTTTTTTATATTATAGAAATATAAAATTGTCCCGTGAAATGGCTCAACAAATTAGGGTACTCGCAGCTAAGTCTAATGACCTCAGTTGGATTCCTGGGTGGGACCCATGTGGTAAATGGAGAGAACTATTTGTCCTCTGACCTCCATGTTCATACTGTGTCATACACACACATCAATAAATAATGCATTTATTTACACGAAAATGTATGTATTATTTTTAGGGCTAAGTGTGGTGACACATGCCTTTAATCCCAGCACTTGGGAGGCAGAGACAGCTGAATCTCTGACCTTGAGGCTAGCCTGATCTACATAGTGAGTTCCAGGCCAGTGAGAGCTACATAGTGAGTCCCTGTCTCAAAAAGAAAAAAAAAGCGACCATATATATATATGAGAGGGGGTGGCAGGCAGGCTAGGGATGCAGCCTATATTGATAGAATGCTTGCTTACCTAGCACACACAAAGCCTGAATTTTGATCCTCCACATCAAATAAAGTAGGCATGGTGATGCATGCGCTCAAAAGGTGAAAGCAGATGCATCAGAAGTTCACAGTCACTCTTGAAGACATGGACGTCCAAGGCCAGAATGGGATGCATAACACCCTGTCACAGAAATAGAGATGGGGAAGGAGGGAGTGGAGGGGTATGGAAGAGGAAAAAGGAAAGGGGGGAAGAGGAGATGGAAAAGAAACATTTCCTGTATCTGAAACATTTCTGAAGTAATTTGAATTTCACTCCTTCTTCCTTCCCCCAACACGCGCATGTGTGGAACAAATGAAGTCTACATTGTACTGCTCCTTAGGAAGCAGGGATGATCCCCCGAGTATCACAATTAGAACTGTCTGATAAATGCTTATTAAAGTGTGGCAAGCTTTTCCCAATGTTGTAAAAACTTTGAATGTCTCAGCTCTCTTCTATTGCCTAGTCTGCACTGGTCAGTCCCCTCTTTATATGTCAAAAAAAGTGGATCTCTAGGCAAACCATACATAATAGGTATTTAAGTTTAGTTATCATTGTTTGCAAGTGTCTGAAATGTGTTAAAATGATTCCTACTTACTAATGGTTTAAATCAGAGGTGTTCAGCCTTTTTGTTTCTCTGGACCACACTGGATGAAGGACTTTCTTGAGCTACGTGCCGAGGTGTCCAACTCACAATCCATGGTTTACAAAAATGTGTGTGTGTTCCTTGGCTGTCCCAATTAGAACTGTCTGGTAAATGATTGTTAAAGATATGAAGTGGGGATGGAGAGAGAAAGGGATACTGTGACATGACATTGTCATCTATAAAACTGATGATCAGGGATGGCTCAATCAAGAAAAAAAACAATGTTTTAAGTAAGTTTATAATTTAAGGCTCCATTCATAGCTATCCCAGGTCAAATATACTATTTTATTTCACATTTTCTATTTTTAGAAAGTAATGTATTGTTTCCAGCAGTGGAAAGGGATCTTGGAGCTTATGTTCTGAGTAACAGAACAAGCATTACAAGTTTGCCTGATCTCAGCTGTCAATGTATTTGTTGTGGGACTTTCTTGTCTTAGAAAAGTTCTTTATGGGTTGTGTGCCCTGCTCTTGTACTACATGCACAGAAGCGTTCTCACCACTCGCCATGAACTCTGTTGCAGTTTGTGTCGGTGCTGGAAGGGGTACTGTCCAAGCTGTCCAGGTATGACGAGGGCACTTTCTTTTCATCCATACTGTCATTCACTGTAAGTATCTCACACTGTAAGTTCTCTTGTGTTGCCTTGTAACAGTTACCACAGTACTTGTGTATCCGCTAAGAATCCTCATGGTTATCCTTTTCTTTCCTATTTAAGGTGAAAGCGGCAGCAAAATACGTTGATGTCCCTGTAAGTATTTATAAATATGTGTTTATTCTCTTCCTCCCTCCCTCTCTCCTTCCATCCATCCACCCTTCCCTTCCTTCTCTCCCCAGCCCTTCATAATTATTCAGTACTGGCTGACTTCAGTTCTTTAAACCAGTACCATCCCTTGGGAAGTAGTTTCCTTCCGTTAAGCCAATCCTAACCCTCATAGTAAAAGCTCAGCAACACCCTTTTTTTTTGCTGTTTAATTTTTTTCCTGTAACTTGGGAGCTGTCAGAAAGTTAGTCTGTCATGAAAACATGGCATTAGCACTCCAAAAAGAAATTACAGACCTCCAGGGTGGACAGAGAATGCCTTACACATATAAAACAGTACTCTACTTACTCATTATAGAAAGGCTCTCACAAGTTTCTAGTCAGAATTAAAATAGCAACAAAGGTTCACCAGGTAAGTCAATGAACCCAGATACAAAGGTGACAAATAATAATCACTCGTTTAAACATTTTGTTTTTCAAAGACTTCTTTGGAACTAATACATGATCTATAAATTTGTTCAAAAATTAAGATACCAAGACTGGAAATCATGGAATAAGATAAATGCATAAACCAATTTAGTATACTATTTTGAAGCTGTACTGAATTATTTTGGGCTTTAAATTCTATTAGTATCACTTTCAAATATATGGTTTATAGATGATCCAAGTCTAAACTGATCTAATTATGGACTCGAGCGTACGTTATCAATTTCCACATGATTAGATCATGGTGACTAACCTTAAACACAGCACATTGCTGCATTCTAACTCAACTCTTTGTTCCTGAGCATCATCTCGGGAGCATTGCTGTGCATGTAAGCAGTGTGACTGCTGAGAATCTCTGAGCAACAGTTGGAGGTGGTTCTTATTTTTTGAATGCTTACCTGCGTTTTGTCACCAGTGTGACCAATGTAGTCTTAAGTGGACATTATAAACTAGAAGGCCCTGGGTGTTTTTGTCATTCACTGGGATTTCTTTGGAACATTTTACTTAAAGAACGACCCCACAGAAGCCTCTGCACCCTGTCTGTCATGTACTTAGGATCAGAGCAGGGAAATACATGGGTTTAAATACATGCATGGAAGACAGGAGTGGAGAACTAAGGGATTTTATAGTTTATGTATTCAGAAAGACAAGCTACCATGTACACATTACTTCCTTGGACTACTTATATATCATATAATAGGTTTCATCTTGAATCTTAATAGGATAGGGTATCCTAATTACTTATGTCTCTCGAGCTTTTGATGCTCTCAAGGTGACTATGAACTAGGTCCTATATGCCATAAAATGTTAGTTGGGAGAAGCAGAAAGTGCTTCATCCACTCCCTTCAATACAGAAAGAACGTCCCTTGGCATCCTTCTCAAAGATGCTCTCAGCTCTGTTTAGGTATTTCAGTGGTCGCAAATTGGCCTTTAGGCATCCTGCTCTTAAGTATGCTAACCTGACCTTCTGCACATCTGTGAGTTTTACCTGCCAATCCTAGTTCTGTTCTTTCTTCAGCAGTATAATCCTTCAACTGTATGATGATCTTTGTCATGGTTTTTCTTTCCAGGAGCTGTGGTGGCTATTAAAATGCATATATTATCAGAGCAACTCTTATTCTTTGGGTTAGGTACCCTTAAGTCTTCACTGAACCGCCTGTGTTGGATGTGTTCCAGACCATGGGCATTCTTAATGGAACTGTGCACCCCATACCTCCAGTGGCTGAGAGTCTGGGAATGGAATAGTATATGGACATGCCAACATGAGCAATGCTGCGTTGGCCATTCCCAGGCTCTTCATCATACCTATCACTGCTTAGATGAATTGTAACTGCCATGGCCACTGCTCAACCAAGTTATCCCCTGGAGCAGAGCTATCTGTCCTGTACACACACACACACACACACCCTAAGGACACATACACAGTTGATTAATATTAATTAATTCTTTTCACACAGAGGTTCACTGGCCTGGGACTTAGAAATGGCTGAGTTTTCATTCTTTTTATGTGGCCTTGGACAGTTGAATTAACGGTATAGCCTGGAGCTTTTCCTTAGGTGACCTCAGTTTAGTCTCCTATAAAATGAGCAAAGGAATTATGTGACTTGCAGCAGTCCTATGACAAGCTTCTAGGCTTTGATTTCTAAATATCTGTTAAAGTCCAAGAGAAAGCTGGTCCCAAGATGTCCCCCATAGGATGATGAGAAGGAAAGTGCTAGGAAAGCAGTTTGTGACAGGAATAACACCTTCTCACAATACTTTCACTTGCTGGACATTATTTTGACAAATAAGTAGAAATACTAACCCATTATAAAATTTAAAATTACCTATGAAATAATTAAATATCTATTTTCTAAAAGGGGGAAGGGAGATTCATTTCCCAAGACCTGATCACGTGAAAGAAATTACCACACAATTGAGGTCTGAGAGCTAGTAAGAAATTGTTTGGCCAGGCATGGTGGTGCATGCGTTTAATCCCAGCATTCAGAGGTAGAGGCAGGTGGATCAGATCTCTGTGAACTGAAAGCAAGCCTGGTCCAGGCGAGTTCCAGGCCAGCCAAACCTACATAGTAAAACCCTGGATGAAAGATGTGGGTGAAAAGGAGGAGAGAGGTAGATTGTTCAGATCGAATGACCAAAGTGTATCATTTATGAGCACAAACTTAGTAGATGTGCTCACCATCCCATCAGAGAGCAACAGTATTCATGTTGATGAGGACTTCAGGTGGTTTAAAATTTGGAGGGGCTATTAGACTGGGTCTTATAAAGACCAGGATGGTCTAGAATTCACTATATTTGTACTTGTCCTTAAAATCTTGATCTTCATACCTCTACCTTCCAAGTTCTAGGATTACAGGCATGTAGCGTCATGCCCAGTTGGTTTAATTTAAAAAAAAAAAAAGACCTACAGACCTGGATATGATGACTCTGTCATGACAATACCTACAAGAAAGAAATACAGATGTGAGAGTGGCAGCTAGCATGTCCAATGCTGGAGCAAGAGGAGACAGTTCACACTGGCCTTATAAAACAGGAGCACTAGGTCAAAACCATAAACTGGGTAGCACTGAATTAAGCGCTATATGTTATTAAAAAAAATCAACCCATCTCTGTAGGAGAGATGCTGCAGCAATGGAGAGCGTGTATTACTTCTGTAGAGGATCCAAGATCACTTCCCAGCAGATTTGTCAAGTAGCTCCCCACTGTCTGTAAACCCAGCTTCAAGAGGTCTGACACTTCTATCCTCCAATGGCCTCTGCACTCACTCACAGACCCACACACACACATATTAAAAGATAAAAAATAAATAATTAAAGATAAAATGTGTGTGAATCCATGGCAAAGGGCAACAAGGTGACTTGGTGGCTAACGGCAGCTGGTGCCATGCCTGATGACCTGAGTTCAGTCCTGTCAGGGTTCAGCCTCAACAGGGTTATCACGTCCCAGGGTAGTGGCATGAGGATTAGAAATATCAGGCAAGAGGAACAGAGATATGAAAGAAAAGGAACAGAGATGCTGAATAGAGCCGAACCCGGAGGGTAATCCAATGAATACTGAATTTGTCCATACCTATTTTCCATAGGCTTATGTACCCCAATCCAAGAGGGGGAAAGAAGGCAAAACGCTGTTTTAACATGATACAAAGAACAAACAGAGAAGTTACCTCTTCAGTACTTGAAACTCAAGTTAAACTATATCCTGAGTTAAACATTCTGTTGTTTAGGCAGAACATACAATGACCACACCTTAGACCAAGCACCCAGTAGGCAGCCATTTCCTGTGTCAAAGCCCCATCATAATCTTGAAGGAGAAAGAATGGGCATTAATTCTCTGACCTTTGCTCAAGGTGCAATGGATCTACTTCTCTGGGGCTCCCACACAATCCTCAGAACCCAGATGATAGGAGAGAATCAATTCCCCAAAGTTGTCCTCTGGCCTCTACACATGCATGCACACACTTCACACACATACACACACACACACACGTACACACACACATATACACACACAAAAATAAATAAGATGTAATAAAAAAACTGAAAGGGCATGGGAGGCTGAGAGATGGCTCTGTAGGTAAAAGCACTAATATCTCAAGTGTGAGGACTTGGGTTCGGTTCAGATCTCCAGAACCCACGTAAATCTAGATACGATCACTCGTGTCTGAAATCTCAGCATTCCTTCAGTGAGATGGGAGACAGAGAGATTAGAATCCCCAGGAGAATGTTGAATAGCTAGCCTGGTATAAGCAGCAGTGAGTACCAAAAGAGAGAGCCTGCCTCAAATAAGATAGAAAATGAGAACCAGCACCCATCATTGTTCTCTGACTCCCACACCAGCGCAGGAGGCTGGTCGCACACAGTAGCACACAGGCTCCACTAATACTTCGGAACATGCATACATACACACAAAGCTGAGATAAATGAACACAAAAATTCATAAAGTATCATTTGAGACAACATTGTGGAGTATTTTTTTAAGCAGGCAGTACGGTGCCTTTGGGGAACCAGGACACCTGTGCTTGAATTCTCCCTCCATCACTTTGCTTATAATATCAGTGTGACCTTGGGCACCAATTTCCTTGTCTATTAAATGAAGATATAATTATACTTCTTACAGATTTATTGTGAGTAAGCACTTTCCAGGCCTCCTAGAGTGTAATTAGTACTCAGTTAAATGTTAGTTATTATCATACATGTCTATTGATTATAAAATAAAATTTAATGACTGCATTCTACAAAATCAGCATTTATTGATTGTATCTGTAGTACTGTGGACAAGTCACATAAAACATTTAAAAACAACATATCCTTTCAACTTCTCCTGTAGAAAGCTGCCAGACTAGTTAAGGGTGTAGAGAAGGGAGCTGCGGGCCTGCTTTTCGCCTCCCAGCTCCCGGCCGCCTCGCTAGCTTATGCCCCGAAATAACAACACACAAATTGTATTCTTTTAAACACTGCTTGGCCCATTATATCTAGCCTCTTCTTGGCTAACTCTCACATCTTGCTTAAGCCATATTTAGTAATCTGTGTAGCACCATGAGGCAGTAGCTTACCAGGAAGAATTCTAGTGTACGTCCATCTTGGGCTGGAGCTTCATCGTATCTGCCCTGGAGAGGAGAGGCATGGCGTCTGGCTCACTTCACTTCTTCCCAGCATTCTGTTCTGTCTACTCAACCTACCTAATTTTCTGACCTATCAGGCCAAGCAGTTTTCTTTATTGATTAACCAATGAAACAACAGATGTCCCATCCAAGAAACTTGGAAATAGTAGCTTGTGAGGAGCTAAGCGGAGGAGGGAGAAGAATGGGTGTTTATTCTGAAAGGAACCTAACTTAAGAGACAAGATGGGTTTAAGGGGAGGGGAGAGGAACGAAGGGGAACAGAGGAAAATGTATAGGTCAATAAAATCAATAAAAAAGAAAGACAAGATGGCCAGTTCAGTATCAGTGTTCTCTTCAGTATCAATCCTTTCAAACATTCTATCTTTATGCTCATTACCAAAAACATGTAGAATCCTAAAGCTCCACAAATATGGCTTAAACTTAGCTCCGTATTACACAAAGGACATAAAGTCCAATATCGAGGTTCAGGTCCCTTTCTAGTCCACTTCAGCTGCTCACCTGTGGCTTCCATCTTCCTTCCTTCCTTCCTTCCTTCCTTCCTTCCTTCCTTCCTTCCTTCCTTCCTTCGCACTGAAGACACTAGCATCACAGGGTCATCCTTTCACATATGTGCTTCTGATATTGTTTGCTGTTTAGATAAGGTCACTTTGACATTCAGGGCCATACATAAGAGGGAAAGCCAGGCAGGACTTGGGACCATGCTTCCCTGGAAGGATCTGTGTGCTCACCAGGACGTGAAGCAGGCAGATGTGATATGCCTCTCACAAAAAGCTTGGCTTCCCTCACCCGCACAACATTACTGTCGTTTTTGCTTTGCTCTGTTCGGTTTTGTTTTCCCCCACTTAGCTCTTCTTTGTTTTATATGCTCAATCAGTCAGTGGCCTGTCCCTGGCCAGGAGCAGCCTAGTGTTTTCAGACCTCCTTTACCTAAATTTAATCCCAGTTCCTCTAAATCATAAAAAGTAAGCATGAAGTGGTACACAGAGATTCTTAGTTTGACCTCCTCCAATCCTCATGTCATTTTAGTCAATGATACTGTAGCATCTGTGGATAGGGAAAGTTAGCAGACACCTTGAACAAAGAAGTGCTACTTTGTATCAATAGCATTCAATGTGACTGTAACGATGTGGAACTTCCATCTGATTCACTTATTAGTGCTTGATATTGGACAGTCAATGGCTGGGCCCTTCTTAGAGGAAGATGGTTTCTCCTGCCGTCAGCATTCTTTGGTTGTGTGTGGTTCTTTGACTCATCAACATGACTGATAAGACCTGAACAAGGACCACACAAATAAACATGCTAACCTTGAAGGGGGATATGCTCATGAGGCCTCTGCCCCAATATTTAAATAACCTTGTCCTTGAAAAGATTTTTCTCCAACAAAAAAAAATGTTGGAGCACACACATGCTTATAGCAACCATTTCTAGACATGTTGGAATATAAAGTATGTCACTCCTTAAAAGAAATAATACAGAAAGCAGTGTGACTACTTACGTTACAGGGTTTTAGCCCATTCTGGTGTCAGGTGTTCCTGGACTTTGTGGGAGGAGTCTGACTCTTACTGACTCAGTATATAAACTCTGAAGTAAAAGAACACCACCTCAGGGGCTGGAGAGATGGCTCAGAGGTAAAGAGCACTGACTGCTCTGCCAGAGGTCCTGAGTTCGATTCCCAGCAACCACACAGTGGCTCACAACCATCTGTAATGAGATCTGGCACTGTCTCTTGGAAAGTATATATATAATAAATAAACAACAAAAACAAAAAACAAAGAACGCAGGTTCAATTCCCAGTACCCACATGGCAGCTCACTGTAACTCTACTTCCAGGGGATCTGATACTCTCACACGGACATACATGCAGGCAAAACGCTAATGTACATGAAATGCAAACAAATTTAAAAAAAAAAACAAAAGAACAACACCTCGGAAATCTAAGACTGACAGATATACATACACTTAGAACATTTTACTTCAAACCTGAAAGATATTTTTTAAAGGTTTTGCCATCTGTAGTTCCAATTTTCCCACTCACGTCTTTGTGTTATGTGTGTGTGCGTCCGTGCGTGTGCATTTGTATGTAGTTATGAGTATGTGCAAGCATGTGTAGAGGCCAGAGACTGGTATCCCTCTGTTTTCCTCAATCACTTCACCTTAGTTTCTGAGACAAGCTCTCTCACTGAACCTTGCCATTTTTGGCTAGAGTGGCTAAAAAACTGACTGTCTAGGAAGCCAATGGGCTCCACCTGCCTCCACCCCTTCCCCCCAGTACTGAAAATATAGGCATGTGCAGCTGAGGATGGGGGACAGGGCGGATCTGAACTCAGTTCCTCATTCATTCACAGCAAGTACTTGATCCATTGTGGCGTCTCCACAACCCTTCTTCCCTATTTCTCATTTGGGTCAGGAAAACCATAATAATGTTTTGGGTTTCTTTTTTTTTTTTTTTTTGTTTGGTTGGTTGGATTGGGGGTGGGTAGGTTGTTTGTTTTGTTCTTGTTTTTTGGTTTTTCAAGACAGGGTTTCTCTGAGTTACAACTCTGACTGTCCTGGAACTTTATAGACACTTTATAGACTAGTCTGGCTTTAAACTCACAGAGATCCACCTGCCTCTGCCTCCCAAGTGCTAAAGGTATGCACATTTAATAAAATCAATCTTTCCTCTCTCCCTCTCCCTCCCCCCCCCTCTCTCTCTCTCTCTGTGTGTGTGTGTGTGTGTGTGTGTGTGTGTGTGTTGCTAGAGACCTAACCTAGGGCATCTTATATCTTAATTAATAGATAGAAAATCTACTTTAAAGTCTTTTTTAAAAAGCATCTTTGTATATTTTGTTATTTAAATTCCTCCCCTCTACCCCTTTCCATAAGTTAGTCCTCTCTCCACAGAGAGGGATACATAACAATCTAGTTTAAAGGTTTTGGCTCTATTTCCTTTTGGCTTTCTGCATAGGTGTAATATAATTTTGATACTTCATTAAAAAACTAATGAAGTAAATCAAGTGTATTTTTTTACAATATCACAGGAATTATTGTCTAATGTGTAAATGCCAATATAATGAACTATATACATTAGGGGGTGAAAAAGCATGCTGTTTTTTTAACAATCACCAAGACCAATTATGTGTTCCCTAATAATCAGTTTTTAAGTTATTACTGAGCCTTGTGTGTTGGAGCTAGGCTACAAAGGGTTCCTGGGTTCCTGCCACACTTTCGGATTCCAATGCCCTGCACTTATTTCATGCCTTTCACTTTGTCAGTGATTGCTATACAGCCAAATGTGGCATTTCCTTTACAGTGCATACAAAACATGCAGGAGGAGAGGACAGATAGCATAGTTTCACACTTGGCTGCTTCTCCAGTGCAAGTTTTCCTTTTTTCTCTCTCTCTTTCTTTCTTTCTTTCTTTCTTTCTTTCTTTCTTTCTTTCTTTCTTCCTTTCTTCCTTCCATTTCCTTTCTTTCTTTTGAATCTAAGATGTGCACTTTTAAATTAAGTCAGTTTCACTGTAGCTTCTAGTTAATCTTTGAGACAGGAACGGCATATTTTCAAATGTGTCTCCTTGTTAAACAGACACCATGACAGTGTTTGTGTAGTGTCGTGTTCACCTCCAGTGGAAGGTTAAGCTGCGTCTTCTGTATCTTATTCTGTCACAGTGGAAAATGATGGCCATGCCATACCCACCTACCCATGAATGGGGAAGCGAAAACTCACACCTGTGTGATTAGGTAGAGCCGCAGGAAGTAAGAACGTTTGCAGCATATAATTAGCAAGGATTTTTTTTCTCTCTTTTTAAGTGGTATGTTCATCTCGCTGGGTTAACTAGTAATTAATGCTTGGAAGGGTAGGGGGACTGTGCTGGAATCTGCGTCTTGCTCATTCACTCCCTGGTGGATTCAGTGGCATTTGCAACCACCATCAGTAGAACTCACCTTAGAATTTAGAATAATTCATTTTCCTTCCATGGCTACTGATTTCTTTATGCTCATTGGGGGAATTTTATATATATATATCTTTTTGTCCCTTTACTATAGCTTTGTTGGCCAAAATTTGCCTTTCCTGGTTAGAAGATTAAAAGTAATTTAGGAATTCTTTATGTTTGGAGACAACTAGCCTAACAAGCAAGTTGGAAAAGTTTATGTAGAGAACTGAGAGTTTCAGAGGCTTAAATTGAAAATAGGAAAAAAAAGTGATTATATGTTCCTAAATTGTACTTAATAGAGTGCTCGCCATGTGGTTTTTAATTGTTATTTTCTCATATTCATTAGGAGGCTGTTATTTAATTAACAATGCAGAAAAGATTTCTAAACATGGCTCTGTAGGATACAGTCTTCTCGATAAAGAGGCATGGCAACGCATGGTTACTGAAGTTTCACGGGGCGCTCTTCTGGAGGAACTGGACAGCATACCTGCTTTGTCCAGAGTCGGGAACCGCCTCCACCTCCACAGTGCAGTCCCAAACATTCATTTCATCTACACTCCAAAATGTGCACAGGAAGCTAGCATCCGAGTGCTCAGCGTGCAGGGTGGTTGAAGCATCAGCGCATAGGGTAACGGTTAATATTGCAACCAGAAGCGGTGGCTTGTCAAGTGTGTCAGTTCCACCGCCACATCCCAGCAGCCCTGGCACAAAGGAGCACTGAGCCAGTGATAATATCTTCGATCCAAACACGTTTGCACTGAAGGTAGAAACTGTTTAAAAGGAAAATTGCATCTTTTCCAGCAATTTATCATAGATAATTACCCTCTCGTACTCCAAATGAAGGATAAAGTGTTTTTAAAGAACTATAACTCTAATTGGAACATGTCACCAGGTGTTGCAGTTACTCTTACTTGTGTATATCCTTTTAATGATTACAGTCTCATGCCACAAACTGCATGAAAATATATTCACTAGGTGTGAAATTCCCATATGTCACAGTTTCAAGAATAGGTAAACAGCCCAAGATAAAGGAAGGAATAATGCTAATGAGGAATGTTAAGAAGTCTGGGCGTTAGTTTCCAAGCAAGAACATCATAATTTGCCGAAAGAGAAGAAAAGCAACTTTGAAACTGCAAACTCGGCTGAGCTTCAGCCCACACACTTACAAAGTTGCATGCAAAGTTGCAGAACTCGGTTCAGCTTGCAGCTCGGACCTTTACTTCCCTGGAGTCTGTCAGTAGGGAACTGGATTTAGTTTTCTTTTATGTTTAAGCTGCAACGTGTTTGTTGAATTTAGATGGTGAAAGGTAACAATTCCTGGACAGGGTCTTCTGGAGTCTTCTGGAGTTCGTTGTTAGCTTGGGAGTGATCAAGAGCGCAGGAGTGTCTGTCAAAGGAATGGGCCCGGCCACTGCTCTCCACTGGTCCTGGAAGTGACTGGCTTTCCACGGACTCTGTTGGGGGAAGTGATTGAGTGGATTAAACTCCTCAGCATAGTTTTCTTTTGAGGGGTGAAAATAAGAAAGGTTTGAGTAGGGAGAAACGATGGGAAGACAAACCTCCCTTTCAGCTTCCGTGTAGCCAGACTGGGCTCGCTGCCTTGCTATTATGGGTGTCATGGCGTCTTATTCATTCTCCGGCACCTGCATGGAACTCAGATGCTGAGCAGACTCAGGAGTGAGCAAAGAAAACTGGCCTCGTGTCATTTTTATTCCAGGGCATCGTGCCTTCTGGACGTTCTCATTTTCAGTGTTTTGACAAAGTTTGAGAGGCACAGAGAAAAATCTGTATCATATGGGTCCGTTCGCCTGAGTAGAATCAGGACTGGTGATGTTTGTACAAATGACCCTACCTCTTCACCAAAAAAATTGATGTTCAAACTTCACTTCTCCAAAATAGAACCAACTTAAGTTTTTGTTTATTATCCTTGGGGTTACTTAAACTTTCAAACACTGGTTATGAGAAAAACAAGGAATGCATTTGTTCAATTGCCTCCACCAGGTTGGCAATACATTGCTATATTATGTATGGATGCTCTTAAAGGAGACACTTGTGAGAACATTTGTATAAACAGTTGTTTTATATTTTAATGTAATTTAGTTATATCATGGTTATGTTGTAAAAATTCTTGAGTTTTTGTTATCTATGCTTTAAGGTGAATTTAAATTATCAAGACTGGATGTATAGCCTAGTTAATACATATTTGCCTGGCATGCTCAAAACCGTGTGTCTACTCTCAGCACCTCATAAACTGGTGTGGTTGTGCACATTGGTAATCCACACACTTGGAAAATGGAGGCAAAGAGGATCAGAATAAAAAGTCATCCTCATCAACATTACAAGTTCAAGGCCACCTAGGTCACCAGATACCCTGTCTCAAAAAAAAATGCAGTTATTTTTACTGAACAGAAAAATAAGTTTTTAACAAAAAGCCTGATGTTTATCACTGAAATAAAATATCCTGGTGCTTATAAATGTGATGGTTAGGAAATAGACACTCTCTATGGCAAATAAAATACCGATCCACCCTCTGCAAAAAGAGCCTAAAATGGCAAAGACTTTCTGTCCCTCACAAGAAGATACTCCACCATGTTGCCACCAGCCAGTGAACACCTTGTGCTGTTTTTACAGAAGTAGTGCTAGTTAAGTAGCTCATGTCCTCTTTGACTGTCTTTCGCTACTCACTTTTGCCACTCAGTCTGTTGGTCAAGGCTGTAAGCACATCCTACAACCATAAGATGGTAGAAGCTTGACTATCTTACTTGGCTATCAGTTCTACTGTTAAGTTCTTTACTAATGTTATACTCTATAATCAAATAACTCAGTGCAGGTTATGAGTCAAGCCCAGATGTAAGTAATGTAAATAATTCTTTCCATCAGTCAGCCTAGCATGCATCTGAAACTTGAGAAAGAGCTAATGATAAGTTGAGAAGGAAATCTCTTTGGCAGCCACGAAGGCTTTTGACCCCCATACTGATTTTTCTTCTCCCTTTACTTTTAAATGCTACAGCAGTAGTTCTCAACCTATGGGTCATGAACCTTATAGGGTCACTTATCGGGTATTTACATCAAGATTCACAACAGAAGCAAAATTACAGCTATGAAGTAACAGTGCAGTCATTTATGATTGGGGTCACCACAACACGAGGAGCTGTAATAAAGGGTCACAACATTAAGAAGGTTAAGAACCGCTGGCCTATAGCAAGGAGGAATAATGCTAACTACCCTGCCTCCTCAAACAGGAAAAAATACCAAATGCCAAATGATAATTTAGTGAGTTCACTAGTTCACCTCCTTGGCCCTACATTAGAAATGAGTTTATTGATGTTCTCAATGCACTTCTATAATATAACAAATCCCTAAGATAGTATCAGTAAGCGATGAATAAAAGCAATAGAAAATCAAAAAGTATCTTGTTTTACTTTGCATTAAATGTTTTCCCAGGTTTCCTAGTATTTTTCTAATCTGAATAAGAACACTGGTTTGTATTCCTTTAATACTGAATATTCTAAAGGGGCAAATCAGGACAGTTTGTGGCTTCACACCATTGGCGAGCAAATGGTGGGGGGGGTAAAAAGTCAGTTGTATAACACTTACAATTAGGACATAATCTTTCCATTGACAAATTTTCTTTTAACCTCCTCTCATACTTCTTGGCACACTGACTTTTCAAGATAGTCATTTTTATAAAAGACACGAATGGGAGGTTGGAGAGATGGCTCTGCAGTTAAGTTGCATGCTACCCTTCAGAAGACCTGAGTGTGGTTGCCAACACTCATGTTGTGCAGCTCACAATTGCCTGTCATCTCCAGCAACAGGATAGTTCAACACTTTGGATGCTGTGTATGTATGTGATAACATACACATACCCACATAAGACACAGCCATACCATTAATTAAAAATAAAAGAGATCTTTTTTAAAGGTTATGCATACATTATCCTTACAACCCTGTATTCCTAATCATCTCAACAATACTGGATGTGACCTTAAGTAGTAAAGATGAGTGCTAAACGTTTACACATGCTAATCATTGTTGATTTGGTATAAACAGAATTCACAGGGGTGAACAATTTCAACAGCCACTAAAATTGTTTCCCAAACTACTATTAAATAAAGCTTTAGAAATGAGAACTGACACTTTTTTATTCCCCATGTTTTTCCCATGCAACAGAAACCCGGAATGGACCTGGCAGACACCTACATTATGTTTGTTCGGCAAAACCAGGATATCCTTCGAGAAAAAGTCAATGAAGAGATGTATATAGAAAAGTTGTTTGATGTAAGTAGCGCCATCGTCACGGGACATAGAACGTTTTAATCTTGATTTAAAATGTAGATGTGCATGGAAAATATATTTTGTCGATACTAAGGTCTTTATTTAAGCATAACAGCTAGACGTGGGGGTTAGTTTTAGATACTTGATCAAGTTTCTCTAAAGCTATCTAAGAGAGTACTCAACTTAAATAAGAGCGTTATTCACTTGTAACTGTGATCACTCAAATCCAAGAAAATGGTATCGAGCTGGTGACATAACTGCACAGCTTGCCCAGTGCTGATTCTGAACCTAGGTTATTTTCTCTGAAGTGTATTTACGTGCATCTTCTCTGCATTTTAGAAATGCTTTTCTGGCAGTTTCGTTTAATTATGCAAGTTACCGCAAATGTTTTCATAACGGCAATTCACTGGCTTTGCGGCGACACTTCAGCTGTGGCAGTTACAGAAGGTCCCGCTACGTCATCGTCTTCGCCATGCTCTGTCATGTCCGTGTATGCTGTCTGTGCAACTGGGTGGTCACGGTGCACCTTATCTTTCTGGCTTTATGTTTCCAGGCCATTTTACAATAAAAGTATCATCTGTTTTAATAAGATATGTGTTAATATGCGTGAAAAGGATTTCCTAAAAGCTTTGATGCCCTGCAGGGGTAGCAAAATTATCATCTATCCAGCTGGCTCTTTTACAAAATACTGAAACCGTATTAGCAACTTCTGCTTCCATTTGGAATTTCTGTGCGTGGACGGGCATATGTTTCATTTCCAACTGTTTTGCTTTTTTGCTTATGAGGTGATTTTCAGAAATGTTGAACAGAGAAAGAACGGTGAGCAGGTGCTATGTCTGTTATGTTTCTTCCTCACTAGAGCACATACATCTTTGATGGAGGAAATAAGGTGGAGTCATCCTGAAAACAGTCCCCTCTGCGTAGTCACTGTTGGAAGGGAGGACTGTTTTCTGGAGACCGTCAATGTTTGTGTCTTGGTGACCTACTTGTGGCAAAGTTTAACCACCATTAGGCTAGTGAGTAACCAAAGGTGGAATTTTTTTCACCTCAAAGATATTCTCTACTTTAACTCTTCTTCATTTGCTGAACTTCAGAAGACTTTGCAGTACTGTTGAGAGCTAACTAAAGCAGATCTAAGGAGGCCAGCATTCACATAGTACGTTCATTTCATTGCGCTATTAGGCACTCTTTCCCTTCCGATACCTAAGCATCTGGCTTGGTTGTAGGTTTGCATCCAAAGCACTGGGTTTTATTAAGAAGCTTTTCACATTTTTTTTGAACATCCCCATCAGAGCTCTGGACTTGTTATTTGTACAATAATGGTAATGTCCTCAAACATTCTATTTTTTAAAGTTGCACATATTTATTGCTTTAATTAAAAATGAAAATGAACCCTGACTCTATTGGTATGTCATCAAGAATAGCATAGATGAGGGGATACTAAGAGCCCCTAATTAGCCAAGGCTGAATTTGCCTCAATTACAGTTAGTAAATGAGAGGTTATCAAGTATGTGTTGAAAGGTAAAGTAGAATGTGGAGCTCAAGCAACAGATCATTACTGAGAGACATTATATAATTATTGGAAATCTACTTGGCTGGAGCTTAAAATCATATTGTTAGGTGTCGAGAAACAGTTGAAAATAATGACCCTAAGTGCACTGTTAGCAACCATAGCCTATTACGGATAAAAGATTGAAGAGAACAATAGTCCTGAACATAGTGGCAAACTTGCCCTTGTCCAATTAGACTCCTTCCTACACAAGTAAGGAAATGGAGCCTCCGAAGTTCAGGTGCAGACCAACGCACACATATTAGGAAGTGTTAGCTTGAAGTTGTTTGTATCCCATTTGGCAAAATACCCAGGGCTCGATTTCTGATCATACAGTATAAGGGATTAACTCCTAAAGAATAATATGCCTTTTTACCCAGATGAAATTCACTGGTTTAGAAAAAATGCCGACGCTATTTTACGTAAAATGATTAGTCTGCAAGACACACATTAATTTTAAAGTGTCTCTGCCACGTTAAAAAGAAACCCATGTGCTATACTGCATAGTTTTCTTTCCAGCTGATACCCTAACCGTGAGAAGGGCTGTCAAAGTATTTGTGAAATTTGCCACACTTCTTAATATTTGGCCTCTAATACTTTTTCATCAATTAAGCATCTTAATTGCTCCTAGTTTTATGGGGAAATACCCCTGCACTCAATTTAAATAATGGTACTACTGACTAAGGTATAAGGATGATCATCGCCCTGGATTTGTGCTTATTGTTTTGGGACATCTAGGGATGAGAACAGACGCATTCCCCACTATTCCCACATGGCCGCATACCATGCTGAATAAAACTCGTGGCCTGTCCATCCTGCCCTGCTATTTTTGTTTCGACATCCACAGAGAAGTGATTTTGTTTCTTGACCTCAACATATGAAAAATGGAAATGATTAAATCTGTATTAATCTTTAAAGGTATAAGTATTGTCGATTTAGATTTTTGTTAAATCTGGAGGTATCAAAATCCTAAGTACCTGCTAAAAGTCAAATTATTGGTACAAATATGCTGTCCTTTTTATCCTGAAAGTGCTTACACTTACAGAGCCCTTTGTGTTTGGGACAGAAATGGCTTCTATAAAGTATAAATAACTGGCAACCATGCCGCTAAAAAAACAAAACTGAGTTTAAGACACGTCTTTGATTAAGAGCTGGCGAAGCAGTTGAGTTGTTCAAGTGCTTGGCAAACAGGAGTACCTCAGTTTAAATCCCAACACAGTGGTGAGCACCTCGGACTCCAGTGCCGTAGAGGCAGAGACAGGACAGTTTCTGAGGCTGGCCGGCTTGCTAGCCAGCTAGCTGAATCGGTGAATTGAGGCCCGGTGAAAAGCTCTCAAAAAATAAGGTGGAGGACTGGTGAGATAGCTCTGTCAGTCAGAGCACTCGCTCACAACCATAGCAACCTGAGTTCAGTCCGTGGAGCCCACATGATGGAAAGGTAGAACTAACTCCAGCAAGTTGTCCTCTGACTTCCACATGCTCACCAGACAGACAGACGCGCACACACACACACCGCTTACCTCTTCAAGCGTTCCTAACAGTGTAAGCTTTTCTGTTCCTCTCCCTAGGTGTATCCAATCTTGTGGGTGATATGCCATCATCCCCTTACATTTTTATTGTGGAATTAAAGGATCTTCTCTTTCAGAGAAAATAAATGACTTGTTTGGTGTCCTCAAGCTCTGAACCTGTATCTCTTTTCAAAATCCTTCCTTGAAATCCCATGCCTCAACCATGCCTCAGACTTGACAACATTTGAAACAATAAAGTCATGTTCTATGAGGAATACTCCACTGGGATTCCAGATATCAGAATTTCCTGTTAATTCTGCCATTAATGGTGTAGGTGACTTTCAAACATCTGTATAATATTCAGTTTAATGCATAGAGAAAGACTGAACCTCTTCATCTAGAATTTCAAATCGTTTCTGAAATCCAGACTTTTGATCCAATGACCGTTTCTGTTTTTAATTTGGCAATGGTAGTAGAAATCGTGGGGTTGGTTGCATCCGGAGTCGTGCACAGCAGGGTAACAGTTTTCACTCTTTTGTGTTCATTGGATGGAACCAAAGTGTCCTAGCTAAAAAGCAACAACAGGTGCAGTGGGGCAGTAGAAAAGACAGTCTGTATTAAAGGGTAACTAACTGGGTCAGCCAGGTGGCTCGGTGGGTCAAGGGGCTTGCCTCCAAGCATGACAACCAGAATCCAGTTTCTGGGAGCCGTGGATGGAGAGAACTGACTTCCACAAATTGTACTTGATCTTCACGTGTTGGCTGGGGTGCGCATGCAAGGTGCACGCTCACGCAAACACACGCACACACACACACACACACACATCTCTGCAGACCCACAGTTTCTGTTGCCCTTGGTTACTCTTAAGTAGCCTGTCTACTGTACTTTCTCAGGCTTCAGGGCCTGGAACACAGCCACAGGTGTCCTGGTGTCGTGAGAGAGCCTGAGGACGTTCCTAGAGTGTATCCGTTCTCTCAACGGAAAAGTGACAGTTCCGACATCGAAACCGAAATCCCCCAGCAAAGCCACTAGGATACTCTCTCCACTGGCTTCCTAAAATCTGAGAATTTCAGGCTTGAGACAGAAAACTCGCCATCAGGATGTCAACACTATCCAGCTCTCTAAACTTTGTACATTTATTGGGCTTGCGCTACTGGAGTCCCCTTAAAACAATCTCGTTTTGGTTTCCATGTTGCTGCAGGCACACCAGGGTGCCAGTGTCTAATTGGCAAATCATGCAGATTAAGCATTCTCTTGTGTTATAAACTGATTAAATACTTAATTGTTGAGGAGTTTCATCTTTATGAGATTTTTTTAAAGACATTGTTGTGATGTCTTATAAAATTAAATGTAATTCTTTAAATGATAGCTAATCAGTTACATTCATCCAAACAGTTTTATAAAGGATTAATTTCTAAAGACATTGCCTGAAAAGAATTCTTCCTCGTTAAAAAAAAAAAAAAAACTAAATTAAACATTTTGGGCCAAACTAGCCTGTAGATATAGGTTTAGTCACTTATTTGTGCTATCATAAAAAGCAAAACAGGAACGCAATACAATGAGATAGGATTTCAAAATAAAATTAATTTTGTTCTTACAGTCTCTTGCCTCTGTACTCCTAAAGAAGAAAAGGAGAGAGATAAGTGTTTAGGATGTTTTTATCCAGCCTGCAAGAGTTCAGTAGCACCACTCTTAACTCACTTAAAGATTCAGTTTGTTACTCTGCAAATGTCCCAAGAATAATTTAAATCAAAGAGTCAGAGTGATCGCTGAACTCGGTATGATGCTACACACCTGTAATTTCCACACTCACAGGGCTGAAGCAGGAGGACCAATTTCAAGGGCTATATGGCAAGACCCTCGCTCTAAAAAAGGGGAGGGGAGAAAAATATTACCCACTAGATAAAACTAGATATTTTTAGAATTGACTGTATATATGTTAAACCGTTATCACGGGGTGAAAGATTCCCTTCTCCTTGTAATCAGCCTATATAAAACTTATGGGAGGAGGTTCCACCCAGTCAAAGACTGTCTTTCTCCTCCCATGTTTCTGTTCTCTTATTAAAGCTTTCTTCCGTGTGGACGTCTATTGGAGAAGAGCAGCCTTCCTCTTTCCATGATCTTTCGCTTTCAAATTACTCCGCAATTGCTCTAAAGTCTCCTTAAATTAACATAGCTTTCTATCGACAAAGATTATCTTTGGTGTTTCGTTCTCTGTGTAGAAAGCAGGCCATTGTAAAACACTCTGTCTTGGCCAGTTAGGCCCTGCCAGGACTTTTCTAGCAACCACCAGAAATTTAGCACTCCCGCGACACCTGTGCCATACATAGCCTTTTCCCCTCTCTGTTAGCAGAAAGGATGGGTCATGCATGTTTAGCGGGGTCTTTGAGGATCTCTGAAGAGACTTCTTTCTCTCCTTATGCTGTGCACCTTTTCTGTCTCCCTGTACGCTAAAGATAGATTTTAAAAGTTGGTTCTCTGGATGCTGGAGGCAGACTCCTGCTCATCTCCCGTCATGTGCTTCTGTCCTCTTGCAGCTAGGTCAGCGCTTTGTTTTCCAGGGGTTATTGTGTTTTTACTTGCGTATATTCCTGTTTTGTTTTACCTGCTGTACTTGAGCACTGAAGTTGTTTGACCGCTTCTGAGGTACTCGCAGCCAAACCTTCTGGGTAGAGATGGTCTCCTCGGCCTCTGTCGATGTGACTCAGAACGTACTCTTGACTGCCTCCCCCTCAGACTTTGTTTTGCTTTAAAAAGGTATTCTCACGTTACAGCATCCTGGTTGTCTTGCTCATTTGCATGACTAACCCTCCTTTTAATGTTATTCTTTGTAAGTGTAAGAATTTATTTTTAAAAAAGCATCTACTTTTGATGTGCAATGTGCGCCAAAATAGCTTTGGCAAGTCCGGGCGCCGTTCTGAGAGGCCAAAGGCCCTCATTTGAATCTGAGCTGCAGCTGAATTAAAACTCGAGAAACTTGAGATAAGCGTGCCTAATTGCCTAAAGAGAAACTCAACGAGGAGGGGGAAAAAAATGTAGCTTGTTGATCTTATTTCTTTGATAATTCAAAAGAATCTTCAAGACATAACTGGACTCCTTAAACTTCAGTTCTTGAAATGTGATCATGGTCCACAATTGTCACTTGGCACATGCCCAGAAACACACATCTTTGCATGAGGCACCTGGACATCTGTGGCGGCACTGGTAGAATCAGCTAATTAACAACACAGGCTTAAACAGGCACCTCATCTGGCAGTACAGTTAGTTGCCTGATGGTGCTCAGCAGGATTTGGTAGTGCTTTTTATTTTTCTATCCTAATGGTCTGCCGCCCGCCTAATTTTGCCTTATTGTCAGTCACTACTTACCGCGGCTTGGGGCCCTCCCAGGAGGCTAAATTATTATCAAAGGATTAGGGCGATGTAGCCTTGCAGTTCTGACATTTCTGATTACTCGTCTATGCCAGAACACTAATTAGCTGTGACTAATTAAGAAAAATGCCCCTGCCATAGAAAACCATTTAAAAGAACCGAGAAGGAGAAAAGCAATTCAAAAGCTGAGCAGTGCTCAGCTTCGCTGATGCTCTTTAGATTTCCACCAGAGCCGTAACTCACCTTTAATTGTGCTCGGAATTAAGGGGGAGGGGGAGACACTGGCGGAACGGTTGGGAGATTTTTGCTTGCCTAAGAGAAAAAAAATGTGGCCGACACCCTAAGATGTCTCCGCGATGCTGAAATTGTCCTGACCCCACAGAAGGTGACAAGATTTTCACGTGGGAGAAATGTTTCTAAACCACCGCTTGCAGAATCTTCCGCTCTGTCACACACTGAAGCCACTAACATCGTGCTGGTGGAGTGCCCCTGGAGATGTTAAAACAGTGTTGAGCTTATGCACTGGTGTCGGATGGGTAGTAAGGAGAATGTGGAACCGAGAAGAGACACGGCTTCCTGCTTCCTTCACCTAGGCTTGTCTGGGGGTTCTAACTCTCACACGCAGAGTCTGGTACATGTAGAGTCTCACATGTAGAGTCTGACAGCCGACCTGGCATGCCTGCACAGCATCAGGCCACTGGTGGCTTATTACTGAAAAATGCCCGGGCTCCCTTGAGGCCAACATCTCTACCACTTGACCAGTGCAGTGTTTGTGCAGAACCGATAGCTGCTCTCCTTCCTTTCAATCCTAACTCCATAAGCAGACAACACACACAGCTTCCATGCCAATTTCCGTAGTCGCTTTTTGGATTCTGCTTCTGTGAGTCATCTCCTTAACAGCTCCTCCATGCAGCCCCCTCTGCAGGTTTGGCACCGTTTGCTGGTGAGCACAGCGGTGTCAGCTAGGTTGCCAATATTGGCTAAATCCACATTTAAAAAAAATCTACATGGCAAAGTAGCTTTTGGCAGAATCATTATTCAGGGTAGTTCCCGAATGATTTGACAGAAAGCTGAACTGAAGAACAACTCCTCAAGATGCTTATAAAACAGCTGACTCAACGAGAGCCTCTATTTCCTCATCTCGGTTCTTGCCTACGAAAGATAGAAATCGGAGTTTTGCTATCTTAATGTGGGCAGACTGCTTGATTTACGAAAACGAAAAGTTCTAACGCTCGCCTCATCTCAATTCTTCATGCTGCATTTTGAGCTTACTTCCTCCTTTCCTCTCACTGGAGAACAAAACACAGATTCTAGCGTCCTCCGAGGCAATAATCCTTCCTAATAATGAAGACTGTTATTACAGCGCCTGTCATATCTGTCTACTCCCAGATAAATAATCCCTATTTGTTTAACTTCTCATCATAGGCCCCTTCCCTAACCCTTTAATCATTGCCATGGCTGGGCTTTGAAATTTCTCAAGGTGTTCACTGTAGTGCTCTGAGTAGGGATAAGATACGGCATCTGAATGTGGCTGGACAAGATTCTTTCAAACCGTGTTCCTACAAACGCACGGATTCATAGCTCTCCCACATGGATGCCCTGCCGTCTCCTTGAACTTGTTTCTACTACTGTAGTTCTTTCTGCTGACTTTCCCTTTAGCCACTCCTGTCTGCGTTTGTTTCTTGGTATCGAACACCCTTTCAGGTGGCTATTGTGCATACCAAGGATGTAAAAGACAAGCCTACTACCCTATTCAATTGCCGTGTGTAAATAATAATGGTGAACACTGGAATACCAATGTTAGTTAGGTGTTAACTGTAGCACGTGTAGTTGGCTTCTAAACAGAAGAGACTCCAGCCCCTCTTATTACTCTCATTGTTTTCGTGCAGCCTGTATTTATTGATCACCTCTAAAAATCATTCTGTACAAACAGCCGGAAGCCTGTTGCTATCCAGTGCCTGCCCAAGAGGAGTTTGTATTCTAAGAGCACACAGACCTTCATGAGAAATACTTAATTTTCACATAGAGCATTCCACTGTTTCATCTACAGAGTAGTCACAGATGGATTTACAGATGAGAACGCAATGCAGGACTACATTGAGTACCCTTTCAGATCACTACATAGTGGTTATTTCTTTATTTCTCTCTGTTTCAGATTGGAAAGCTGCCAGAGATTTAGCACCAACGCAGTTCGTACCCAGTCCCAGGGTTTCACTGCCAAATTCAGAAACTGAAAGGTCATAGCACAGAAGGTCTCCCTTCTCTACCCTCCTTGGGTTCTTAGGCTCCAAGAGAGTCTCATGCATCTTCATAGAGATGTCCACACTTCCACAGCAATAGAAAGGACTCACAAAGGCAGCAGGTGTAGAGATTTCCCAGATGTGTGACTCACTAGTGGAAGTCCTCCTGTAGTACAGCCAGCCCCATCTCCAGAGATGTCCCAGAGCCTCAGATGAGCAGGTGACAGGACATTCTGGAGAGGCAGTTTGATGCTTGGGTGACAGTCTGGAAGCCAGTCCGGAGCTGACAGAATCCTACCTTGCATCGCTAATGTAGCTTCACGTATGAATGCACATATATGGACACGGACATTTTTTCATTCATGATTCTTTCTTCTTCTCATCGCTCGTCACCTAAAATGAAATGACTGTCATATGTTAAGCTCCATTTTAGTCCTATGTTCCATTTCTTTAGATAAATACAATGGCCTCCTTGATAATTTCAACAACTTTAGTATCTATTGGATTTTTGCAGTGCTAAGGTTTAAACTCATACTTGCAGGAAGTTACTCTACCAATGAAGCAATTTATTAAATACCTATTAATTTTTTTCTATTGATAAAATTGATTCAAAACAGCAGTGACGCTAACCCTAACACAATTCTGTCCTTTTCCTATAGAAAAGCCTATATATATATATATATATATATATATATATGCACACACAAATAGTATTTCATATTTTCAAATAGATTTTTTAAAAGTCCATCAACAAATTTGTAATGTATGTTGTGGTCCAAACACTCTGCCAAGGGCTAAAGATAGCGATCAAACTCAGGTTCTATGAATGCACTGCGGCTACTCACATCTTGTGGTGGGCTGATAAACACATTGTGCAGTATTATTATCAACACCTGGCTAGGATATGAGCAGCATGAAACATGAGAGCACCCAAGTCTCCCTGGTTGGAAATAGTATGTCTTTCATAGCAGACAATAATGAGTTGATAATAATGCTAATACCAAAAATAGGATAGCACTAATATGAATGAATAGCCAGGGCAATGGAGTTGGTAATAAAATTCCACACCAGTGGGCAAGCTGAGAAACCAAAGGCACAGAGAAGCCCAATCTAAGGCAGAGCCATCGGTTCTGTGGTTGCTGCACGCCCACTATGGGAATACAGAATGGTAGCCACTTATTTCATTCCCTGTATACTTTCAATACACGATTTTTGGAATGCTTCCCATTCACGCATACAGTAAATTCTCAAGCCTAGATCACATCTTGAAGTTAAATTGCGCCATTTAGTATCAATTCCTAAAGTTTACTATATCTCTCTTTAGGGTCTTATGTCATTGATTTGAAATATATTATTGACCAAAACTTTATATACCGTGTGTAAATTGCCATCCAACCAAAATTAAAATGGTCATAGTACCCAAAGAAAATCAACTCTTAATTTATTTCAGTGTCCTAGACATTTACAGACACTGTTATGACAGGAAGGCATACTGATTTTTGGTAAATCATCTTTTGGTGTTCAAATAGTAACCAAACCAGTATTCACCTATCATGAGTCCGTAGCAGGGAAGAGGGGAATAACTGTTTACTGTGTGGTACTAGCCTTATAGCATCAGAAGAGCTGTACAATGAACTGACAGAGGCAGTTGCCTACTTGATTGTAAATATTTTAAAACAATATCGATGTTGATACCCTGTATATAGTAAGGAAAATGTATTAAAATGAAGAGGCTTTGGGGCTATTAAAGAGCAATGAGCTAAATAGAGCCTCTGCACCTTGCAGTGTGTGGAGCCGGTGCTGTTCTATAAGCTACTCTGCCCTGGGGCTGAAGAGGACCTAATCAGAACTTCCTCACCTACAGGAATCATGGGTATTTAAAAAGAGGAAATCTGGAACTCCAATGGCAGTGAAGTTCGTTTCTGCATTCAGCAAGTGTCTACTAGATGCCAGCACTCCCTTGTTGGCACATCCTACCTTTTTCTTCCCTTAGTGAAATAAACCTGCCTATGGGAGGGAGAGGCAAGAAGGTCAGCTCAGGGTCACCTTCAAGTGTATTTGGAGCTCAAGGTCATCTTAAGCTTCATGAGAATCTTTCACAAAATAAATAAATGAACAGAGAAAAGTTCATAACTTGCAAAACATCAAGGTGTTTTGTTATACCTAAAACAAAACAAATCCCCCTAATCGTAAAACATCAGCTAAAACATGTATCATCTGTTCTGTGTTTAAGAAACAAACAGAACATGAGAAGAGCCACATGTATAAAGTTCTCCGATGTATGAGCCAATGATCTCTTCTCTATAGCTCAGTGTTTTGTTGTAGTTTAAAAAAATTGTGTTTTTTGTGTATTTTATTTTCTTCTTGCACAGGGGCCATGCTAAACTTCTCTGTATCGTTCTAATTTTAGTATATGTGCTGCTGAAACAAGCTCTTTTGAGTATTTCTTAAACATTACACGATAGGGCAAATAAACAGACTTTGTAGGGGGAGATTATAGAAGATATAAAATAGTTGTTTGACTATTCTAACAAGAAATATGGTTCTTCAAAGAATTTACTTATATTGCATATTACATTAGCAGATTTGTAGGTATATTTGGTGTCTGACAGATTGGATTTCTTAAAGTTGCAAGAAACTTTGGTGAGCATCTTTGGAATGATTGAGAGAGATCCCTTGGATTTGTCAAAGTATTGTGTTGTGTTCCATCAGCAGCCACCAGGAATTTAAGGGGTTGTTTTCTTGTTTTTATGCTAGAAGCTTCAAATTGCATCAAAGGAATTTTTGGTGACAGAACAGAAATCTAGCTTGTTTCCAGAAACGAAATACAATTGCATAATTATAGACGTAGACTTTGGAGCCAAAACATAAAATAAAAAGCTTATATGCTATATAGATCTGGATTAGTAAATTATTTAATTTAAATCCAGTGTTCGACTTAATGAATATGCAAGTATGCAAAAATGTTAATAGCATTTACTTTGTTGAAATTGATAGTTGGATTTAGTTCATTTTATTTAAGCCTCACATAAAAAGTGTCTGATGCCTTTATAATCAGAATTATAATATTGACATAAGGCTGGAGAAGTAGCTCAGATAGTAAAGTGATTGCCTAACATGCACGCAGCTCTGTCTCAACATAATTAGTACTAATATAAAACAAAAGCAATACAAGCACTAATCCACGTTTCTATACCTCTCATTCATTCCTCACACACTCCATTGTTTCATCCTTATAATATCTATAGTTCATTAAGAGAGAAAAGATGAATGGAATTAAAAGCAAAGTGACAGACAATAGAAAGCTCTAGAAGTCAAAACTTTCGTGTTTCTTTACTCTGAAAGAATGAAGCTATAGCCAAGCAGCATATACAAACTGATAGAATGAAAAGTTAACTTTTCCTTTCAGTTTAGTTTTATGTGGCTCACAAGTTCATTGTGCCTTTTTTGTTAAATTAAATCAAATTTAATTTAATTTAATTTCACAGTGTTTTTGTCCCATTGTTGGGAGTAGAGTACGGAGCCTCACACATGCTAAGCACGTGTTTTACCTTGAACTGTACAGAGCTATTGCGTTAGAACTAGATTACATGATCTGCACCTCCTCGTACAGGTGAGGAAACTGAGGCACAGACAGGTCGTTTGACCAAGTCACTTAAGCAAATAGTAGATTTGGAAGTTTGTACTGGTCTTCCTTCTATCCTGCTTCCCAGGGGCTATTTTCTTTTCCTCAGTGTCTGGTTGCTCGCCCTCAGCAGCTATGTCCAGGAGATGCCCTGGACCCCACCACATCCTCCATGGCCACCTCTGTGCCAAGCTGACAGAGTGTCAGCTGTGTAGAACACACCCTTTGTTTTTAGTTGCAGTGAGCTGGTTTCAATTTTCCTTAAACACAACCCTTCATCCTTTTCTCAGCTAAGGCACAGCCATAAAGGGCTCTGCTTGAGACTTAAAATTGTGCTTTGGAGTCTGTTCTGTGAATCTGGATAGTTTCAGTGTGATGCCTAGAATTTAGGGGTGGGGTGGCATTATTGTATCAAATTGGCATTAATATCAAGTTTGCATTTGAGTGTTTAGAAACGGGAAGTGAAGGAAATAGAGCCTCAAATATCATTACGTGTGCTGCTGGCAGAGTAAGGACGGAATCCCGATAAAGCGTGCGTGTTTTCCCTGTGCTGCTAAACTGCAGGGCACCAGTATTTCTAGAGCTACGAAGTGGTCCCAGAGGGTGGCTCATAGTTCTCAGTCATGCCAAAACCTTCGATGTTTTTAGATCTTTTTTGTTTGTTTGTTCTTTAATTCAATTGAACTATTGGATTTTAACGTTCACATTTACTAAAATGAGATTTCCTGGATTTTATTCCATTTCATCAGTGATTTGGCTCTTTAAAAATAGCCATTCCACCACACTGTAGTGCCCTGGAAAATATTGGTCCTTCCTCTCTTTTTCTCCCCTCCTTTCCTCCTTCCCTTCTTCCTCCCTTCTTTCTTCCTTTCTCCCTTTTTCCTTCCTTCCTCCTTTTCTCCTTCCTTCCTTTCTGTTTTTTACCTACTGAGACAAGCGTAACTAAGAGAAGGATGAAAATATACCAAGTGGTTGGGCCAATTCATAATCAATAAACATCTAAATACTTAAGCGGAAAACACATCCCAGATCTGTGCCATGGCGAAGCAGCTATTTTTCCTTCGCTGTCATCATCAGAGGCTGCATTCTGCCAGAAATCACTTGCTTGAAGCAGCCTCCATATATAAACCCTATGGGGTCTTGTGATTCAGATTTAGGAATATCAGCCACAGAGGGTCTAAAGGCATTGTGCATTAGTATGTATTGAGACCTCGTTCCAGGTGGCGAGCAGCTGGACTTTGGAAAAAATAAAACTTCCAAAATAAATGTGAAGTGCTTGTTTCCAGGCGATAAGTGTTATACTTAATGGAATCATCCTCCAAATGTTAGAAATGAGGCAAAGAAGGGGAGTTGTGCATATTTAATATATTTGTTTTGTATCTCCTCTAGTCAACAGAATAATGACATTCCTTAACTACTTCTCTTTAACTTGCATGAAGAAAGCACGGTATGTTGCTAAATCTCTTTTCACCGGCTCTGCGGAGAAACAACTTTAATCCTTGTTAGAAAATTGCCGAGGCTGAGGCTGACAAAGAGCTCATGCCTGTTCCATTGTTAGTGCTCCCGGGCCCCAAGAGCAGAGCCCTTTACAGCTGCGTGGATCCCGCCCGGCTCAGCTGCACTATTTAGGAGCAGAGGTTTGTCAATTTCTATTGACAATGGAGAGAGATTTTCAGGGCCTGTAGCAGTGCTGACACAGTTGGGGATCAATGCCAGCCATTCAGCCTGCACCCTCTTTCCTTGCTTTGGTTTGTTAATTCAAGACTAAAGGTCCACGGAGGGGGTTCAGGGTGTTTAAGAAGGCTGATGAACTGCGAGCGTTTATGGCCCTGGTGTGGCAATTTCCATAGTCAGTGGCAACTCCTGGCACTGAGGGAGCTGTGCCCCTGTTGACCCTCTCGTTATTAAAATGCACGAGGGCTGCGCTCCTCAATATTTCCACACTCTTTCATTGTCAATACCACCTTCTGAGCCCTTCAGCTTGTTGCTTGCTCTAAAGATCTTCTTAGATTGGGTTTGAAAACTTCACCTTAAACACTAGATTAGACTGATGTTCTGTTTTCCGTGCTCCTGTTGATTTGTTGAACCTTCCCAGGGCTGGAAAGCAAGTAGCAGCTTGATGGGGAGACGGGCTGCTAATATGATTTACCAGTCTACAGTCATGCACAATACGTGTGAATAAATACAGGGGTCTCACAGAGTCAACCCTGGCCTTTCCTTTTCTTTTATTTTTGCTTTAAAAGAGATATCTCAAGAAAATGGAGTGAGTGATGCATGCCCTTACAGGAGCTGAATGAACCACAAAAGGAAAAAATGAGCTTTTTTTTTCTTTTGGTTAAAGTGGTAGACTGCTATCATGTATTTCTGTAGAGAAAAATATATATAAAATATACTGTTGCTGCTTTATTCCTGAGTAGAACCAGAGCAAGGAGTAAAATGTAAACGCCATTTCCTGGGCTCCAGCCAGGCTGCGCCCTTCTTGTATGTTTCTAAAAGGAAAGCAGGTGGTCACATAAGTTACCTTATAAAATTAGCTTCTCGGAGTGAAAAAGACATTTCCTAACGTCCTGGCTCCTCTGCATATTCAGCCTCTCAGGGCCCCTTTTTCCCCCTTTGTTTCATGCAAAGGCTTGCTTTGCTTTGACTTGATAAGGCAAGTGAAGCTAACCCAATTTTGACTCTTCTCAAGATGAACAAAAGGGGGACCTACTGTATTTTCTCCCCTGAGAAAAGATTTGTATTAACTCCAGCATCAAAATATTAAACTGCAAGAAGTTTCTGTTTTGGTGGCTTTGTTGGGGAGGGATGAGGGATCCAGTTTCATCACAGGCAGGAAAGCTGCAGTGGAGTGGGGTGGTGTTGTCCCTAGCCTGCTCCTAGTAGAAGCTAGGTTGAGCCCTGAGCTCTAAGCCACTGTTCTCCCTAATCATTTCCTCAACTTAGCCACAGTTATTCTCCAGGCGACCTCGATTTAAATCAGAAGCGCACATTCTGAACTGATGGGATAATGTTTCCTGGAAGCCTTTGCCTCTGGACTGAGATATTTGACTTAAAGTCAGATGACAAGGAAGCAGCTTCAACACTTCCCTTCGCTGCCGTCCCGTTCGTCTCTATTTCTATAGTTGCATTTAGATTATGTTCTTCTCAAGTTCATGCTCTCTGAATTTATAATTTGGGTATTATGTTAGAAATCTTAGATTAATAATGTCCGTGTTCTCCTAAGTATTCTTTTCATTCTAGCATTAGCATAGAAATCATTCATACAAGATGGGAAATGAAATTAAAATCATTTGAAATGAGGATTTTTAAGAACATAGAAGTGTATGTTGAGTGGTTTTCTGGGAGTGTTTCATTTCTCTCAGACTTGTTCAACTCACCATATACCTGTATAGGCTAACGTATTGGCTGCTGCCTTGGACAAGCCTTTAAACAGTGTATATTTTCTCTCCTCCAAAAGAAAGGAGAAAATTTTTATCCCATACAAAGAAACTAGAATATCTAAAATTCTAATTCATTTTGACAGCATTTTAAGTTCCAAATTGTCTCTTGAGTGTGGTGGCAATGGGGTAAGCGTTTTGGTCCTGTATGCTAATTCAATACTGTCAGTCATACCCGAGTGTTCAGCTACATCAAAACAGAAGCCACCAGGGCTAAGTACTAAGTGAAAATAAGTGAATGTCAGAAATGAAAGGTTGTATGTATCCGTAAAAGATTTTTGAGATCTCACATATCAGTTGAAGTGCTACATCTACTAGCCATGGGCTTTATAAAAATTTATGAGTGTAGGTATCTGAATCTTATAAAACTTTTTAATATATTTTGACATGTGCTTAAGAGGAAACAAATTTTCGTTAGGAAAGAACAGTAACTATTTAAGTCTCAGTCTAGTCTGAAATGTAAAACTTGGAATTCAGTAATCTATTTGGTCATATTTAGTAAATCGGCTCATTTTAATTTGCTTATCACATTTTATGCATGCAGCTTCAATAAAGTAACAAGTTCATAGAAACAGATGAAATGTGTTACTAACTCATTTTTTACTTGTACTTAACCTGTGATTTCTTGCTCTGTTAAATTGTCTTGCCGTTAAATTGTCAATAAGTCCAAGCCTGGATGAATTTAAAACTTGCAGAACTTAAGATTTACAGAAGTTAGATTTTATTGTGTGTTAATAATATGGAGAAAAACATACTTAAGATTTTTTTTAGCATCTGTGTTTGGATTCCTTAAAACAGATACAAATATGGTGTGTCGCTATGCTTAGGTATACAAGCAGCACACAGAAATCTCTCTCAAAACATTCCTTTCATTTTGTAAACGCCATATTGATGTAGATATTTCTCTGTAACCTCAGTGAGCGGCAGCATTAGTATACCGTTACCAACCCCGGGCTCTATCATGGAATCATTGAACCCCTTAAAATGTCACAGTTAATATCAGATGCCTTTTTGGAAAATAGGAGACCAAACCATTCTTATGATTTTTTTCTGATCATTGTATATTATATTGCACAGAAACAGGGAATTGCCTCCAGAGAATTTCAGTTTTTTTTCCCTCAACAGGGTTGTAATAAATGGAAAAATTATAAAGCCTCCAAAAATATTTGCAAAGCAAAGCAGACCTTTCCTTTCATAATCTGGGTAATGACGTATGCTTTGTGATTCTTACTGCACAAGAATTCTGTCTCGACAAGGCTCCTTCCTGTGATCTGAGTAAATCTTGGTTTAAGTACTGTTTAAACATCTTGGCAACTGCCTCATAACTGATTTATTACAAAAGGATGATCAGGGATCACCATTTAGTAAACTGTGGGTACTTTTTGCCATCCTTCAAAATGTTATTTCTAGGCATTGACATCACGACTTATGTTCTAACACTCCTACTGTCTGAATTTTTCATAGCATGAAGACCAATAGGAAATTTCCCTTTAAAAATGATTTACCTGGTGTGTGTGTGTGTGTTTTCCCCCGCAGCTTGGCCATCCATTCAGTCCCACAATATGTATTTAGTGCCCATTGTTACTTACAAATTGCAAAGCAATCCGCTAGGCTGCAAAGTGCAAAAACACAGTTTCCCATGAATATGTTACAGCTAAACACTGTAATGCTAATTCGTGTAAAGAACAGCCTGGGTCAGCTCAGCAGATATGCCACCCGAACGTACAATTCTGTTAACAGGAAATTATAGCATTATTGACTTCAAGTGCTGATCTGTGGTCATTTCAGAGTGCTTCATTACCCTCTCATTACTGAATCTGTTAAATGAATACTGCAGAGATTGTTTTCTTTTTCTGTCCCCCTCTCCTCCACCCCGTCCTTCTCTCCAGCAATGGTACAGCAATTCCATGAAAGTCATTTGTGTGTGGCTGGCTGACAGACTAGACCTTCAGCTTCATATTTACCAACTGAAGACGCTCATCAAGATTGTGAAGGTAAAGGAGAAGTGTTGAAATTTAAATTGCCCACCCAAAGCTGTAAAGAACAGTGATAAGTTACCATCCCACCAAAAGAGGGATGGCAAGGTTGCCGTAACTGAGTGGTGGATGTAAGTACTTATAGTGCAAGACAATGTACATCAGTCTCCCTAGCACATGTATTTGAGTGTGGTTGGTCCATAATGATTTTACATTCATTGGCATAAAAATAAAGTGCATTCCTCATGTTTATTGGGGTCATGTATTAATCATGGGGTCTTTTGATTTGCACTTTCCAACGAAATTAGGAGAATGTGTGATTTTTACCTTGCCCTTTTAAGACATTACACACGGTCACTGCCTGACTCTTTTTGGAAATCTGACTCTCCTTATATGTAAAAGATGGCCATTTTGAGTGTTAGAGATCATCTAAAATGGTTAACACCAATCTTACATGCACTCAACAGAACACTTGGACTGTCGCCTATAGGTACTACCCTATATATGTTGTCTTTAACGAGTGGGGATTTAAAATAATATATCTATTCAACATAATTTTTTCACTTTGTAAATTTTAGTGGAGGCCAAAATTTACTTCAAGATTAACTTGTCTTAAAATTGAAGCAGTATTTTAGTATTATAGCTGAAAACAAACTGATAAACAAGGGTTTTTCATACAAAGACCTATATATCCATTTTGGTGTTTTTATTAGTGATGCCTATGTAGATGTAATATGTAATGTGTCATGGATGTATGATCACGCACACAGTACTTCTCAGTGTGCCATTTTGACCTAAAACTCTTAGTCCCCTGAGGATTTGCCAGAACTAAAAGTCTTTTGGTAACAGCCTAGACCTGTGGAATCAGGAACTCTAGTGATAAGACTAAGTGATCCATAGATCCCAGAAGACTAATTCCATACTGAAGTTTGCAAAGTACCACTAAGTTACAGCTTTAAAATAAGTTTCGAGGCACATTAAAAATTTACCACCATTCTTTTGGTTCCTACAGTCTACTTCAAATACAAATTACTTTGTACTACTGACCCACAGTTATCGCAAATCATTATCACACCTGAATTCTGTGCCAAATTCAGATCTGGACTATTTGAATCAAAGGTAGTAATATGATCAGTAATCAATAACAAGTAAAGTTATTGCCACCCATGACATTTTCATATTCCAGCCACATATTTCATTAACAAAACATCCTCATTTCCTCTTAGCAGGTATTGCTTGTTTACAAAGAGTGCACACTGTGACACGTGCAGATGTGGCCTGCTTCACCATCACTTCTTCCTTGTTTTTATGAATGTAACTTGGACACTTTCAACTGGTTGGTTTTGCATAAAAGACAACCAGAATTCTGTGTTTATCTTACATATACATATATCTGTTGATGCCACAGCCCATACTGTCACTTAAATGGGGCCAAGCAGCCATACTTCAAGCTTCTGTCTGTCATGTTCAGGATGCCAGGAGTCATATATCCTGACGAACATCAATTGATGGTTAGCTAATCTCTTTGTTTGGGGAATTAAAATGTTCATTTTTTTTACTTGTTCATCGTTTTTTTTTTTCAGAGTTATTTCTTTTCTCATGTTAGTACATCTTAATAGGTAAAGAGAATGTACCATTTTTCAGCTTATTGAGATGTAGTTGACAAAAATGTCTATAATCAAAGTGTACAACATAAGGATAGTTAATAACATATACATAAAAATTGCCGAGAGAATACATCTTATCAGTGACTACTTTAATATGAAAGAACAGTTAATAACTTTGTAAGTATTACAGCAGCATTTTCATTGCGCTCTAAACCAATGTTATGTCAGGATGATCTCCATTCGTGGCTATAAATAATGAAAACTAATATGTGTAGTTAAGTTTCATAAATGTTTGATTTTATTTTATTTTTACTTTTTTCTGTGCTTGAGATCGAATCTAGGACCTCATTCATGCTAGGCAAGCACTCTGTAACTGAGCTGTATTCCAAATTCATTTCATGCATTGCTTACTTTGAGACACTGTCTCACTAAGTTGCCTAGGGTAACTTCCGACTCTCTCTGCCACCCAGGCAGATCTTGAATACCTAGGGATCACCGAACACTAAGGTCTGAAATTATGTGTGAAGATTTAACATCAGAATGATTTCTCTGAGATGGGGAAAAGTAAAATCTCCAAATGATCGAAATGGCTGTTGATTTATGTTCTCCCTCCTGGCCATAAAACATTTTAAAGCAATTAATATTAATCGGTGGCTTGTTTTGCCAGGAGAAAGGAAACAAGTAGCCCCCTGTGGCCAGCCCTTGTCTTAAGGAAGAGCCAACAGTGCCAGTGTGGAAGCCTGAGAATGCCCAGTGTTGGCAACACATTATGAGTTAGAGCTTTCAAGGTCCTGCACTGCACCTGGTCTTCTGGTTGTTACCTTCTTAACAGAATAAAAAAACGGTCTTCACCACATTGAAATTAGAAAACCTTTGGCTCTTCACATCCTCAGTTTAAGTCTCCCAGGGCTAATACTTAAACTAAGACCAAAGGAAACTATTCCAATAAAATCAGAAAGACAAACTTAGAAGTTTAGTAAGCAATTGTCTGTGGCACAATGCAGTATGGCGGTCATCTGTAAGTGAATAGTTCGTTGTGTGCTTAATGCAATTTTGATCTAATTAAAAAGACAACAGTCGGCTCTAACATTAATGTTTTTGTTAATAATTCCATATGTATTAGTTACCACAGTTTCTAGGCAATATTCATATTTCAGAGATACTTCTCTGGTTTTAAATATGCTCTTTTAGTGGTACTTATGAATCAGAGGTCAGTTTATGACCGCATCGCAGTAAGTCTACCCCACTTAGAGAATATGAGGGTGGAAGACTGTGTGTGCCTTAAAAGAACCTGAGATAAATTTCAATAATTCCAACTTAAAAGTGGAAATAGTTTTAATCATCTAAGAAAACACACTCTCTGGATCTGCATCATTACTTTCTGTGGAGACACTGACCCCTGATGTTGTGCAGCGGTTCTCCGGCTTTAACTTAATTTTATACATTGGTGTGGGTTTTTCTTTAAACATAGACTTATTTCTATCCGGCGATCAGATCAGTAAGATTACATTGCCCTCCACCCTTACCCTTTACATATCACTTCTGAAACGAGATGACATCCCAGGCACAAGTCAGGGAAAGTGGGCAGGAAGGTACACTGACACCACTCCGGAGCTTCCACTACCTTGTGGTACTACTGCTTTTCCTGGAAAACTGTGGGAAGTGGCCAAGTGTGCTGAATGAGGGGATAAATATTCACTTCCTGACCCAGGTGAATTTTGCACTAAGTGCGTTTAGTGCAAATGCTTGAGTCCTCTGGGATTTTCTGAGTGTTCCAATGGAAGTGTTTAGACCATGTATGCTGTTAGGCTGTAATTCATCAAGAGCATCCTTCTCTTTTGTATTTACAATCATATGATATTGGACAATGAGATTCAATATCCCTTCTGATTTGGCTTTCTTTCATCTGTTAAGTATATATTTAAAAAACTGGCTGCTAGTAATCACTTAGAACAATGACATCAACTGAAACATTGAAGTCTATTCCTGGTCCAAATCTAACAAGTAGCAGAATTGTAAAAGATGCTTATCATTAAAAATGCATTTCAAAATTCCTTAGCATAGGTAATCTTTATGAGTTCTTGGTTTCTCCATTTAAATAACTAGACTCTTTTCTCTCACTTTCAAAATCAAGATTTCTATTACTATTATTAATATAACAGTCTTGTTGAGTCATAAAAATGTGTGAAAATAATTACACTTTAAACATAAGGGAAGAGCTATAGGTTGTACATTTTTTCTACAGGAAAAAAAATTGAAGAATCACTATAGATTGGCTAATGAGATGGTTAAAAAAAAAAAGGTTCTTTCTCTCCAGCTTGACAACCTGCATTGATTTTCCCAAGATCCATATAGTAGGAAAACTAATTCCAACTAGTTTTCCTCTGATATATGCACACATGCACACAGATATGCACACACATGAAACAAATGCATGTAATTTTAATTTAAAATAAAAAGAATCACCATAGAAAGAAATGATAACATTAAATTTTATGTTGTATGCAGTCTGTAAATCACTGTTCTAACGTGTAACATAGCAACTCATCATTTTGCCAAAAATGTATCAATGCTCATTTTACCTCCTAATTATTGAAGCTTTTTCTCAGAATCATGGAACTCACTGTTCTATGAGCATTTCAAAGAAAATAAGATAAAAAAAACCTTATAGGCATTTTATATACATATAATATATTATTTATACATAATATAATGCATATATAATAAAAATTTCCAGTAGCATAATCCAAATAAATGTGTTTGTAATTCATAAGTGCATAAAATGTGAACTTGTTTTACTCATATTATAATTTTATCCCCCAACACCTGCCCCCCCAAAGTAATATGTTTGATAAAATTAAGTATATTTTTCAGCATAAAAGGAAAATTGAAAACCTAAGAAGTTCTTCCTCTTAAAAACACACACAAGCATATCATGTTATCTTTGTTACAGACTATTCCATACTAAACCCTGTGCAATTAGTAATGTTTGGAGAAGGGGGATTAATTTGTCACCTGGTAGTCACAACATTTTGATCTGTCCATAAGGACTGTAGCTTGAGGAGCACTCTCCAAAGTCACTCATCCTGTCTCCTCCCCAGAAATACACTAGAGATGATTGACATGGGCACCCACAGTTGGAATCCATTAGTGGATTTCTCCCATAATTCTGAAAGGCTGTTCAAGTACACAAACATATGTCTGCACATATAGGCATGTATGTATGTGCACACATCTAATCAAAGCAAATACTCTGTTTTTCTTCCAGAAAACCTATAGGGATTTCCGATTGCAAGGTGTGTTGGAGGGGACCCTGAACAGTAAGACGTACGACACTCTGCACAGACGTTTAACTGTGGAGGAAGCCACAGCCTCTGTTTCAGAAGGAGGAGGACTTCAGGGGATCACCATGAAAGACAGTGATGAAGAAGAGGAAGGCTGATGGCGCACAGTTCCATAGACTGAAGGCCTTAGCATTGTTTTGTGCACCTTGTCCTTGTAATTGTACTTACTTTCTTGACCAAATAAAAATGCTCAGCTTTTTTTAGAGAGTGAACTTGGAGATACAGAGAGAAATGCCAAGTATTTTTTTGAAAGAAAACCATATTCATATGTATAGCTTGACCTAAAATCGGCTTTGCTCGTGACTGGGACTTGAAGTTCTTCTGTCTTTTAATGTTGCTTTCTTTCTTTGTTGCTGTTAGTATATTTGGCTTTCCTTTTTAACAGTCCTAACAAAATAATGTCCTGTGTGTCATATGAGATTCCTGTCTCCTACGAAACGACATTGTGAAAAGCCATCCCTGGTCACAGCAACAGCTCTATTGTACCTCTGTCAAAATAGTGTGCCTCCCAATTATAATTTAGGTACAATGTCTGTTCTGTAGTTAATTTTCCAGTGTTGTGATGGGTACAAGCTTTAGCCTTGGTTTTCATAACTCTGAATTTGTCTGCCGATGTAATCCTGGACTTCAAAGAGTGCCATGCCCAAATATAGCATAGACTGTCCCCAGGCTTACGTCCTGTTCCTTTCTGAATGTTCCTTCATGTATACAACATTACTAGGTGTGCTCCATCAACATCCCGTACTCTGCTTCTAAGTGTAACTGCTTGCAGGCAATAAAGATCCAATCGGTCATAGCAACTTCTAGGTTTCATTAAACTTAAATAGATTAAATGCAGTAAAAGATATTTGCAGTATCTCAAACATCCTCTTCTCTGGCTCTGTGTTTTTGTTTTATTCTGTGATGTTTCGTTTTCAGTCAAATAAGCAAAAGTTACAGACATCATACTCTGTAACTGGTAGGCCTACAATCTGATAGAAGAATTGTTTCAAGTGCACACATTCACAGCAAAGAAAATGTTAAGTACCTAGTCAACTACTGTATATTAATAATAATAACAATCGATAGCTAGTAGTATTAGTAACGACACTAATTTTAATTAACAATTGGCATTACTGGTAATAATTCTCTCGGTGTTTTCTTGATATTACTTTAAAGGATATAGTGTTATAATTTGTAATTTCCCTCCATCTTTATTTTGGGGCTTTTCCTAATCCATACACACTGGCATACTATGCTACTGCGCGCATTCACAACTAATGTTTTGTTTGATGTGGGATTTTGATTCCAAGCTAGCCTGGAAGTCTAAGGTTCCCATCACCCTCCTCCCTCGGCCTCCTAAGTAGCTGTAGGCATTTACCAACCATACCTAACTATACTGACAAATAACTTGTTCAGTATCGAAATGAAAATGCTACTTGAGTTTATCAACTGTTATGTGATAACATACCAGAAATGCCTTGAACTTCCAAGCTTGTTTCTCCTGTTGTGTCTCATAGATGGGGGCTAGGGTGATCAGAATGGTCCACAAACATCTGCTTTATCCACAGCTATCACATAGCAACACTTGGTCCTGATGTTTAGGTCCTAACAGTAAAATGACATGATACAGGTGAAAGAAGACAGTTTCCTCTCTTTTCCTTGATGGAAGAATAAGTAAGGACTCGCTGTTTTTGAGAGCAGTTTGGCCACAGATACATTCCCTCCTTTTCTCCACCAGCAGTGCCCTTTGCCTTAAGTCCTAAGTACCCTGTCATGTGACCCTTGACTCCCCAGTGGCACCTTCAAAACATAAAATTGCTCTCAACCTGGAAACCAGTGTGCACATGCACATGTGTGTGCTTGTACACAGGGAGTTGCACCCTTGGGCGTAGGCATCCTAATGGCACACTTCTACTGCTGACCTACTCCAGAACCCCCATTGGCAGTGAACTCTCCATTTTCTTCGTAGTGTTGGTATCTGGGTAATTGACGCAAGTTGTTCTAAAATGCCCTGATGACCCCGCCCTCTTAATTCTACCAGAACTCTTTAAAACAGTTACTATGTGTGCAAAGAAAAGGTCTAGTTGGCAGGACTCCCAAGCAAGGGGAGAAACAAGTGAAGTAGGGACAGTATTAGGGCAGATATGAGCTGTTGCAGCCTTGCCCATGGTACCTCAGCCTTGGGTTTTCTAAAGAGGGCGACACTTTTTGCTCCTTTTTAAATGCTTCATTCCCTCCTTCCTACCCATTTCGCCGACAGCTAGGACGACAGCAAACCAAGCTATGGACCTGCTCATGTTTTCACCAGCTCCAGTCACGCTGACCTTTGAGTCACAAAACGGTATGGACAACGTATTTTAAAGAAGTAATGGAAAAAGAAGAAAAAAATGCTTCAGTGACTTTTGCCCAGAAAGTCTCTTTAACCTAATGAAAATTTTCTTGAAATGTCTTAATTGTTCGTTGATGTAGGGGGATCCTTGTGTTGGACATCCAAGCAGCTATTAAAACAAAATCGGTTTTAGGTGGTATTATTCTTTGGAAAGTACTTTTAGGAGGAAAAAGGAAGAGTTTAAAAACCTCACAAGTCTTGTAGATCTTTTGAAGTGGGATCACTCCTCGTGAATGTATTTAGGGAAAAGTAGAACGCTGCTCAGGGCGTGTGGGTGTGTAAGTGAGCGCAATCAGAGAGAAGTTATGAACCCATCCGCAAAAAAAAAAAAAGTGTTCAAACGTTTATTGAAGAAAGATCATAACGACGTCATCCTCCGACAGGAAACAGTGCCACACAGCCCTGAGTAAACTCTGCGTCACCAGCTGTTGGGTAGTCGGTGCATTCACGTATCTTTCCGCTTGAATTCCCTTTAGCCAGTTCTCATTGTCCCTGGCTCAGGAGAAGAGATTTCCTGCTAGTTTTCTAATGCCCCTTGCAAAGGGGTTTTGCCCCCCCCCCAATTACGCCCCTCCCGGGTCACGTGACCTAGAACGGTCCTCCTTCGCACTCGATGACCCCCACCCCCACCCCAGTAACCGGGTTTACCGCTCCTTCCAGGTTCGTGGGACAGTAAAAAAGCCCACAAAGTCGTTTCCTTCACGTGCTTTACTTTCCAAATGCGGCGCTGGGGCGAGCAAACGCTTGCGGGGACCCCAGGCTACCACAGTAACTGTGGCAGAGGGCACTTGGAAGTCGCCGCCCCAGCTTTCCTTACCCCATGGCCCAGAATCTGGGGAAAGTGCCTTATTGAGGAGAAGATGAGAGGAGGACCTTAGTTCCCTTTATTTCTTAGTCTTAACACAGAAAATGGAAATTTGCCAATCAGGGTTCTTGAAGGCAAGTCACAGATGTGTGATCCTGGGAGGCACTCAGCAGGTCTTGCGCTCCCGAGCCTCGCAGCGACTCCAAGCAGACACCTCTCCCCCTACTCCAAAACTTGTGGACGAAGGCAGGTTCCCTGCCCCACCTCAGGGTTAGGCTATCCCTGGGCTATCCCACTGTTAGCAGAATGGAATGCGGATTTGCTTAAACTAATCCTCCGAATATTGAAGGGAGCAGAGGCCATTCAGACAGGGCCTTTGCAGACTTTGAGAGTGGGGTTCACAAGTCACAAAAGTCTGTCAAGCATGGGCTTGTGGTCCTAGCAGACTCTGAAGAAGCAGAAGTTGAGGCTCAGCCCTAACTACTTAGCAAAACCCTGTCTCTGAATAGAAAAGGGAAGAGTGCTGAGGTATAAACGTATATCTCAGTGTCAGGGCATTATCTTAGCGTGTTTGAAGCCCTGGGTTCAATCCTTTATAAGGTTTGAAAGGTTCCATCTGCCTGTCCGTGTCCTCCCGCTCATCCTCACCCCCCCCCTCGTGTTGTGTCCCCTTTCCCGCCCCCACACAGGGTCTCACTACTGTAGCTTTGACTACCCTGGAACTCACTCTGTAAGCCAGACTGACCTTGAGCTCACAGAAATCAGCCTGCCTCTGCCACCCAAGAGCTGGGATTAAGGATTTACTAATTTAAAGGGCTATGGAAAAGTTGATCTGGCAGTAACATATCCCCCCTGCCAAAAGTCCAGCCTTAGAGTCAGAAAAATCAGTCTGAACTGAATACAGTGGACAACACCTTTTCCTCATATCTGAGTCCTGTTTGGGGCACTTAATAAGGAAGATTATTCTAAGGATTAGAATCATGTTATACAGTTCTGGTTGTTATTAACTAGTTCTTGGTGGAGTGATGGATTAAAAAAAAATGGTGGGAATCCATCATGGCCCAGCAGGCACCACCAGTTTCACAAGTCATCCTCCCTGAGGCTGGCATAGGTTCCTTTTGGCTCACATTCAGCTCTGAATCTCCAGCCCCACACCTGTGATGTTTGTGAACTGGCTAGGATTGTCCTGTTGCAGCTTTGTAAAGGGGATGGGAGGGGGAAAGGTCAGGCACTGCCACAGCAGCCCCTGAAGCTGAGGCTGCTGAGGGAGACAACTGGAGACACTCTGGATCTTTGTGGGAATGGTGGTAAGTGGGGAGAAGGATGGTCCAATCAGTTTCGTGCCAGACAATAAACGGGAAACCCTAGCTTGTGGACAATGCAGTTAAATTCAGATGGCAAATGGGGCTGGGGGAAGGTACGTTAATATTTTGTAAGTGGAAGGAGGTATTCCGAGTCCTAGAATAAGGCTGCAACAGAAGCAACCATTTGCAAACTAAGAAGCAACAGGACAGAGAGACAGGGAGGGAGGGAGGGAGGGAGGGAGGGAGGGAGGGGGGAGTCAGAGGGAAAGATACAGAAATCCTCTGCAGTATTCACCACCAACACACACCCTGTGGACCAAGGCACAGCGCAAACATAGAAACATTGGAAGAACAACAGGTAGTGTCAGGGCTAGCCAGGATCTAGCCCCAGTGGATTGCTAAACAAAACATTCCAGGACTGAGGAAAACTCAAACACCATCGGGGCCCAGCACAGAGCAGAGTGTATATCCTCTGAGAATCTCTTTGCCCTGGTGAGGCTGGGACACAGACAGACAGTGAGTGGTCCTGAGGCCACATACTCACCAAAGAGAAAAGCGAGTTTGGGACTAGGGCTGTTTAACCTGTGGACTATTCCCCAACCCAGCCATGACTTTTTAATAAGCCAACCTATAACTTTCTGAATCCCAGAACTGGGGACTGAACACCTTGATGCCTTCAGTCTCCCTGTACTTTGCAACTTTACAATGAAAGGTCTTATATTTGTGTATTTATTTGTGAGTAACAGAAGGGTAATATCAACAACAGCAAAAGTCTTTTAGACTTGTCTCCAATTCCAATCTACATTGTAAGCCCCCAGATCAGGGATTCTCACTACCAAGAGGAAATGCAGAGTTATTCCAACTGAATAGTTGATCTCTAACACCCTCAGACACAACAGCTATTCCTCCCAAAGTGCAGCCTGCCCCGTTTGTTTACAGAGACCATAAACATAGATGCCACCAATACACTCCTGTGTAAAAATTAAAAGTGATGCATCAAGCTATTTTAGTTAGCATCCATTCACATGGAATCTGGTGTGTCTTTTAGCACTAGCCCCTCCACCCCTTGTCCCACTCTCTTGGGTACAACTAAAAGAAAGAAAAATTGTTGTAATCCCTTATTTTTCTGTTCATGTCTTTTGAAAGGCATTAGACAATGCTGTATTGTTTCTGGTGAGTGTGGTAGAGAGAGAAGGGTAAGTTGTATTAAAGAGTATCATATAAAAAGATTTTTTTTTTAAAAACCTAGTTTGAATATATCTCAAAAAGTAGAAAGTGAAACAGGGAGTATTCAGGTGAATCCTATGAGAACAGAGCTTTAGTTATGTCCTCCTAGCTGGAGCTGCTAGTACTTTTTTTTGAGCTACTTCAAAGTTAACATATGGAAGAAGTTCATTCATTGTCATTCATTCAAACACTATAGGTTTGTTGCTGTTACACTGTGGGATTACAGGGTGTGTTCTTTCATAAATGAGAGTAGTCCGTGAAAAGTTGATTGACTTCAGAAATGTGTAACTGCTTCATAAGAAGTGAAATCTGCTGGAACCAGATTGGCATCTTTTTTAAAAAGGCCTTTTTGAACAGTTAATTCCCGAGTCTGCAGAATAGTGTACCCTGGGGACTACAGAGCTGGATGCAGGAGAGGAGGCCCCCAAGGACAAGAAAAGTCCTTGGGATGGTCAAATAGAATTCATAAATGCAAACCTTACATTTGTTTTTAACATTTCCGATTATTTGGCCTAAAATCTGCCATCGAGAGGCAGGGTTATTTTAAAGTCCATTTGTCTGAACAATTTAGAAAAGTTTCTAACTTTTAAAGCCATGCGCTGTCTTTTCATACATAGGGTTATCTCTGTTTAAGTTCTTTTCTCAATCTTCCTGTCATTCAGGGATGAAAAAGACTTTCCAATGTAGTCCCATTTTACAGGAGAAACGTTCAAGGTAAAAGAAAACCACTAATCTCCATTCGGAACCAGGAGTTCACTGTGTTCTGTGTGGCCTGACCCAAGCAGGAGCACTTACGGTAAGGACTCCAAAGAGGGATTTGTATGTGTTTGCACACACATGTGTGTCTCAAGGGTTCAAGACAAATTGGTGTTATGGATATTTATGAAGAACGTTCTTAAAAGGAAATGTTACTTTTATCTGTCCTGGATAATGGAAGAGTCTAAGCTTCTAAGAGGAGAAAGAGTCTATTCTGGTAAGTAGAAGCCCAGGAAGGAAAAAAAATGGTGGTTTTTTAGATAAAATTCCCAGTCTTACAATTTTAACCAAAACTTTGGAAATTAAAATCACTGACAACTCTTCTTGGATTGGATGCTAAAGAAAGCTGCCAATTCTGTAGATGGATTTTTTCAGAGAAAAGCAAAGCAGTAAAATGCAGGAGACAGGGAAGAGAGAAGGAAACCAACTTTCAGGCCCCTAGGATCACATCTCCCACAAAACACACAGAAAGGCTGTGTGGTCTTGTGTATGGATCCCAGACACAGTTGGAAGGCATAGGGCAGTGCCTTCCTCTTTGAAATACAGGAATACTGGGATCCCACCAACTTTTCTTTCAGATATTCTATGGGGAACCATTAAGAAGGTGCCACAACTCCAAAGCTACAGAGAAACCCTGTCTCGAAAAACTTAAAAAAAAAAAGAAGGTGCCACAATAGGGTGCTGAATCTTAACTTCCCAAAGGCATCTAAGTCAAACACACGCGCGCGCGCGCGCACACACACACACACACACACACACACACACACTGAGAGAGAGAGAGAGAGAGAGAGAGAGAGAGAGAGAGAGAGAGAGAGAGAGAGAGAGAATGGGGGAAATTATGAAGCCTGTGTGTTTTGTAGCTTCCCTGCTCCTCACTGGTTCTCTGTCCTGTATTCAACTTAAGTCTGAGCCCTTTTGACAGTGGTTCTCTTGGCAGGAGTTGAGATATTCATTTACTTCAGGTATCAATAAATTAGAACTTCCTATTCATATTAAAGACTAACTAGTCTGCTTAAAATAAAACATCAGCCAAATAAAATGACACTGGGTCTCTAGGAATGAAAAGACTCCAATTATTACCGCTCTCGCTGCCTTTTGTACGAAGTAAATGCTCTTAATTGAAGGAAGAAAAAAAAAGTCTTTTGCAGTTGAGAAATGTGGACCAGCACTACGAAAGGCAATTTCTCTTCCTCATCTCTCTCTTATTTCCTCTCCTTCGGCAGTGGTGTGAAAGTTCAGCTACTCTGCGTCTGAGTAAAGAGCTCTAAAATGGAATAACGTGCCAACACCGGGAACACATCCAGGTCCGCGGTGCGAAAATAAAATATGTGCCATTGAATTATTATTTTTGTCCTTTAGGTTTACATCTACGCCCTTGTATTATGTAAATTTCTGAGAAGCTGTGAATCACAGGGTTAGGGAGAGCCCCCCCCCACACACACACACAGGCGCGCGCGCGCACATACACACTCTCCTCCTTCACAAGCTACACAGGAACGACCTCATTCAGTCTTTGAATGATTCACACAGCCTTGCCCGGTTCTTCCAGCTTTTTTCTCTACAGGCACTTCCCTTCCACTCTTGACCCAGACAGCCTTCTGGCTTTCGTGAAGTCAAGCTGCTAGCCCCCATCCCCCAGGTCACCGAGTGCCCACAACAAGTTGCTGGAGGTTCTAGGTGTTTCCAGGACCCTGGTCCTCTGTGAGACTAGTGGCCACAATTAACCGGAAGGAGTTAAGAAAGATTTCTAGCAAAACAACGGGAAAACTTCTAAATCAATTCAGACTAAGAGTGTAAAATTGTTTGCTTGTTTGTTTTGAGGTTTTTCAAACTCGATCTCTGTAGGCCAGGCTGACCTCGAGTTTACAGCGATCCTGCCTTGGGCTCTCTAAACTCGGGGTTACAGGCAACAAACATGTCCATCCAGCAAGAAGGATGGGCAACCCAAATTGATATTCGAAAATGTAGTAAGAGACCTTGATAAACGGTCAAGCTTCTTTCTTCTAGGGATTTCCCTAGAGTAGGTTGTTAAACTTCGGTGACAAACCCACTCCTTAGGAGGGTGGGGCGAGCTAAGATGGCTTATCAAAGAGCATCTACCGCTTTGCAGTGAAAGGAGCTAGAACCCAGCTCCTTCTGCCCCTGAAGGCTGTGGAAGACAGCTGGAGGTGGCCACCGGAGGAAGGATGCCTAGTACCACTGCCATCTCAGTTCAGTGTTAGTGGAAGTCTGGGGTTTGGCCGAGGGAAATCAGGACTCAGAAAGACAAACTGAAGCGTGTAACTTAAATAGTAAGATGTAAAAGAGATCTCTTGTTAGGAAAATTTCTCCTTGTCACTGGGACGGTAAGGACCAAAGTCAGGCCAATTACTTCTAACCACCAACCAACCGGTTTCAAAGTAAGGAATCTCCAGGAACTCAGACAAGAGTGGAGAGAACACACACACACACACACACACACACACACACGCTGCTGTAAGACATTTCCAGGATATACTGAGAAGTGCTACAGGTACTTTGAAATAGTTTAAGAAAGGGACCTACAAAACTAATAATAATAACAAAAACAACAGCAAATCTTTCGTTCCTCCTGAGGCCTGCCCTACAGCCAAGTCTGTTTCCGTCCACCTGACCTGTAGATTGACTGACCCTTCACTTACACCCGGAGTCGTCAAAGCCTGGCTACTAATGAGGGTCCTGTTCAAAAACTTTTCAGACGACTTCTCGGTCAACTGTTTCTAGGTCTCGTAAAAATAAACCCGCGCCCCCTCCCGAAACTTACAAGACTCCCCCTCCTTCTTCGTCTTCTGCTAGTGGAGCGGGGAGGGAGGAGCACGATTGAGCCGGGGAGGGGCTGTAGGGCCAGAGACTGTCCTGAGGCCAGAGTTCGGGACCAGATCGTCCGCAGTCACGCTGGCCTGACCAAAGGTGGGGGCCGTGCCCTGGGGAGGCGCCGCGGCTGTTCAGAGCTGGGCGGGACACGCAAGGTGCTGCGGGCGAGCGGGAAGGTCTGGCAGCCGCCGCTGGAGACTCGCCCCAGCTCTCCAGCCCCCACCAAAGTCCCAGCTTCTAAGCAGTTGCAGCAGCTCCACCTCCCTCAGCCCTGGAGACGTCTTTTTAGCCGATTTTGTAAGCGAGAACTAAGCAGAGCAGAGAGTACGGACAGGGACGAAATTTCAGCTTTCGAATTTTACTTCGGGCTGGGCTCTGGCAACTGAAGCGTAACCGAGGCAGATCGCCTCTATCCTCCACCTCAAGCGACTGGGAACACAGGTTACCTGGGCAACTGGGGCCCGGGGCTTCCAGGCCGAATGCAGGCGGATGGAGGCTGAAACAGCCAGGGGCTGCGGGTCAGCGCAGGGCGTTCCCGGGCCCAAGCGGCTGTGGACGGGAATCCAGGAGGTAACTGAATTCGTAAAAGGCTCTAGAGATTTCTGGCTCACGGATTTTGATTTGCCTATATTGCTTCTCTATTGCTATAATCTCATTCTTCACTCTGTGTTATTTCAATTTCTATTATCGCCTTTCATTTCACGGAATCACTTCTGGAAAAAAAAAAAGTTTGAACTTAACACCGAAACTGCTTTAAAACCCTGGCCAAAATCAAGAAAGAGTCGTGCTTTATGTGGAATATGGTTTTTATTAGCCACTAAAGGACTTTTTAGGAATTATCTGGTAACTTCTGCGCAATGCTAATCAGTCAATTGCATGAACCAGCTTTTCTATCATTGTAGACACGCTGTCCGTATGGAAGGAACAATTACTTTAGGCGCGTCCTTCTGTACGTCTTTGCCTCTCAACTTTCACTGGCACCGTTGCAAATTACAAGCAAAACGGCTGGTTTTGATTGCTTGACTTTTAAGCTGCTCCGCGGAAAAGTTGAACTCCTTGTTTGTGAACTTCTTTTTCCACCGAGTCCAGGCCTGAGAAGAGCGCACGTAACCTTGCAGCCGAGAGGGACACGCCTCACAGGCCTGTAGGAACGGGTGAGAGAAATCTCAGTATTAGAGTAGGGATAGAGACACCGACCAGCCCTAGAAGCGGCTGACGGGGCTACCTGCCGCCTTTTTGAACACCCCTAAGTTAGACCGGTCCACTCTTCCCTTTACAAACTGATTTAATATGCAAATGCTGCTTTGAGAGGAATGATATCATTGAATTTAAGGAAAATCCTAATATAAAAGAAATAGTAACAACTGAGGTCTAAAGACAAAAACAAACTGTTCTCAAACTCCCCCAACGCGGGGGCGTGGGGGGGGGAGAGGGGGCGACTCTTCAGTTCAGAGTCCTAACTGGTGACAGGTTACACAAAATTGTCAAGGATTCTTTTTTAGCACAATATTTGTATTCATTGTATGAGAATTTATTGCAATGTAATTTGGTATTCACCCCCCCCCAGTCCTCTTCGCCGGTACCCACCTCAAGAGTTCAGCATCATTCACCAAATCAACTAAAAGCAATCTAGAAACCTTAAATCTGAAGCCGTTCTCCTCATGCTTGCTAATGTGCTGCAAAGTGAGTCCCACTGTGTATCCCGTCCTTAGTCTGAAGTATACAAAAAGGTTTTCTTTGAACCAAGCAGACCTTGTTTGTGTCCGACCCCAACACCATGTCTCTATCGCACAGCAGAAGAAATAGGAAAACACCCATGCCTGACAAAGACTGCAGAGGAATGCAGGGATGCCTTTTCTCTTGTAGAAGCGACTTGTGTCGCTGGTAGTGTTATTTTCTTAGACAGGAAACAGTGTGGATGCACCCAAACATCCAGGATGCCACAATGATTATAGCAATAGTAAGGAACACTGACTGTTAGCGGCAGAAGGTTGCAAGTCAGGGGTGCTTGTTGTGTCGGAAAGCCCTAAAAATATAGGTAGTGGCAAATCAATGTCCTTGGCTGAAGATCTGCTATGTTATCACGTTTCCCAATTCATTTTTTAATTAAAGAAAAGCTCACCAGTATTTTGTGAGTTATTAAGGAAATAGTAAAAAATTACAGGACAATTAGTGACTATCTTCTATTTTGTTTTTTAAATTTTAGATGGCAATAATCTTTACCCTAAAACTACCAGTTTATGACAGGGGCCAAGTAAAAAGTTTGATGGATATTATATAAGTTTTTAAGAATTACAAAGGACACAGTTAAGACAACACTGAAATAGGTTAGATTTCCACAGAAAATGTAACTTTCAGTTGTTATGTAGTAGAAAGATTTTTCTTATTGTTCAGGTATCGATTCCACTTTGTTATTAGGCCTCCTTACATCAAGGGCTGTTCTGGTTTCTTGAGCTGTCTCATGCTTGCCAACCTAAATATTTAAACCCAATTTGCATCTGGGTTTAAAGTTGATGGGTAGGGCACATAAAATCAGTTCTAAACAAACAAACAGGGTGATTATAGGATTCTCCAAGAAATTTTAAAGATCCTAAGTTTCTATTTTGCTATTAACTGAATGAACAAAGCTCCTTTATGTCCCTTTAAGTAAATCAAACAATTTAAACTGGTGGAATCTCAGAGAAGCTTCTAAATCTTCCAAATTTATGCTCTGCACCTGTTACTGTTTCTGTAATTTCAAGTGTTTGTAAATAAAACAAAGTATTCATTTCTGACATTAAAAAAAACTGTCCCTAAATACATTTTGTATTTTAAGAGAATCTTGTACCTTATGGAACGCATATTTAACGTTAATGCATGTTTTGGTTATTTACTGAGTGGAAAATATTAACAAATATCGACATATTGAGACTTGGATTTGTAAAACACATCTTCGGTCTTTGGGGTTAGTAATATCAGGGCTATCTCAAGAGAAAGGAAATAACTGGTGCCTGACTATATTTACTCAAATGACATTTTCAAACGCTTGGCATAAAAGGCAAATCCCGAAAGGCCAACGAAAAGCGAACTATTGAAATGTTAAATATATAGAACCCTTAGCTAATATTTTCCTCTTTTAAAAGCTAATGTCCGCCGAAGAGGAAATTTATCGAAGGCAAATAAAGGCTTTTTCCCCCGTTGAGGAGAAGAGAGGGGGAGGGGAAGAAAAGGAGAGGGAGGGACACGCGACAAACGTAAAAGAAACTGGTGGCTTTCAGTCAAGGAGGCAGGTAACGCTGCATAGGCCCGCGAGTTGCTCGAGTCAGCTGGGCGCTCCAAAGCTTTCCGCGTGGGAGCGGTTTCTCGCCTCTTGGCTTTCTTCCTTAAACTTGTACCGGCGAGCGAGGAGTGCGGCAGGAGGGAGAGTTTTCGCTGTTGAGAAGGGCAGGTAGGAAAGGGAATCTGATCCGCCCCCAAAGGCAACAATTAAAGTCTTAACCTCTACCCATCTGTCGTGGGACAGGGACACCCCCGCCCTGCGGCCTTTCCTTAAGCAATTCGGGTTTTGCACCCTTTGTCTGATCAGGGTGAAGGACCGAGGTTTAGAGGCCCCAAAAACATATCGAACGAACATTTCCGGTTGAGGGAAACTGAGGCCAAAAAAGGCCTCCACAATGCCTGCCGGGTTTGTGTGGGTTTTGTGTAGCCTCTTCCTCTCTGTCCTGGGTGTCTCGCCCGGGACTCCTGCTCCTCTCTGCTTCACCGGTCTTCCAGAAGCAACCTGGATACCTGAAATGAGACACTCCCTGGCCTAGCCACTAAGGCGGGCCTCCAACAGCCAGATTTTCCCACCATCTGGCTTCTTAGCCGCCGCAACTTTCAAAAAGACTTCTGCCGGCCCTTATTTTTTTCAGTGAATATTTCTCCGGCTTCCACTCGGCGGTTCTGCCTCACTGTCAGGTCTCAACGACTCGCTCTTTTGGTTTCCAGCCCATTGGTTTTTTTTTGGCAGTGGCTAAATTGGCTTATGCCAGGTCAGGTGGGGCGGAGGAGCCTAGGTCCCTGGATTGGATTAGAAAAGGGGTATGGCGGGAGAAATACTTGAAAGCCAGTTGCCTCTACTTGAACCCCATCTTGGCACCTTTAAGTAAATTGGCCTGGGGCTCAACCGTCCAAGGCTCCCACCTCCAGTTGTTGGTCCTTTCCAGGGCTCCCACCGGGAGGACAGCACAGCACACTCTTGGTCAGATACCTGGGCACCCAACCCACACACTTTAGAGTAACTCACCAGGCGGGTGGTGCTTGGAGTTTGCCTCCAGGCGGTGAGGCTCGGGGCTCACAGCTCAGCGCTCCTGGGGGCGCAAGCTTGAGAAGCACGGGGTTTTCCTGCTACCTACAGCCTCTGGAGCACGCCTAGCCCCCGGACTCTGCTCCTCGCGACAGCAGGCTCTGCTCCGACTGCGGGGGGCGGGGGGGGGCGGGGAGGCGCGCGCGCTGCTCTGCTCTGGCTCGGGCTGGAGCCCCCAGGAACTCGCTCGCTGGGAGCATCAGCTTCTGGCATCTTCACGGAAGCCTCTCACAGCTCCCGCAGCTCAACCCCGGAAATTTGGGCCCAAGGGCGCCGGGGAAGAGAGCGCTCTTTGGGGGCCACGCATGTGGCTGTGATCACCGCTTGGGGCGGACGGTTCTCTTAGTTCGTCTTTACGCCCAGACACACTAGGTGTGGCGGACCCTGACTGCTATTGAGGCATGCAGACACTGGTAGCCGTGGTGGGGATCGTTAGGTTCTATTTTCCCTCTTGGCTCAACATTTAGAAAGCTCTGCTCGGAAAGAGCCGTGGGCGCAAGTTCTTTGAAGAAATGCTTTTTCGGGACTCTCTCTGGAAACTCAAGGAAGCGCGCTCTCGCGTGTGTTTGTGTGTGAGTCCGATCCGTGTCTAGGTTTCTTGTGGTGTGACACCTGCTCATTCCTTGCAACTCCTCAACTTTGTGGTGCTAGTGCGTCTTTCCCAGGACTATTGCCATGGGCATCGCTTTTACAAAACCACAAACACATAACAAGCCTCCCAAGGCCTTTAAATCTCATGGGCATTTTGGGAGGCCAGTTACCTGCTGGCGTCTTCCAAAGGGTCCAAACGCGGTTCGAGCCGTAGAGACTCCAGGATTCAGGGAACGAGCAGCCCCCACCCCCGGGTCCTGGAGGGCGAAAGTGGGTTGCGTAGGAGGCAGCGTGGCGGATCTGGGCTCAGCCGAACCAAGCAAAGGAAACTCGGCTTTTGCCGTCAGAGGCTTCCTGGTCATGGCTTTCTAGAGCCTGGCGTTTGATAAATATAGCCTGGCTTTTGCCCCTGAATTAGACTCTGTTTCCTTATTTAGCCCTAGCACAATGATTTTAGATGATGTCACTTAGAGCTAAACGAGAAAATTGATCTCAGATTTGCTTGGCCTCTAAAGCCTGGTTAAGCAGATTGAGAATTAAAAAGACAGAGGAAGCAAGGGGGAGGGGTGACTGAAGAGTAGAGAAGTGTGTGCGGGCTAGTACTTGCGTGTAGGGGAGGGCACTGCGCATTGCGGAGAGCGCCCCCGCCTCTTCTGGGCGGGGGAACCTCTCTCACCAATGAAAAGTAGTCACCGACTGCAGAGAAAAAAAAAGTTTTCCTGTTGACTGTTGGAAGCGAATTGAGCAATTATCTAGTTTACCTTCTCCTCTTGGAAGTTAACGATTGGCGAGATCTTGGCTGCGTTATTGACACAACACTTTCTATTGATAGAAATAAGTAGTGATTGTCCCCGAGTCATTGGTGCGCCAAGAACTCTGCGATGGGCTGGCAGGAGTCCATTGGGCTGGGCAGGCAGGTTCGACTGGTGATGCTGGGGAGGAGGAGGAGGAGGAGGCTGCTGGTGGTGACGGTGCCTGTCCTCTCCGCAGGTCTGTGACAAGCAGGGGACAAGGCAACGACCGTGCAACCCAACCCCGGAGGACGGAAGCTGGCGACTCAGTCATGGACAGTAGCTGCCTCAACGCGACCACCAAAATGCTAGCGACTGCTCCAGCTCGGGGCAACGTGATGAACACATCCAAACCCTTGGCTTTCTCCATCGAACGAATCATGGCGCGCACCCCAGAACCTAAGGCCCTGCCGGTCCCCCACTTCCTGCACGGAGCCGTGCCAAAAGGAGACCCCAAGCACGCCCTGCATCTCAGCTCGTCGATCCCCTGCATGATCCCTTTCGTCCCCGTGGCGTACGACACGAGCTCCAAAGCCGGAGTGACTGGCTCTGAGTCCCGCAAGCCGAGTCTGGAGGCTCCGGCGCCGCCCGCGGTGCCCTCCGCGCCGGCGTTCAGCTGCAGCGACCTGCTCAACTGCGCGCTAAGTCTCAAGGGCGACCTGGCCCGCGACACGCTGCCACTGCAGCAGTACAAGCTGGTAAGGCCGCGTGTGGTCAACCACTCGTCCTTCCACGCCATGGGGGCCTTGTGCTACCTGAACCGAGGTGATGGCCCGTGCCACCCGGCTGCGGGCGTGAACATCCACCCGGTGGCCTCCTACTTTCTCAGTTCCCCTTTGCACCCACAGCCAAAAACATACTTAGCCGAAAGGAATAAACTGGTTGTCCCGGCGGTGGAGAAGCTCCCTTCGGGTGTAGCTTTCAAAGACCTGTCCCAGGTTCAGCTGCAGCATTATATGAAAGAAAGCGCCCAACTTTTGTCTGAAAAAATCGCATTCAAAACCTCGGATTTCAGTCGCGGCTCTCCTAATGCCAAACCCAAAGTTTTCACTTGTGAAGTCTGTGGAAAGGTATTAAGCAAAAAGGACTTTTCCCTTCCCTTCCCTTCCCTTCCCTTCCCTTCCCTTCCCTTCCCTT
>JABTXL010008822.1:18641591-18663963 GCA_025134845.1 Neodon shergylaensis | reverse complement strand
CCCTTCCCTTCCCTTCCCTTCCCTTCCCTTCCCTTCCCTTCCCTTCCTCCCTCGATCCCATTTTAGTATTTTGAGAGTGGGGGTAAAACTTCCTTTTCTCTCCTTTCTTCCTCTGTCCACTTCGAATTCAAATCTCTTGGTCATCTAACCTGTTTCTATGTGTTTATTTTTAAGGTCTTTAACGCGCACTATAATTTAACCCGTCACATGCCGGTGCATACAGGAGCCAGACCCTTCGTTTGCAAAGTGTGTGGCAAAGGTTTCCGGCAAGCCAGCACCCTTTGCAGGCATAAGATCATTCACACGCAAGTATGTTCCTCTGTATAATTTTACCCAGTAGAGTTCGGAACTGTTTGCTCCCCACTCCCCCAACCCCCCCCCCCAAAAAAAGCGGTCGGCAAAGCCTCGCTCTTAAGCAGAAGATCTGTTGAACTGTGCTGGCTGGACTGGGGAGATGTTTTGTATTGTTGCCTTTGTTCTGTTTAAAAGCGTCGGGGTGTTAGTGTATTGTGCTGGTAGGACTCCGCATGAAAATAACAAAGTACCTCAAATTAAAGGCTCTATTCTTTCCTTTCTCTCTGTTGCTTAGGAAAAACCTCACAAATGCAACCAGTGCGGTAAAGCATTTAATAGAAGTTCCACGTTAAACACACATACCCGGATCCACGCGGGCTACAAACCATTCGTGTGTGAATTTTGTGGCAAAGGATTTCATCAAAAAGGTACTGAACCCAGGAGACGACTTCTCATATTGGGTCTTTGGAAAGCGGGATTGAATCTTCTCGATTCAATCTTGAAAATGACCTGTAGGTGCTTACCTGAGGAAGGGTGCGGACCAGAGTTAGAAAATACATATTTGACACATCAAAGGGTACTTCTTTGTAACCTCCAGTTTTCGTTTAGTATAACTGGATAAATGAATGTATATGAAATGTAGAAGAAATAAACTCAGTGTGCTCAAAAATAAATGCAGGAGAACCAGCGCCCTGCACCCTGGGTCAGAGCTGTGTTAGCTCTTCAGCCTGTCTCCTTACCTTGTATCCATCTTCTATCTTCTTGTCAAGCTCTATTCTGAACCTTATCCCGACTACTTTTCTCTTTCAGGAAACTACAAAAACCACAAGTTGACCCACAGCGGGGAGAAGCAGTTCAAGTGCAATATCTGCAACAAGGCTTTCCACCAAGTGTATAACCTCACCTTCCATATGCACACTCACAACGACAAGAAGCCTTTCACCTGCCCCACGTGCGGCAAGGGCTTCTGCAGGAACTTTGACCTCAAGAAGCACGTTCGCAAGCTGCACGACAGCAGCCTGGGGCTGACCCGCACTCCTACTGGGGAGCCAGGCAACGATCCGCCGTCCCAGCTGCAACAGCCGCCGCCCGCACCTCTGCCGCCATTGCAGCCGACGTTGCCTCCTCCCGGGCCTCTGCAACCCGGGCTTCACCAAGGCCACCAGTGATGGAGGCCAAAGATCCTTCACAACCCCAGCGGGAAGGCCCCCACTGCGGAGGTCGGCAGACTAGGGTGGACCGCTTGGTCTAGGCTCTCGTGCAAAAATCGGGGCACCTTGAGCCCCTCACTTTCGGGTAGACCAGAAGCCTCTACATTCCTTGGCCTTTCGCCTCTTGCATGCACCTGCTAAATGGTTTTGTGTATTATATTCGATATAGGCACTAACAATTATGATACATTTGGAGGGGCTTATTTCAATTTTTTTTAAGTTGAAATGACTTTTCATCTCGGGTGGAGAGATGATGTTTGTTTTGTTTTGTTTTTAAACACATACGTGCTGTATTTATTGAGATCTGTATTATTCTACCCGGGAATGCTGCACCATTTTAATTTTATTATTGTATATATTTCCATTGTGTCGATTCTGCTGTCTCAAAATGCCTGCTAGTTGTTCATAATTTTCTCCTTCCCTGAAGCAACGAAACACGGTGTGTATGTTCTATATACACACGGATGTGTGTGCCCGTGAAGGCACGTCCAGTGTTTGTGAGCACATACATATACACACACATAACATTAGATAAGAGTGGTTCATTATGAATGAATTTGAATTTGGGTTTTGATTCTTGCACGTCGAAGTTGATTCATTGACTGTTGGAAATAAATACTTGGAACATGCTTATTTAATCAACAAACTTCAAGCCTTTGTATTATTCAGCTAAAGATCCCTGGCTCCGACTTTCTCACCCATACTCATGTTTTTATGATTAATAATGCCTACTAATTTGTTCTGAATATTTACCATATGCAAGCAGTCTGCCTCTATGTTTTTGGGCAAGGTTATGAAATATGGTTAAACTCTGAGACCGAAGATGTGTGCCTGATAGATTTGTGGTACAAAAGGTGGGGACCTTGCTTCTAGAGGAAGTGTTGTCTCTCTCCAGCATTCTGAAGACTCATACTGACTGGTACACAGCTGGCAAAGAGAGCCTCCGTGTTTTCAGATGTGTGCACATGTTTATAGCCGAGTATACTTCCATTCAAAGAGGAGACATGGATGAAAACCAAACCGTGGCCGGCGCCAGGTCCTTGAAACGCTTCAAGTGTTAATCAGCAGCTCCGCTGTGCGCTGGCGCTCTGGTGTTTTCTAACTGCAAGTCTCTCCTGTTTTCTTGCCAAAACAGTGAAACAACTGCTAAAGACTTTAATTAAGAGGGGTAATTAGTTCAGATTTATCAAAGCCGGGTTGTTATACTATTAGCTGCTCAGTAGAAGCTGCCAGACAAACTCACAGCCCTGCATAGAAGTCCTGTGGTAGCGAGCCTCGTCCTGGGGGTGAGGCTGCTGGGGGCGGGAAGGTAGGGTAACTACAGGATTCCCACCGGGCATCAGTCCCCCCCCCCATTACAGTCCCCGCCGCCTTGTGCTGAGTATCCCCCCCCACACACACACACACACTCCGGAGCTGCTGCCCGGGCTGTGTATCCAGAAAATCCACCCAGTTTTCATAGGGCAGACTCAGTCTCCTGAGAGCCAACCACTTTCTTCTCCTGCCTGGAGCAGGATGACCTTGCCAGTCCGGAATCACCCGACAGCTGGTGGGTAGCATTCGTGCCTCACTTTTAATCATCACGTAGCCCACTAGAAAAGGATCGGTCGGTGGGGCGACAGGCCACGGGTGGAAGATGAGCAGAGGCCCACGGCAAGGCACAGCATCAACTTTCTAGGTTACTAGAATTCTTACTTCAATCAAGGCCGCGCAAAGGGTACTCTGCTCTGGGTGCCCAGAATGGGCTAGGAAGGAGCTGGAAGAAGACAAAGGCGCCAGCGGGTCTTCTGAGCGGAAGGGGGTGTGAGAATCCCACTGGGACTCTCTAACGTTGCCTGTCCTGGAAGAGAGGTGGGAGGGGGAAGTGCTGGAGCGAGCTGCAGCCGCAGGGTTCCCGAGAAGGGCAGCAAGGATTTAAGGTTTGGTTCGCGCGTTCCTGGGGCTTTCGCCAGTGGGCACATCCAAATGCAAGTGTGAACAAGTTAACATCATGAGATCAAATCCGGACTTTTATCTCCCCGGTCTCTTCACACCCCCACTTTGTTCTTTGTCAACAGACTTTCGACCCATGTTAGATTTGACTTCGGAAAGCATGAGAACTCCAGTTAGATTCCGTATCTTTATGAATATGACATCCGACTTGATCTCCTCGTTCCAAACGCTGACCACATTCCCTTATGGTTGCCAGCGCAGCAGTAGAGAGTGTGTTGAGAAATGTCTCTTAGGTGACAGGCAACTGCCTTTTCAAAGTGACTTCCTTGGCTCCTGAAATCATTTGTTCCTTTGAGGATGAAGAACGAGTTCAGAGGTCGTTATAACTTGCAATGTATATATTTTAAGTTCAAGGGCAGAACGGGGCCTTTGCTTCTTGAGCTTATCCTCAAATTAGCATTCAGACTTAGTCTCAAAACTTCGGGTGAAATGTCCTTTAGGCATGCAAGGCGATGCCATTGTTATGAGGTGGAAAAGCAAATGAACATTGTTGAGGAAAGTACCTACACCACAGAATACTTGTTAGGAGGCATTTATATGGGCATTTCCATCTCCTAACCCATGCCAGAATGCTTTGATATACTAAATAAAGACCTGCCTCACCAAAGATTTTTTTTTGTTTATGATGTTGAAAGAAGAAACGGGAGAAGGATGGGGTGGGGGGAATAAATGGGGTGGGGAGAAGGCATGGGGAAAGGAGAGGGAGGTAGGGACAGAAGGACGGCAAATAGAATATAGGTGCTACAGTGGGTCCATAGCATGAAATGACTTTGTCTAAGGTTGGGTGTGGATGTTGCAGTGTTTCCAGTGAGGTTTACAGGGGAAATGGTTGTCGTTTACTAACAGAAGCCTGGAGTGTTGGTAATTACACAGAGGAGGTCCAAAGGAAATTCTGTAAAACTGAGCACTCAAGAGAAGCACTTGTCAGGAGATCAGTGAACTTTGATTTTTGACAAAGCTCTCCAGGAGTGCTATAATCAGGGAGTACCCCTTAAAGATAATATGAGCTCAGGGATTCAGTTTATGGGGGCAAAGGGTAAAGTGGGACACTTAACAGATCGTCAGTGGAAGACCTCACGGTTCTTCTGTTTCTGGTAAATATTAAAAGGCGATGCCCTTGCTTGACTATCTAACCTCTATTCATTTGCACTTACATAGATTTTAGCGCTTGCTCATAGAACACAAACCCTAAAACATATATGCCGCAGAATGTGACCTTTTCAAAACCCATCTTCATTAGGTTTCATATTGGCCAGTAAATTCTTTCATATTTCTTGAAGGGTAAGGCCAGTGTTCAGATTTTAAAGTAGAAAAATGACTTCTTTTCAACTTGGTCCAGAGGAAGATAGTTTAGGCAGGTGCTGGGATGAAATTTAAAGTTGTGATCCACTGGGATTATATGCTTTTGCTTAGTTTTTAGAAATCAAAATATTAGAAAACAGAATTAGCAATGTAAATAATTAAATCCTTCCTGCTTAATATAGAACCCAAACTGAGATTTCTAACAACGTCTTACTAAGTATAATAATTTCTCCAGGTTTCCAAAAGTATAACTTAGAAACAAGTTTCTCTGCAAAACTGGGATTGAATACTGGTAAAGCCATTGCTTGTTGCTTGTTAGTGATGTCTGAAGTCTCACTTTTTATAGAACACAGGCAAGATGATGCACACCCTTAATTCCAGCACTAGGCAGGCAGAAGTAGGTAGAGCTCTTCTGTGTGAGTTCTTGTCCAGCCTGGTCTACATAGGGAGTTCAAGGTTAGTCAGGAATACAGACGGCGACCCTGTCTCAAACAAACAAGCAATCAAACCAACAACAACAAAACAGAAAATAACTAACTTACTATGCAACAAAGGCTTAATTTCTAGAATTATGCATCTTGCTTGACAGATTTCACCTTTATGTAAGTTATATAAGGCATATTAATTTCGCTAAGACTGGCAACAGCTTAAAGACCTGACCAGTATATAAATGTAATGGGCCTGTTTTGTGTTTGTAAAAACACCACAAAACGTACAATTATAAGTTATACATGATCTCAAATCCAAAACTGAGGCAGACAGAAAAAAAAATAAAGTTTTCTTTCTCACTTTCTAAGCTCTACTATTGGATGAATCTTTATTCACTTATTTTTGTTTGTGAGGTTTGCTTTAAGGCACAATTGCTTGTTCCCTTACCAGAGTGCATTGTAAAGAGCTTGGAAGTCAATCTGAATCCTAATTGGGTAAGAGTATGAAGCTGCTGGATCTCAAAAGAAGTAATTGTTGAACCTGATAAAATGCTGAAATGAAATTACTTTTTATGCTGGATAGTTTATGTCAACTTGACACAAGCTGAAGTCATCTGAGAGGAGGGAACCTCAATTAAGAAAATGCCTCCATAAGAAGCTACAGGCAAGTCTGCAGGGCATTTTCTTAATTAGTGATTGATGGGTGGTGCCATCCCTAGGCTGGTGGTCCTGGGTTCTAAAAACAAATGCAGGCTGAACAAGCCATGGGGAGCAAGCCAGTAAGCAGCACCCCTCCATGGTTTCTGCATCAACTCCTGCTTTTCTGTTGAGTTTCTATTCTGACTTTAAATAATGGTCTACAACATGGAAGTGTAAGCCAAATAAACTCTTTTCCCCCAACTTGCTTTTTGGTTCTAGTGTTTTGTTACAGCAATAGAAACCCTAACTAAATCACTTTGCCATAAGAAGTTATTTGATCTTATTAGATTAATGAAAAACTAAAAAGCAAGCTATTTGTAAGTAGAGGATATTTTGCTATGAATTTCACAGTTTCAGGAATTAAAGCACATGCCTATTACAGCTCCAGAGCAAAGTAGAAACCAATAACTAATGGCACACCTGTCAACTGGACTTGTGATTACTTCAAAATTGCCTGTTTTAGCCAGAGTAGGGTATCTCACTCCACTCAATAGGGAAGAAGAGGAAGAAGCCCAATATCTATATGATCTTGCTGGAAAAAAAAATCCCTCTATTGTTATGTTTGTCTGTACTTTTAAGACATGTTATAATGGGGTCTGAGGAAAAGTCAAAATTTACCACGCCACAGCACAGGAAAAAAGACATCTCAAATGACCAGGTACAGTCTCTGTTTAAGACTGAAGTAGCATTCGCGTCAAATAGCTCATTTATTTTGTTCTTAGTGAGGCTAAATTACTAAGTAAGTGGAACAAGATTCTTCTGACACAAGTCTCCTGGCTTAATACTTTGCTGTCCAATCAACAAATGTTGTTCACGGGTGCTAATCTGTGGGAGCGGGAAGAGTGCACAGCAAGCTTCCGACAGGAGCTGGACTTCTGTCACAGAGTGAAGAGGAGCCATGTGGTGGTCTACGTCTGTTCTTCATAGGAATAATAACAGGCTGTTTCCTCATAGAAATTTGAAAGTTCATTCCAACGTGTGGCCCTCTAGTCATAAAAACAAGGAAGGTGACATCTTTGGATAGCTCAAAATTGAAATGAAGTTTATTGGTCAAATGGGAACCAAATCCAGAGGGCATGCAGTAGCCAGCTTGAGCTACCATCAAACAGACAAACAGGCCACAGCAGAAAGAATGCTTGCCACTGTTGCTGCTAATGATGATGACTGTCAACTTCACAGAAACTGAGTTTGTCTGGGAAGAGAGAACCTCAACTGATAAAATCCTTCCGTCAGACTGGCTTACAGGTAAGCATGTGGCATTTTCTGGATTAGGGATTGGTGTGGGAAGGCTTAGCTTACTGTGGGTGGTGCCACCTCTAATTATGATGGACTGTGATGTGGAAGTATTAGATAAAATGAAGCACTTCCTCTGCAAGCTGCTTTTGGTCATGAGTTTATCACAGCAACACAAAGTACAGTAGGACAATGGGACATTTCTTTTTTTTTTTTTTTTTTTTTTGGTTTTTCGAGACAGGGTTTCTCTGTGGTTTTGGAGCCTGTCCTGGAACTAGCTCTTGTAGACCAGGCTGGTCTCGAACTCACAGAGATTCACCTGCCTCTGCCTGACAATGGGACATTTCTATCAACCCAACTCAGGCTTAGGGAGTACCACAGAAGAGGAAGCTGACAGAATATAAGAGCCAGAAGATGGGAAAATGTGTAGCAAAAATACATCTTCTAGACATGATGGCTGTTATAGTCATGAACTCAGGATAGCTGTGGTTATCTGTAGAAGAACAGTAGGTGACTGGGCCCATCACTAGTACATCATGGACAGAGGAGGGTTCATTGAGCTTCCAACCCTCCTTTGGGGTTAATTGGCAGTTAATATTTGCTGATGTAGAGGGTGTCATTGTCTTCAGTGGTACAGTAGCCGCTGGTCAGTTGCCTATATTTCAGTAAATAAACTCCTACCGCCTCTCTCGAATAGGTTGCTAGCATTCAAGCAACCCTAATTAAACTCAGCTGGCCACATCTAGAAACAGGACATGAAAATAGGAGGAGGACTTGTCGGGGGAGAGTGGGGGAAAGAAGAAGTGGAAAGGTGAGAATTACAAAAATTCATTATACACATGTTTAAAACTGTCAAAGAATTAAAAAAAATAGTATGTGTGGCTTAGATACCTAAAATTTATTTTCTCATCATTCTGGAAACTAAAGTTTTTGATAAGTATGGTTATGACACTTTTTGAAGATCCTTTCTCTGTCTCTGTCTCTGTCTCTGTCTTCTCTCTCTAGTATCCCTCATTATCCTGGAGCTTGACAAGTAGGGCTGGCTGACTAGCAAATGAACATCAAGGACTTCCATGCTTCTGCCTCCCCAGTTCTGGGATTTTATGTTTATTTGTTTGTTTGTTTGTTTTGGTGGTGGTCATGGTTGCAAATGCTATCTGTCTATTCACACAGAAACACAGTGTAATGTCTGAATCCAATATACAGAACAAGGAGAAATGCTAGAATTCTATGGATGACTGACACTCCCACCCTCCAGGAGAGCCAAAGGAGCCTGAGGGCGTTTCTTTTTTCCAGAGAGGGTGGTGGTTTTGTTGAACCCACAGTTTTTGAAACAGGAAAGGATAAAAAATGATTTCAGAACAGAAAAGTGGATGAGGAGAGTATTGAATCGCCTAGAACTGGAGTTGTGGATGATGGAGAGCCAACATATGGGGCCTAGGAACCGAACCTGGGTCCTCTGCAAAAACGATGTGTTCTTAACCACTGAACTGTCTTTCCAGCACAAGGGATTTTGAGGATTTAACTCAGGTCCTTGTGCCTGGGAGTCAACACTTTAGCATCTAAGCCAACTCCACAGCTCAAAGGCTTTCTCTCTGGTGGGCCTAGAGCTGCCTTTTTATCTTTTAGCTTAAAACTTGCTTTTAAAATTTATTGTACTGAACTTCTGAGGATTTTATACAATGTGTTTTAATCATGTTAACATCCTGTTCCTTCCAGAGCCATCTCCTACCTCTCTGTGTCTTCTTATTCTATTTATTTCCAAATTTTTTTATATAATGCTTTTTGACCATAACAAATGTGACCACAAGACCCTCTTTGAGTCTCTCAGGGAGTAAGGTCAGAGTCAGGAGAAAAAGAGAGCAAGTGCTCCTATGTTTCTTATCATGGGAACATGAATCCCAATAGAACAGAGTTCTCTCCTCATGACTTTATCCATTAATACTTAGTCTCCAAAGGCCTCATCTCTAAGTACCATCATAGGCTAGGACTTCAACATAGGTTTTGAGGGAACACAGCACTGTGTCCATGTAAGTGGATGAAACATTCTAAAACTATGTTCAGTTTATACAAAGCTTTCAGAAAGCATGAGCAATTAAAAAAAAAAGCTTGCAAAATAGAATTTAGGGACTAATATAAACAATACAGCAACCCAGTTTGTTCAACAAATAAACTGTAAGGAGGTAGAAAGAGAGAGAAAGATGGAGGAGGATCAAGAGTGGGAGAAAGATGGGGATGGAAACTGGCGGAAAGAGAGGCTCTAACAATTAAGGGGTTTTAAAAACAGGACAATTGTGATCTGTGATTCTTCTATCACTTCTAATTCCATCATTGCATGGTGAAGTAGAAGTAATTTGTGGTATCTGATACGGCATGGGATTGAGTTCTAACTGGATATTTAATAAAACCAAAGAATTGTTTTTACCGTTTCAAATGAGAGGAAAGTGCCATGGCCCTCGCAGAAGAATATATCACTTAGAGATCTGAATTTAGTACTTAAAGGTGGTATGTCTAGAATTTACTTAAAAGTTATATTAGAAAAGGAGCATGAATATCAGTACAAGACACATAAGACTGGTCGTGAGTGGGTAATAAGTTGGGTGACAGTAAACAAAATCATATTATACATACTAAGTTGCTTTCATTTGAAATTTCACATAGCAAGAGTTTTTAAATGACCCTACAGTAAGCAAGTGTGTCACAAAAAAGTTTGCCCTAAATACATGTAAGTCTATCACCTTGAAACATTCCTTGCAATTTTACATGACCTTACAAACATGATTCAAGGATCGCTGTCATTCCAATCTAGACATTAAACATTCACACAAATGTCAGTAAAATAAGTGATGTAAAAGGACTTGATGTACAAAGAGAAATTAGTCTTTTTTAAAAAATATTTTTATTTGTATTGTTTGGAGATGTGGCAGTAAATTGCCACAGCAGCCATAAGAAACTAATACTGCATTTGATGGTAATGAAGAAAACTGTAGATAGACGGCAGTAGAATAAAGAATAATATTTTGTTACTTTTTGAAGATTCATACTTGTGTACAAAGTATCTTGATTGTATCCACCCCCAATTCCCTCCCATAACACGTGAGACATTCTTAACACTCCCCAGCCATGGTTCTTATTTTATTTTGTAACTGACTGAATCCAATTAATGTTGCCTGCTGTAATTTTGGCTGACCTTGCGCTGCTAGCTTGATCTTATACAGACCTTGTATAGGCAACCAACCATACGTGCAGAGAATTCATGAGTGCAATGATCACAACATGTCTAAAGGACAGAGTTTCACAACACTTGCTTCTATCCTTGGCTCTTACGTTCTTCTCCTCCTCCTCTTCCTCAACCTGCTCTGAGCCTTGAGGGGATGATACAGGCGTCTCATTTGGGGTGCAGCCCTCAGAAGTCACTTACTAGAATTACGAGTCTCTGTAGTAAGTGCTGCTCAGGGCCAAAGAAGCCTTTTAGACCAAAGATGAAAGCAGTACTAAGCCATGGATAGAAACATAAACATTGGGGCTGGAGAGATGGCTCAGTGGTTAAGAGCACAGGCTGCTCTTCCAGAGGTCCTGAGTTCAATTCCCAGCAACCACATGGTGGCTCACAACCATCTGAAATGAGATCTGACGCTCTTTTCTGGTGCACAGGCATACATGGAAGCAGAATGTTGTATACATAATAAAAATAAATAAATAAATTATTAAAAAATAATAAGCTTTAAAAAAAGAAACATAAACATTTAGAAGGGAGTTTGGTAACATGTCTATTTAGTAAACAACTGTAGTGATTTCTCCCCAACCCTCAGGGTCAGAACCTCTGAGCCATGTGCTGACCAGGTTTATGGTACGAATTCCCTCTGGTGGTTAATTATTTCCATAACCTTCACACTGTATTGTACCAATGAACACATGTTGCCTGGCAGGTCAGTATTGTAGCATTCAGGGTCCATTGCTGAGAAGTACCATTGAGGACTCCCCCCCCCATTTGCCCATATAGCATCTTGGCACTATGAAAGCTAGCCAAAACGGATGACGTTTTCAGCCCAGTTCTATTTTTCTATGTCCTATAATTGAAGGGTGCTGTGTCTTTAGAAATAAAATCTTACCATCTACTTATGGTGAGCAATAAGAAGAATGGCAATAGCGTGTGCTGTTTGGCATGGAGAGGAATAATTCTGGTCCTCCCTGACCGATAACTTGTAGGGGTATCGCTCACTTGGCTCTGATATTGATAGCCCATATTTTCTGGAGACTGTATTGGCCAACCACGCAGGGTACCTGTGTTCACTCTTTTTCTTTTAGGTGATCTTTTTGGCGGCTTTCAATTGTTGTCAATGAATGATAAAAAGGGAGAAAACCGGTGGATTTGACACTCTCTTGAGACGAGAAAGTTAAGAATCAATGATGATAGACAATTTATATTGCCTAGGCTATTTTAAAAGAGAAAGAAACATATAAAATGGAGTTTATTTAAAGATGCATAAAAGAGAAATAGAAATGTACAGTCATTTTGAGAAGAAAACTTACGGCATACGTAGAGTTTGGCACTGTCTACTGTTTCAGGATTCCAGAGGAGGATCTTGAAACATGAAGAGAGGGCTACCTTAATAAATATATTTAATATGGTATAAAAAGTCAGAAATGTGTTATGAATAAAAATAAGGAGATCAGAAGTTTGGCATGCTAATATCAGAACACTACGTCCTGCTAGACAATTCATGGTTCATCTTGATGCATATGTCTCTGACATAGACACATTTATTGGTATTCAATTAAGCACAAATACTTTGTTCAGAGAGTGAGTTTAAAACATAAGAAATTGCTTATAAATTTACCCAGGAAAAACAAAACAAAAAACAACTAAACAAACAAAAATAAAATATAACAAATTAAATAAATTTAGAGCAGTCAAGGGTTATTTCAGATTTCTTCCTAAATCTGAAATGACTTGTAGATTAAAAATTTGAGGGAAAAAGAGAGGAAACTCTATGTGTACTGAATGAGTTGATCAGCCAAATATTTTTTTTGTATGCTTAATTTAGCACAAACATGCAGTGGCCATGGTGAGGAAAGAGGGACATCGCCCAAGCTTTGGTAGATGTCAGTTGTGATATGTGTACTCATAAATATTTAATAATTGTAAGTACAAAGCCATTGTTAAAGGGAATCAAGCCTCTGGCAGGAAGTGTAACAAAGTCTCACTTGGTTCTACAAACTACATTTATGGCAAGCTCTGTGCACAACAGTAGATAACCAACTCTAAAAGGAAAAAAAGGAAGAAAACCAAAACCAAAACCAAACAAACAAACAAACTAACAACAACAACAACACAACAACTCAGTGGTATTTGGGAAGTTTTTTTTTTTCATGTCTGATCTGTTTTTAATATTTTAACTTTACTTATCACTTGTTTACACATTTGTTTTCCGAGTTTGTCTTTTCGTTGGTTTTCTTGGTGAGCATGTGTTTCTGGGTCAGCATGTGTTTCTTGTACCTTTTTCTTCAGTAGAAGAAAAATCTCTGTGTCTTTTATTTTATTCTGAGTTGTCAGTTTTATATTTGCCTTTTTTGTTGTTTGTTTGATTCGTTTTGAGACATGGTTTCTCTGTGTAACAGATCTTGCTGTCCTGGAACTTGCTCTGTAGACCAAGCTAGCCTTAGACTTACAGAGATCCACCTACCTTTGCCTCCAAGTGCTGGGATTAAAGGTGTGAGCCACCACTACCTGATACATGTTTGTTTTTTTGTTTTTATTTATTTATTTATTAAAGATTTCTGCCTCCTCCTCGCCACCGTCTCCCATTTCCCTCCCCCTCCCGCGATCAAGAGCCCCTCCCTCATCAGCCCAAAGAGCAATCAGGGTTCCCTGCCCCGTGGGAAGTCCAAGGACCACCCACCTCCATCCAGGTCTAGTAAGGTGAGCATCCAAACTGCCTAGGCTCTCCCAAAGCCAGTACGTGCAGTAGGATCAAAAACCCTTTGCCATTGTTCTTGAAGAGGAACATGGGATGTACTCACTCATATTTGGTTTCTAGCCATAAATAAAGGACATTGAGCCTATAATTCATGATCCTAGAGAAGCTAAATAAGAAGGTGAACCCAAAGAAAAACATTTAGGCATCCTCCTGAATATTAATCTTCATCAGGCGATGAAAGGAGACAGAGACAGAGACCCACATTGGAGCACCGGACTGAAATCTCAAGATACATGTTTGTTTTTTAAAGAGAAAGAAAGAATGAATGTGTGGAGTTTGATGGATGGAGAGGTAAGGAGGATCTGGGAGGAGATGAGGAAACCCTGATAAGAATATATTGTATCAAAGATACATTTTTCAATGAAAACAACAAAAATAAATTTTTGTTCTTTATTCCATGGCTTAATTAATGTTTTTAACTCTTATTTTGAATTGTTTTGCTAATGGAATAATTTTCTGTTCCATTTTTGTCTATTCTCATTCTAGCATTGTACTGTTTCCAAGTGAAATACTTTTTAGATATTTTTAGTAGATAGTAACTAGTTGAGTAAGTCGACATGACTTCCTGTGATTTAGGTAAGTCAGGGAACATGAGAATTCACTCAGCTTGGACAGAAGAAGAGGAAGTGTTCTGCTGGCCTTGCCAAGTGAAGACGAATGGCTTCAGGCAGTCTGTGCTCATCATCACAGGAGAAAATAACATTTCCAAGACAGTAGCATGTTCAGCTTAAAGACTATATTTTAAAAATCCTGACTATGGTTATAGTTATAATTAAATTAATCCCTTGACTAAGTTTCATGACTTAAGTGTTATTCTCTAAGATCAACTAATAAATTCACAAAATAATTAGATTTTTACTTACATGTTTTATAGTTATATATAATTTTTTAAAAGATTTCTAGAAAGACAAAATATCTTCTGAATTCAGGAAAAAGTTATTTGCTTTTTGATAGACAATAATGTAAGCCTAGATTTTAAGACATCACTCTGGAGCCAACCCTGAGACTGATAGTCCTCTTGTTCAAGAATTTTATATTCCTCTCTTTCCTAATATTACATTTCATTTTGGGGGAGAAAATAGTTTGCTGACAAGGAAGATACAGAGGGTAAATTAAAATACTACTCTTAACATCACTTCCTTAGGAAGAGATTTCCAAACACTTAACTCAAAAAAAAAGTCAAATATAAAAAGAAACAAACCAGAATAGAATAAAACAAACAGAGAAATAGAAAAAAGATATATAAGAAGCACATAGATAGTCAGAAATACACACTCACCCAGAAAGCCCATGAAAAGACAAAATCAGAAAGCAAATATATAAACAAATGGCAAGTAACATTAAAAAATTAAAAACAGATAAGACATTACAAGAAAAACCTCCCCAAATACCACTGAGTTTTTGTTCGTTGGTTTGTTGGTTTGGTCATGTACTGTTGTGCATGGGGTATGCATATAAGTATGGTTTGTATACATACCCGAGTGAGACTTCATTGAGGAAAATTAATTTTTCCTTTGTGAGCAGTGGTCAATAGGAGACAAGAGATCATATCCGCTTCCCCCTCTCAGTGCTGGGAGCAGGGACCCCACATCTGATTTGGACCAATGCAGACCTGTACAGACCTTTTGCCTGCTGCTGTAGTCTACGCTCATTTGTGCATCTGGAAGGCATTGTTTCCTTGGTGTCCTCCATCTCCGCTGGCTCTTACAATCTTCTCTCCCACTTCCTCAAAATTCCCTGTAACCTGAGGTGAGGGATTTGATGGATAAACCCCATTAGAACCAAATGCTCCAAGGTCCCTTACTCTCTGTACATTGGCAGTTGTGGGTCTCCATATTTATTCCCATCTACTGCATGAGGACGCTTCTTCGATGGCTGAGGAAGACACTAATCTGTGAGTATAGCAAAATATCATTCAGAGTCATTACATTGTCCCATTTCTTTAGTAGAACAATAGTATTTGATTTTCCTCTGGGTCCCTGTCTACCTAGTCCCAGGTTCTTGGCTACCCAAGCAGTGTTATGTGTGGGTTCTGTCTCATGGAGTTGACCTTAAATCCAAGCACATAGTAGTTGGCTATTTCCACAAGTTTTGTGCCACTATTGTACCAGTGTGTCATGCAGGCAGGTCACCATTATAGAGGTAAGGGTTTATAGCTGGGTTGATATCCCCTTTCTCCTCTTGCAACATGCAACATACCTTCCAGTACTGAGAAAACCATTCAGTAGAGCTGAAGGCTCTAGTCAGACACCAGCTAGCTTCTCTGTGTTCAATGAGATGTGTAGGTGCTGTCTTCAGCAATAGAAGAAGACCAGCAAAAGTTAAAGTGAAACTCAGTGTTTGATTCCTACCCAATAGTTTTGCTAAGCAATTATTTCATCAACCAATCATGTGCTTATTAGAGCAGATGACAGTGGGACATTTGCATACAGAGAGAACTCATTTGTTCATCATGTGGGTTTAAGCTACCAACCTTATCAGGAACCTTTACTGGGACTTTTGATTTGTTTATGTTTTATACTTCAAATGATTTTGTTACATTGGAGTTATTACAGATTTAGGGGTAATATTTATTAATCATATTTGTCTACTTCAACTAGTAAAGAAATTGAAGCTAACATTTAGTCTGTGGCAGGGCAGAATAGAGCTAGGCAGGGAAAACTAAACTGAATGCTGGGAGAAAGAGGTGGAGTCAAGAGAGGCCAAGTAGCTCTGCAGGAGACAGATGCCGGATGGATGTTGAATTGAACCTTACCAGGTGGGTCACAGCCACGTGGTGATACACAGATTAATAGAAATGGGTTAATTTAAGAAGAGCTAGCCAATAAGAGGCATGAGCTAATAGGTCAAACGGTGTTGTAACAATACAGTTTCTGTGTGGTTATTTCAGGTCTAGGTGGCAAGGAATGAAGAAGTAGCCTCTGCCAACAAACATAGGAGTAGATATTGCTATGACACAGCTGTGAAATGTGTGCAAGTTATTTAGATTAGATAATGGATGGCAAGAAACCAACATCTATGGCCATAGTGTTAGAAATATTTTCTTTCACAATTGGAAAAACATTCAGTAGAGTTGCCTCTGTAGCACATTAGGTGACAGGCAACCCACTTGCTTATTGACTCAGAAGATAATAGATGTTGTTTTTTTTCTTCTTGCTCTAAGAATGTATTCTAAGAGTTTATATAAGGTAAGAAGAATTCAGAAATCCTTTGGATTAATGCCAATGTGGTAAGGACACATAAGCCCTAAAGAACAAGCTTATAGGCATCAATATTTATGTTATTCATCATTAAATCAAGGCAAAGTGGGATGCATGGGTCCAATCATTTAATCAAATACAAAGCTTGGATTATGGCTAAATGTCCTGGGAATTTTCAAACATTCTAGAAGTTTCCTAAGCATTTTAGAATATTGTATGGCCAACCAATCTATGAACCCTCCATCTAAAATAGCCTTTGACACTTGGGGCTTTGAAATGATCTTTGTGCCTTCAAATAAGCATGTGCAAAAAAACTGGCTATAAAAGCTATGTTCTCCCAAGGAAGGGTTTTGATGCCACGCCTATATCAGAAATGACGTAAGACTGGGAAAAACTTCTCATAGTTCGAATGTCTTGGGCAAGGAAAGGATAGGGGCTTCTTCTCTGTTACCCTTTGAGCTTTCATATATATATATATTGATTCTGTAGATTCACACTGCCTTGAGTTTTTGGATCCAACTGGACATGAAACATAATTTTTTTCTAATTTCTCTGATTTGTGGTAAGTATTTCTGTATTAAGTTTGTTCATAATTTCTTGAAGAAAAAGTGTTTCTCCTTTCTTGCAAAGCTTTCCAGGTGATTTTTATGGAGCTACCAGGACTTACCAATCATTTCCTCTCTATTCTTCTGAGTACTTAGGTCAGTCATAAGAAACAAGGAGGCGCTGACTCAGCAATTGACCTCATCCCAGTAAAAGAAAAAGGAGTTTACTGCTAGTGAAAAAATGAGGCTTTCTCTCCTCTCGCCCATTTAAACCAATTGCTGCCATGATTTAGACAATAGTTCCTATCTTTGTCCTTATTGCAAAGGCAACATGTGGAGAGGTAAAATATGTTACTACTTAACTTTACAAACAGGTTTAAAAATTAGACCATTAATTCACTGTAAAAGTTAATAGTTATTGCAAATTATGTTTTCACAAATACAACTAATTGCAAATGTTAAATTAAACATTTTAAATAACTCATCAAAACTTTTTGCTTCATGTTTTATGATATTTATAAATATAAAATTATATTTGGTCATAAGCATTAAGTACCTTAGCCAATACCTACAACTTACTTTCAAAACATATGTGTGACAATGTTGCTTGCCAGTCCTTAGTCATTTTCTTTTTCTTCTATGTTTAGAAAGGCTTGATATGGACAAGGTGCTCATATTGTACTTTAACTCAGATGTATCTTGCTTAGTTAATATTATTTTGTTTCATTTTCCTTGCCAGAGAGCGATAGAGAGTGGGCAGTAATGTGTGTGTGTGTGTGTGTGTGTGTGTGTGTGTGTGTGTGTGTGTTGATAAATGTTTAACAACAGGCTCTCAAAAAACAAAAACCAAGGAGCCCTGATGGGCAGCATTTAGTAATACCCTGGTGTAAATAATCCCACTGTGGCCAATTCAAGCTACCAACGTGACACCAACTGGCTCATAGAGTTCCTAGAAATTTAGTAATTGGCTTTTGCTAGCCAGTTTGAGAGTGGACATCTGTTGGAGTCCCTGCGACTGTGAAATGAGGCCAGTGTTCTTGGAGAAAAGATTCATGACTCATCAACAGAAACTCAGAAAGTGAACCAAATCTTCTGTCCTCTTCAACATTTTATTATAAAATATTAAACCTATTTGAAGGTATTTTATGGTAAATACATACTCTCATCACCCACACTTAACTATTATTACTTAATTCTACATAGTAGCAGAATACATAACAATCAATTCATTCAGCTAATAATTCATCTTATTCCACAAATTGTTACAAAGTAAATTTCAGAGTCAGTATTCTTTCCATTAGGTAGAATATGCCATGTGTAGCATTAGCTAGGATTCAGCTAATTCTAATGTTTAGAACCCTTTGAACTAAAATTTGTAAATTAAATGTAAAAGTTTTAACAGGTACATTCCCAAATTCCTATTGTCTTTATTTGCTTTCAATTGCTGTGATAAATACCGTGACCAAAAGCATTTTGAAGGAGTAGAGGGTTTAATCATTTTACAATTCCCAAGTCACTAAGGAACATCTGGACAGGAATTTAAAGCAAAAACCTGGAGGCAGGAACTGAAGTAAAGACCATGGGGGAACACTGCTTACTGGTTTGCCCCCGCCCCCCATGAGTGGCTTAGTTCAGTGTCTTACAACCCTTAGTTTAGGCGAGAAATGAGCCTAAACTAAGCTGAGCATTCATAACTAATAAGAAATCTCCATGTCATGATTTGGGAACTGGTTAGTTGCCCAAAAGAAAGAGCCTGTACAGTGATCTAGGCCCAGGGTACAATTGGCTCCCTTCATTCTAACGGTGAACTGTTCTGATTGTGGTGTAGCATTACAGGAAACCTTTGCTTCATCCTTCCTGGAAATCACTATGAACATTCTAGCACTGTTAGATTTCCATACTTATTTAGCCTGTTAATTCATAATCAAAATCCCTCTAGAATTATGATGGAGCTTGTAACAAATCTGTAGATCAACTAGATGAAAAAGGACCTAGTCACAATATTGAGTATTTCCATAAAAAGCCTGTAAATATACAACTGACTTTGACAGAAATGCGACTTGGTATAGACAACGGTTGTGTTGTGTTGTGTTTGAAATCGTCTTACATTGTAGCCCAGACTAGTCTGGGACTCACTATGTAGATCAGGCTGGCTTTGAACTAGTGAAAATCCTTCTGTGTTAACTTCCAAAGTGATAGGATTACAGGCATGAGCCACCATGTCCAGCTTTTGATTTTGTATTTTTTGTCATTATTTTCCTGTAGATAACTTTTCCCCTCAAATTATGAAACAAATCATTACAGTGTAAGGGTGAGAGAAATATTCTTTCCACAACACCTTTGATCTCGCAGTTGGTATCTGCTGACATAGGGCTGATCCTGGGGTTTAGATCTGGATGAGGTGAATGTGAGTGTGTGTGTAGTTTGTCCTAAACTTGATGGCATTCGTGAATTTAAAATATGAGGACAGATCTGTAAAAGCCCAGATTATGTAATAGTGGTAGCTAGGTCGCTAGTCATAGCTCTCATGCCCCAGATTCTCATTGTTGTCAGTAAGAACTGCATAGCTTTCTATGGCAAATTTTTCCTTCCTAAGCCTTTAAGGACAACTTCTAGAAAGTTTCAAAAGGATATATATTATTTTAGTATGCCTTTGTACATACAGTTTGCTGTAACTTGCAACCACCCAGTTTTTTACTGGTTAAATCGTTGGATTTCTGAAGAGCTGGTGCTGCTGACCTTACTATTACTGTGAAGCCCACTTCCCCCACTTTTGCTTGCTATCGCTTTAGTTATCTCATCCCAGGTTTAAGATGGAAAAATCTTTCTTCACCATCCTTATTGTGGCATTCTCTTGGCTCCTTGACCATGAAGACACACACGATCCACACCAAGCCCCTCTCTCTCCTCAAATTCTGCCTGTGCTGTCTGTTCAGACTGAAATAATCACCTTCAAGCACCTTCAAACTACATCTTGAGTTTTATCTTTTGAACCTCTGAATAAATATCAATACCTCAATGAATGGAATGTTTTGGCTTATTAACACTGTAACAGCTACTTCTTTATGATTTCATAACACCTTATTTCACTTCATAGCACATACTATCACAAAGTACAGCAAATCCGGTGGGGTTTTAGCTGCTCCCCTCATTCCTGCTACTGTTTAAGTGACGGATGGTAAGGACAATGCCTATGCTAATACCCACTGAAACTCCAATAAACCCCCATGGAATAAATGAGTGGATAGTGTTTTATGTGGTGTACACACACATAGTGTTTTATGTGGTGTGCACACACTCACAACTTTTCGAAAAGATTTCCCTTTGTACTCTGACCAGAGCCCTATGAAAGTGTGCACATCTGTATTTCACCTTACACAAAGCGCCATTCTTATAAAGATTGGCACCGATGCTTAAAAATGTTTGATGTACTGTTCTCTGATTGAGGATGAACCTGAGTGATAGTCCATGCTCATTTGCACATTCTTTTCTTCTGTGTTCTGTCTGTTCGTAGTCGTTTTTGCATCTGTTCCTTTGAATATTGGAAGAACTGCTTCTTCCAGAGAGTGGAGCATTTGCTTCTGACCTCCCTCTCCAAATAGCTGTGATAGCCACAACCATCCATGCAGTGTGTTTAAATGAGCTGCTTCCATAGACCAGCAAGGAGTCAAGTAAGAGCAGGCTGTTCACATCTATCAAGGGTTAGGATTTGTTTGTTTGTTTTATTTTCTTGTTTTCGTTTTGTGATTATGTTTTGTTGTTGTTGTTTGTTTGTTTTGTTTTGTTTTGTTTTACCACCCCTCTCTCTTTCTACTCAGGGTTTTTTTGGGGTCCCTGGCTGTCCTAGAATTCGATCTGTAGACAAGATCCTCCTGCCTCTGCTTCCTGAATACTGACCTTTACATGGTTTTCTGCAAGCTTCAAATCTTGTGAGTTTATTGCTTTCTGGATATTTGCAGAATTCTGAAGTTTGCTAATGTCTTGGTGGCTGTTGGTATCTCTAACTTGTGTGTGTCTTCATTAAACTGGTTTCTCATGATCTGTTCTTCTCCACAACTTCTTAATCCCTTTCCAGTGGTTTTCTGCCATGGATAGCATTGGAACCGGTCATCTGGGGGATGTTTAGCCTCAAGTCTACAGCAGAAGAAATAACACTACATCATAATGGAGTGCCATAATGAATTACACAAAATAGCAACAACCAGATATAGAACGCTTGGTGAATCATAGCCAAGAGTAATATTTTTGTGTGTATATATGTATGTATATACATACACACGCATATATATAGGTATATATATGTATATATGCATGTAACAAAAAAGAAAAGCATGAATTTGAAAGAGAGAAAGGATGGGTTTATGGAAGTGCTTGAATGGAGGAAAGGAAAGGGTGAAATGATGCACTTATAATCTCAAAAATAAGAGAATTAAATAAAAAGTAATATTTTGACTGCTTAACATTAATCCGACTATCTGATTAATGCCAACCAATATCAATCCTATTAAAATGGTCTCACATAGGCTCAGGGCAAAAGTTACTAATGTGAGATAAAAGGATATTTTGGATTGTTTGTGGCTGTCTGGCACTTTAATTTTTATTTTAGTTTTAATATTGTTTTATGTATGTAGGTGTTTTGCCTGCATGAATGTTTGCTCATCATTTGCATGCCTGGCGCCCATGGTGTCCAGAAGAGGGCATCTGATACCTTTGGAACTGAGTGAAAAACATTGTAAATTGTGATGAGGGTGCTAAGAATTGAGCCTGGGCCTTTTGGAAGAGCAGCTAGTGCTCTTAACTGCTAAGCCATCTCTTCAGCCCCTGTCAGGCCCTCTTTCATGTGTGCATGTGTGGGGGGTGCACATATGTGCCTGTGAGTTGGACATGCACATGTATTTATGTATGCATAGAGGCCAGAAGCCTGGATGTCTTCTTCAAATATTCTCTACCTTATTATGTGAGGCATGGTCTGCACTGAACCTGGAACTCATTGGTTGGCCAGCAAACCCCAGGGGCGCTCCTGCCTATCTCTCCACTGCTGCATCAAGGGCTCCTTTCACCACACCAAATCTTTTTATGTGGATTCTGGGCAGTTTAGCTCAGGTCCTCTCACTTGCAAGCGCTTTACTGATTTTACTCTCTCCCGGCCTGCAGGCTCTTTCATCCTCTCACTATTCCCTATTTATGGATAATTAAAATTGTAGATACGACTGCAATCAACGATTTGAAACTCTGCTATGTTGGATTATGTTATATTGACTTCTCTTTGAACTATGATCCTTAACTAGTCTTTGTTATGACCAGTAATGATCTCAAGTCTTTCTTACTTTTTTAAAAAATATTCTGACAACAGTTTTCCCTCCATTTACTCCTCCCAGTCCCTCCCCCACCTCCACCTCCTTTGTCCCCCAGATCAACTACTCTTTGTTTTTTTTCTTCGGAAAGAAAGAAAGAAAGAAAGAAAGAAAGAAAGAAAGAAAGAAAGAA
>JABTXL010008822.1:18602499-18637676 GCA_025134845.1 Neodon shergylaensis | reverse complement strand
TCTTTGTCTGCTATGTTCAGTGAGTCCGGTTTTATCCCAGGCTTTTTCAGACCCAGGCCAGCTGGCCTTGGTGAGTTCCCGATAGAACATCCCCATTGTCTCAGTGTATACACAACTTTAAATGAGAGCATAGCACCTGTTCTAAAATGAGACGGCATCCTCTAGGTTTCCAGTGAAAGAGAAGATCATATGTTGCTGGGAAGAGCTAAAATATATAGATAAAATATGGCTAATGTGGGTAAGGATTCAAGATCTTGAAAGCAACTGAAACATCTAATTGAATCTTTCCCCTGTTTATTTTTAAAATAATATGTCAAGTTTATTCTTTTCCTTTCTATAAACAAAGCGTTAGGGTTTGCTGTTCACTACATGTTTATTGTAGTGTATCATAAACTTTACTCCCACCTCACGCCGTCACCAGCTCAGCTAAGCAACAAACACTTGCCTTACCTGACTTTTAAGTTTCTTATTTAGAAAATGAGTAAGCCCTTTTCATTGGGTTTCCTCATTCCTTCAATAGAGAGACAGAACTGCTGCACAAGGTGGGTATGGGGTTGCCTAATTCTGCAGCTGAGTAACTCCATCCTGTTCTCCTGCTCTGGCCCTGTAAAGGCAAACAAAGAAAACTTAATCCCCATCTGCTACAATCTGTAGCTGCCCTGCTCCTCCCTGGAGGAGGCAATTCCCAGCTGATACAGCCATTACTCTGTGTTCTCTGCATAGGCTTGCCTTTCACATGTAAGTTAAACCTTTTTCTCTAGACCTGAGCCAATCTTTTTGCCTCCCACAGAAATTTTGCAGAGAAACCTAAGTTGAAGTTCACCTGTGTTTGTTCTTGGCAATTTCAGTAGATAAAGTTCACTTTGCCCCAGGGATAGTCTAAACTGTAAGGCTTACTCCAAGAAAGGCACAACTTTTAATGCTGTTTAAAATTAAAACAGTGCACGTTTCTGCTCTGTTGTGTTATTACTCTTATATTTTTTTTCCTTTTGTGCTAAGGATCAAGTCCAGGACCTTTTGTGTTAGGTAAGTACTTTGTCACTGAGCTTCAACCTCACCCCCTAACTAAGTTCTTATATTTCAGCCTCGCGCAAGAGTAATAGATATTTTTATTAATCTAATACAGAAAATGTCCCCATCAACTTTAGACCATGAAACCCAATATGGATGAAAGAAATACAGAGAATGACTATAGAGAAATCTATGTAAACTAGACTGATCTTGAACTTGAACTCTTGGAAATTCTCCTGCCTCCGTCTCCTGAGTATTTAGGATTATAGGAAAGTGCCAGTATACCCAGCTGTAGAGATTGTTAATATCCTCGTTTTAGAGAGAAATGGTATTGTTTTATACAAGATTTCCTGGTGGTAGCAGAGCCACTTTCTTGAAACTCTATGCCAGAACTTCAGTTATTGCTTCTTTCTGGTAATGCTTGGTTGTCTTAAGTCCTTGAACAGCACCCATCCTATGCGTGTGTGTGTGGCTTGTGCAGGTTTCCATTTTCCAGACATCCAAATACTTCCATAATCTGCCTCTTCCTCTATAACCATTTCCCTGCATGGATCTTTAAACATGGATCTTTAAATCTAGCCAAGAAAATCCCTTTCCACTCCCCATACAAATCTAACCTTTACTGAAGCAACATTCTTCAGTGGCACCCCCCCCCCTCTTTTTCAACTGTCTACATTCTGGCTGGGTCATCTCAAAAGAAAAACTTCCAAGGATGAAGGAAAGATAGGCAGTGGGTGGCTGAGCTCAAGGTGAAATAAAATAATGTTTTCCTCTATTGATTTACCAATGTTTGTCTTTTAATTTCTAGAGAGCCTCTATTGCATGCAAAATGTTAATAGGAGTTGAAGGTCTTTTATTCATACAGTTCCAATCTATTCTGCAAATAAAAAGCAGTGAAAATGATTCATCCATGAATAATTCCCCCAAACCTTTGCTTATTGAAATGGATCGGAGATAATTACGAGGTTGGAGAATCTGCATCCATACAATTTCCTAGTCTCACAAACATAATTTTCTTTGAAGTGAATAGAAAATATTTGCTCTTTTAAAAGCTGTTGTGAATGATGAACTGTGTTCTCTCCGTCTCTGTGGAGATGTGGCTGTTATCACCCACTTGTTTCTGCTTCTCAGAGCTGGGGTTCCTGTGTCTCAGGCTCTCCAGTACCATGGGCCTCAGCTCATGTGTTTCCCACGTCCATCTGCACTAATCTCAGTGTGTAGCCTGGGAATCCTAGCAGTCATTACCCTCACCTGGATGTCAGTGCAATAGTAATCTTTCAGAGTGTTTTTAATCTCCTCCCCAAAGATGTATTCGTGTTCACATGCAAATTTGGTGATAAGAGCACCATGACTCTTGGCGGTGGCATTCGTTGCTTAACTTTCAGTATTTAGCGGGAAGTCATAGGAAATTTTAATGAGAGTTGCTTTGAGAAGGGGGTGCTTTTTTGTCTATGATCCTTCAGAACCATCTGGAATACACATGAGATTCATTTTCTGCCATTGTCTCTCGGAAGCATCAGGGTGTTGTTCCAGGTGTGTGAAGTGCCTATGCGGCTAAGGTTTAACACGTGCTTTTCATTATGCCCGACAGCTTGGTCCTTTATTCTCTGAGGGATGTGTTTTCAATACCACAGGAGAGTTCTTTATGCCCGACCGAATGAATCTTTACAAACAGCTCAACTGGTGTAAGGCCTCAGGTGGACTGAAGGGAGACACAAGAACAGGGTTTATGTGTAGGCACAGGGGTTATTCAAATGTGGCATTGTATCAAAGGCATTTTGATTTCCCTGTTCTGGTTTTCTAGAAAAACAAGTACTCCTCCTCCTGTGATTAAACACATGATTCCATGGTTCCCTGAAACTGTTGGGAAAAGAAAAGGCAAGGCATGTACATTCACAACACTGAGGAAAGAGCATGACAATGTTGTGGAAAAACAAAGGGAGGAAAGATGGATTTTAAATTGAGGACAGATAAGAAAATATTTACTGTACATATATTTCCAGAAGTGCATGGAATTTTTGTATTGCTTAGAGTTAATACAATATCTTTAAAATATAAAAATAAATAAACAAATGAAGTGAACACAGCAGCATAGGACAAAATCAGTAAGTCTTTTAAGTTTAAAAGTCCCTAGAGTTTACATTCTGCATGAACTCTACCCACAATCCATTTTATTAGAAAATGCAATACAGGGAAAGAAAAAAAAACCCTATAAAGTTAAAAACAACTGTTAATAAATATATACAAGTAGAAGAGAATTGTATCAAAATGAAATCAAGGCAACAATGAAACGATATGATTTCACAATTGTTTATGTTAGTGTTAAAACCAACAAGCGGCCAGGTATGGTGGCACACAAAATCCCAACACTCAAGATACAGAGGCAGACACAGGCGAATCTGTAAGTTCAAAGTTTAAAGATCTGCAGTACAAGTTCCAGGCCAGGGGGAGAACACCGTGAGGCGCTAGCGCACTAAACCAACAAAAGAGTGCATATCAAGCAATAAAATATAGCCTTTTCTGTACAGGTGATGAAAGCTGGTTACTGTTTTAATTTCAAATTGGGAAGTGACTTATTTTAACATAGAGCCAGAAAGTACAATTGAGGATCCTTTGTATATATACCCAAAGGTGGTATTGCTGGATCTTGAGGAACATTGTTTTCTAATTTTCTGTGAAATCGCCATACTGACATCCAAAGGGGCTAACATGTGCTCAACTATGTTCATAGCAGCATTGTTTGTCATAGCCAGAACCTGGAAACAACCTAAATGCCCTTTGACCAAAGAATAAATAAGAAAAATGTGGTACATTTACACAATGGAGAACTACACAGCAGAAACAAATGACATCTTGAAATTTGCAGGTAAATGGATGGAACTAGAAAACATCATATTGAGTGAGGTAGCCCAGACCCAGAAAGACAATTATCACATGTACTCACTCATAAGTGATTTTTAAACATAAAGCAAAGAAAACCAGCCTACAAATCACAATCCCAGAGAACGTAGACAACAAAGAGGACCCTAAGAGAGACACACATGGATCTAATCTACATGGGAAGTAGAAAAAGACAAGATCTCCTGAGTAAATTGGGAGCATGGGGAGCATGGGCGAGGACTGAAGGGGAAGGGAGAGGGAGGGAGAGGAGCAGAGAAAAATGTATAGCTCAATAAAATCATTTAAAAAAGAATAAAATAATTAAAAAAAAAAACACAAAAAGTCAGAAAGTACACAGGGAACAATTTTTAAAAAGGAGCCTTTTCTCATATCTGATGAAAGTTCTGACCTGAATTTAGGATTACACTTACTGCACTCCTGTGCACCTGAGGTCGAATAAAAATTCTGATAAAGTAAAGGGAAAGAAATGTTGGCCCTTTGAGGACTGCCTTGTAGAAGACTGTCCCTATACTATGTGTGGTTCTTTCCTTCAGCATTCAATGCTAATGATCCTCCTTGCCTTAGGTGTAGATATATGTATGCTAAGTAGATCTCTAGGGAGCTCTCAGTTCCTCCAGCAAGCATTAGCCTTTTCTGAGCTATGTCTGCCTACGGGAGGTGTGAGTGGGGGAACCTTGGAAAGTCATTTTTTCTCCCATGTTCCAGATGGAAGCGCCCTCTGCTTTCAGACGATGGAGTCGCTGTCCCAATAAAACAGCCCCAACTAGAACTTAAGTTGGATGTCTCTCCATTTTTAGGGAGTAAATATACTAATGGTTAGCTTGCATTTCTAGTTTTGTTTGTTGGTTGTTGGTTTGTTTGCTTTTATATCTTTTTTTTTTCAGACAGGGCTTCTTTGTGTAACTCACCTGCTGTCCTGTAACTCACCCTGTGGCTCTGTAGATCAGTGTAGATCAGGCTGGCCTTGAACTCACAGATATCTGCCTGCCTCCGTCTCTTGAGTGATGGGCTTAAAGGTGTGTTGTAGCTTGTATTTCCAAGAAAGACTACATACTTCCCTCACAAACTTTAGAAATGTCAGGATCTTTTCTACAAATATAGTTTGTTTTTATTTTCTTTTATGTGTATCAGTGTTTAGCTTGTATGTAAGTCTGTGCACTATGTGTGTACCTAGTTCCAGAAGAGGGCACTGGGTCCCCTGTAACTGGAGTTACAAAAGTTTGTCAGCTGCCATGTAGGTCCTCTAGAAGAGCAGCTAGTCCTCTTAACTCATGAATCATATCTCCAGCCCATAAACTTCACAATTCTAAATCCTGGCTCAATTTTTATTGCTTTCTTAAAATTTCTATTTTTTTTATTCATCATTGCAGATTGTGTTTCCCAAGAAACAGTGAAGTAGAGAGTTCTGTCCAGGTAGGATCCTAAGACATGCTCAGGATAACACTGTCTACCAGGATGGGAGAGAAACAGCACTGGGCAGAGGAGATGTCCAACTGCCATGCAGCACTAACAGAGGCCTCTGCCCACTTCACAGTATGTGACAGTGAGACATAGCAGATATTTCTTCAGCGGTGTCTTGAGCTGAGGCAAGGGGGCTGGGCTTCTTATCCACAGGGCTTTTGCAGATGATTTTCTGTAACCGTTTTTGTTCATTCCCCTGTTGCCCTCATGAGTGAGGATATGATGTCTCACATACTGAGAGAGTTCATATATGAAGTCAGCCTGAACTTTCTTCACCTTTGTTGTCTTTGACAGTTATCACCTTCTCATTCTGCTCACCTGTTTCTGCCATTTCTTGCAGGTTTCACCGGTTGTACCACTTCCATCTTAGAGATAATTCTTTTATGCTAGTGCTTATGACCTTGCTCTAGATCTCTAAGCTTCTAATGCTTTGCTTCTCCTCTTGTCATGATGCTAACGCAGCCATCACTTCTCAGTGTAGGTTCCTTTAAGATTCCATAAGATCTGTTTGAATTAAAGGGCCCAAGTGTCAGGGCTGTCTGCATTACAGTCCAAGCCTGTTGCAGATCCTGTCCTTTCTCTCATCTCCTGGAATCCACACCATGTAGTGAATGGGTTTCTTCTTCTGTGAATCATATTCTGTTGCCAGAACATAATATTGATAATTCTGGAATATTCTAGACCATTGAAATCAAAAAGACAAAATGAAAAACAACAAAATAACAACTCTTTATCTCCAATCAAAACCAAGACCCCAAAATCTTGCTGATATTGTCAATCTTTGAATCTTTGTATTGATCTCAAGTCCTCTAGAACATGTTTTTCCAGAAAAAGTTCCAACATACTAGATACTTTTGCTCATCTGTCCTAATTATTACATTCTCACTGGTATGGTAGCCTACTAGTTGTAGACGTAGAATGTTCTTAAAGGACTTGCATGTTAAACATGTGGACTCAGGTGTCATACTCAGCTTCAGCTGTGAACATGACGCAAACCTAGAGGCACCTAGGAGGAACAATTCTCAATGAAAGATTTTTTGTTTTAAATTTTTTAATCAGATTGGCTTATGGCCATGCCTTCCACTATACTGACTTTTTCCCTCTGTAACATACAGTTCTTTGTCAAGCTTCCGGATTTCCTTCTTAATTTTGATATATATTTTTATTTTACTCATATTTTTCATATCTCTTCTAAAATTCTTCATATATCTGTACATGTCTTATTAACATATTTACTTCAAAATTTCTATCTTTTAGTTATGAGATATTTAGAGCCAGGTAAGGGGAGTGAAAACAGAGTCTTCTGTAGCTCAGTCTGGGTACAGAACTCGGTATGTAACCGAGGATGACCTGGAACTCCTGATCCTCCTGCCTCCACCTCCCATACTTGGTTCTGTTGTGAGGTATTTTATAATCTGACTTTACTGTTCTCCGCAGCCAGGTACCACATATCCTTGTTTTTCTCCTGTGTTGTACAATGGTTGTATGCCTAGACACTGCATGTAAGAGAATACTAAGCATTAGGATAACTAGTGTCTACTCTAGAAGACAATGTGCTTCTATCAGACTAATGGCCAATACTAGGTATTCTAATTTTAGCTGAACTCTACTTGGACTTTTTTTATTTGTTTGTTTGTTTCTCTTGTGTGAAGCCCTGGCTGTCCTGGAACAAGTTCTATAGACCAGGTTGGCCTCGAACTCACAGAGATCTGCCTGCCTCTGCCTCCTGAGTGCTGGGATTAAAGGTGTGTGCCACCACTGCCCGGTCCCCTTGGACTTCTTGCAGCATTGGTTAAATTCAACTCATCTCTGTCTCCTGACAGTTTTATATCAGCATCAGGCCTTAGTATGGAGCTGGACCAAGACTTTTGGTGTGTCTGTGCTTCTCATCCCAACTGCCAGTTTAGGAGAGGTAGACAGCAGTCATTGCAGAATGGGGGACATTTCTTGCTCTTTGGTACTATTGCCACCTTTTCTTTGGTGTATCTCTTTCATATACTTGGTAGAAGTGTGTGGGAAAATGTTAAATCTGGGAATCCACACTCTCTTTTTTTTTTTATAAGAGTTATATTTTAAGTGTTTTCTGTCCTGGGAGCCCCTTCCAAATTACCAAACAGAGACTTAAAAATTCTCAGCCAATAGTTCAGGCTTATTACTAACTAGGTCTTACATTTTAGGTTAACCCATGTTTCTTATTTATGCTGTGCCATGTGGAAGTACCTTTCTTAGCCTTTATTGGCATGGCACATTCATATCCTGCTCCCTCTGCCTCTGGTTGGCATCTCCTGACTCTGCCTTCCTTCCTTCCTTCCTTCCTTCCTTCCTTCCTTCCTTCCTTCCTTCCTTCCTTCCTTCCTTCCTTCCAGAGTTGTCTATGTCTGGCTGTCCCTCCTATACTTCCTGCCTGGCTACTGGCTTATCAGCTTTTTATTAACCAATGAGAGTAATACATATTCCCAGTGTACAGAAGGATTATTGCACAGCATTATATATTTGTGTTTTACGCATGTGAGTGTTTTACCTGTATGTATTTAAATGCTCCAAGTCTGTGCCTGTACCTGGTGTCTTCAGAGGTCAGAAGAGGGTCACAGATCTCCTGGCACTAGAGTTGCAGGGGGCTGTAGGCTGCCAGGTAGGTGCTGGGAAGTGAACCTAGTGAAACGAGGTCCTCTTCCGGGGCAGTCAGTGCTCTTAACCCCTGAGCCATCTCTCCAGATCCCATAATTGCTCTCAACTCCTCAGGACTCGGTTCCACATGTGCTGCCAAATCTACGCTAAAGCTCTGATGATCCCCCTGCCACAGGCAAGGACAGTATTCAGAACTCATCAGTGTTGGAAGCTGCTTAAAGCCTTATATAGGCTTTCTGATGACTTCATTAAAGTGATGTTTCTTTTATTTTTCTTTATTTCATGTTTTGAGACAGAGTAGCCCAGGGAGATTTGCAACCCAAGCTGGCCTTGTACCTAGGTTTCTCCTGACTCTACCTCTTTAAGGCTGGGATTATAAGTATGTAATCGGGCCTAGTAAACCATAATTTTAAGAAAGTGTTCTTTAGCTTGTCTTGGCATTAGGATAGCAGTCATGGGCTGTTGCTACTCTTTCTGACATGACTGGAAGAAGGAATCTTACCTTTATTCACCTTCTCAGTCTAGAGAAGTAAGGCCTGGACGTCTCCACTTGGGCTTCCTTAGCCCAACAACACTTATCTCCTTGCAAGTAATGTGGCAGCGGTTATGTTATGTGCCGAATGTGTGCATTCAGGGATTAGAGAAGTAATCAGGGGTAGGTCCCTGAACAAATCGAACTCATGATGGGTCAACACCAGGAAAGAACACTTGTGATACCATTTTTATATGTGTCCATTCTCATGAAGGGCCCGAGATGGCATCGAACCATGAACAATAGCAAAATAAAATGGCGTATCTGTTTGCCAAGGCATGAGTGGCCAGTGACTGTCTCCTTTAGGTCAGTATCATCGCTATTTTATTCACCTACAGAATTGGAACGACTTTTTTCAGCCTGCATGGTTCTTTGACCCTTGAGTTGTGAGGAACAGAAAAACTGGAAGGCTACCCAGGACCAGAATATGCTAAAGAGGTGGTAAATCAATGCATCCCCTCATCAAATAGAACAATAGGCCACATTGGTTTCGACTCTCTCCTGAGGAAGGACTCCTTAGATATTGGGTTATGAAGTGGTGTTCCTTTCTCAGACTTTGGGATGGACTACATACACACCTGAGATTCTTGAATTTGCCATTTCTGTCTCTGATGAATGAATTGAAGTGCTACCACTTAATGTGAGGAAATACTTATGGTCCTGTTTGTTAACTTTTTTTTTTCAACAAATGATTTCTCTAACAACGACTACAGATAATACCCGTTAATCATGACGATGGAGCGAGCTTATCAATACTCCCCAGAAGAAGCCAAAAGATTAGGTTTGCAAAAAGCTCTATGTAGAAAGGCCTCATAATAGGAATTTCACCGTGGTTATATGCTTTCTTTTTTTTTTTTTTTTTTTTTTTTGTCGCAGCACTTAGCATGTCTTCTGGGAAAAGAGACGACAAATCTCAGAGCAATTGATCTTAGTACTGATCCAAACTAATTCCCTCTCCAAACAAGAGGCATAATAGTTATGTGATTTTTCAGAAGGCATTTACTGATGAGCCTAGTCACCCAGGTATAACTCTAAGAGCTGAGATAGTTTTGTCCAAATTAATTTGGTCTAGGCTCTCATGGAGGTTTGCATGCTGGTAAAGGGAGACAGTCAATAGGCAAACACACCTGTCAGGTAGCGAGTGGTAAGTGCTATGGAATTGAGGATTGGGGAGATCTGATTTAGACCTAGGGTGGTTGTTTTATATAATAGAGCAAGGAAGTGGCTAGCATCAATAGCAAGGAGACACTGAGCATCTCTGTTAACACCCAAGCAGCAGAGACCAAAATTCAGCTATCAGAACTTTTTGTCCCATGATTTTCCTTCATGTGACACCAACACAAGGACTTATAAAGGAGTTTTGAAGCACCAGCTCAAGCAACGCAGCGTAGCTGTGAACTGTTGGCAAACAGGAGTGGCAAACAAATTAGCCTAACACGTCCTTATTGATTACCTACTACTCAGAGAAGATCACTAGCCCCCCAGGGACCAGGCAAATACACACTGGATTTCCTGCCTCTCCGAAGCTGACAACACGAGATGGGGCCAGGAGGAACACACAGACGAGGAGAGCAGATGTCTGGAGGATAACATCTGAGCAATGCTGATGCGGAGGTACAACCAGGGACGCTGGCAGGGTAGCGCCTTTTGCCAAAACCCAAATGACATTCTCCACAGGCTTGCTGAGCGACAGAGAAGTCTGCTCACTCACCTTCCTTCCAGCCTTGCCGACACACATGGATTATCATACCGTCAACAGCATAATCTAATAAGAGAGATGGCAACGCATTGTCTTTTGTTAGCTGGCGGAAACCCAAGGACTGTGCTGTTGAACACAGAAGGGCAGACAGATGGAAGTTTCATGCTGTCCTGTAATTGCAAAGTGGCCTTGCCTCTGAGAGTCCTTTGCAGAACCGCAGCTATTGCCTGCGAATGAGTTGGGAGGATACATCTAAAACAATATGGAACGGACCTACTGGTGGAATTTAATTGTTAGCAATTAGATTTAGCCGAGGGAGACAGTGTATCAGGCACTGTGACTTACCTAATTGGACTGTAGATTAGAGCTCTACTGCAGTCAGGAATGGCTTCTAATGTAGGGAAGGCAGTATTTGTTTCAAATGCCAGTTTCTACGCTGCCGAAAAAGCCGTGGATAGGATCATGGCATTGTTTTGTCTGCCTGTGTTGTTTGCTATGATGCTAGAAGGAACAAAAAGACAACTCAAAAGGTGTTAAAAGGTAACTCCAGTTTACAAAAGAAAAAAAAATTAGAACGCCTTGGCTATCTCTGTTTTGTGGAAGACTGGGTTGTTCATTTGATCAAAGGAATCCATTAAGGAAATATTCAGTCAGTCAACTCTTTGTCCTTGTATTGTCATAAGAATCTAGAATTAAGACGTCCTGCTTTCGTCTTTCATACTTTAAAAGGAACCAGTCTGAGTTTTAAAACTATCTCGCATTTTGTCTGTTGCTAGGGCTTCTTACTTCCCTGTCATTTAACAAATTATATATTTGCAAGAGTATAAGGTTGTATTGGAATTTAACTTTCTCCTTTCAGCATATTTCCTGTTTAACAGGACTTAATAAGAGCAGGTTTGCTGACTGTATTCTAGTCTTACCAAGCATTTGATGAGATGTGATAAGCACCTAGTATTTGGAATTTTAGTTTAATTGTATCCCTAATTGTGTGTTTTTCTCATTCTTATTTTGTTTTAAACTTTGTATTGATTCTTCATGAATTTCACATCATGAATCTCCTGTTTTGTCTGTGTCATGGAGATTCTGCAACTTTGGGTCTTCAGGACCAGCCATATCACTGTACTCCAGCAGTTCATGGATGGAGTAGATGCTGGGGCAGGCAATCACAAAGCCCTGGATCTGGACCTGGGTGGTAGCTGAGTTTGTCAACCCATCCACTCTCCTGCACCTGCATCACCAGGGCCAGCTCTCCTGCTTTGCCTAGGCTAGGGGTGAGGCCAGTTCTCCTGCCTGTGGTTGCTGGCAAGGGGCAGGACAAGCAATCTCATGCTCACACCCTTGGGTAGGCAAGGTACAGGGGCAGTTCTTCTGCTCTCTTCTCTCAGGGTCAGCTCTCTGCCTGCCATGGGCAGCAAGTGACAGGACCACATCTCTCCAGCACCCACACCACCACAAGGCCAACGAGCGTCAGGGCCAGCTCTCCCGAGGTGACACCCTGGATTGGCTTATCCACTTTGCTCAGGAGAAAGGGCAGGATCAGCTCGATGAAGACCTTGAGCATCTACATGGCCCCAGGCAGAAGCTCAGACCTGGAAAGTCTGCATGACCTTTGGCATTAACATAAGCTATGAGGACATGACCCAGACCCCTGCTACTGTAGGGCCATGGACCCAGACATGGTCCTTGGTGGAAGCATGTACTGGGATATGACCATGACTTCAGCTGGCAGTGCAGGCTACTCACTGTTCTCTCATCTCCAGTTCTTTCTTCATAGTGCCCAAACCATTCTGCTTTTCTTTTTTCCAGTCTCTCTACCACACACTTGTTTGTCCTAGAGGCACCTGCCCTGCCCAGGTCTCTCTGGTTTTTTATTATTTTCTTTTTCAATAAACATAAAACAAGTACTATAAGGAGTCCTACATGTAACTTATATATAATTTTATGTACACATACAAATGGTCTTGCATATATTATATATATGATTCCTCTTCTCCCACTATGTCACACACTTGCCAATTGTGAGATATACAAGGTTTTTCCCAAGCTAGACAAATACTCTACCACTGAACTACATCCCCAGTCATTGCTTTTGTGTGTGTGTGGACATATGTGTATAATATGTATAATATGTATACATATACATAATTATGTCCATGTATATGCAAGTATGTGTACTGCTACAGGTGCACATGTGTGTACACATGTGTAAAAACCAGAGATCCACATTGGGCATCTTCATTTCTCTCTACCTAATTTTTTTGAAACAGAGTATCTCATGGAGCCTAGGGCTCAGTGATTTGGCTAGACCCACTGACCAGTAAGTCTCAGTAATCTGCCTGTGCCCATCCCCTGAGTGCTGGAATTACCACTGTTTTCCACCCCTCATGGACTCTTGGTTGTGGAATAATGCTTTTGTGTACTGTAAAGATTTGTCACTTGTAGTGGTTTAATAAAACACTGATTGGCCAGTAACCAGGCAGGAGGTATAGGTGGGGCAAACAGACTAGGAGAATTCTGGAAAGAGGAAAGGCAGAGACACACTTGCCACCCAGATGTAGAGGAAGCAAGATGAAAATGTCTTACTGAGAAAAGGTACCAAGCCACATGGCTAAACACAGATAAGAAATTATGGGTTAAGTTGTAAGAACTAGTTAGTAATAAGCCTGAGCAATAGGCCAAACAGTTTACAATTAATATAAGCCTCTGTGTGTTTATGTGGGACTGAATGGCTATGGGACATGGTGAGACACAAACTTCTGTCTATAGTTCTTCATGTGAGTACTGGAAATCAGAGCAGATTCTCATGCTTATGTGGCAAACACACCATCTACTAAGTCATCTTCCCAATCCCGCGTTATTTTTATTTTAGAAGCTGGGTCTCCCTGTAACTCAGGCTGCTCTCAAGCTCACTATCCAGTTTAAACTGGCTGAAAACTGAAGATCATCACCTGCCTCCTCAGTAGTAGGTTTGCAGGCCTGGCTATCACACCTAGAAGTTTCTTACATTTCTATAAACTGGCAATCAAAGGTTTGTATATGTTACTATATGACTGGAGAGTCCATTTAAAATAGTTCTAAGCTACTCGTAGCAGATCTCAGGAAAAGCAGCTTTGCTGGAGTTCAGATAAGGTTAGATTCATAAAATATTTTGCCTGCGACTTATGGAATCTGGTACCACCAAACTACACAGCTAGTTTTTCCTAATTCCGTAGATGTTTAGAATTTGCAAGAAGTTAAAAAAAATTCTACCACTCTTCACTGTCATTAATAAAACATGGTGAATTGAAATCTTTGTACTAAAAGACCTATTGATGTCTTTCCTGCAATTGCTCTGAGAGAGAGAGAGAGAGAGAGAGAGAGAGAGAGAGAGAGAGAGAGAGAGAGAAGGAGCTTGGCTATCCATCCAGGCACTAGTTAGACATAAAATTAGGGTGTGTTTTGAATTGCAGTTAAAAAATAATGATTGGACAAGTTCAGCTATCGCAAGGCGCCCATGGTGAACACGGTACATATTGGAAGAACTAATAAATGTGGTGGTGCAGGGTCTGTGATTCAAATGAGAGTAGACAGTCTTGAACATATTGTGAGTCTGCCTGTCATGTTTCCACCGTCAGTGATGCCTCAGATAAGACTGTGTAGGTGTATTGTAGGAAAAGGAGGAGGAAGTAAAAGTAAACAGGCGTAACAGAAAAGATTAGAGAGGTAGGTTAGAGAAGGGAGTGTGAATACTGAATAATAATTGCTAATGTTCACTAAGTAGTAATAAGCCACTTTTCATTTTAAAAAATAACAATGCCCTGTAAAATACAGCAGGTTATATGGGTGATCACCATTGCTGGAACACCAAAACAGGTATAGAGAAAGTCAATAACTGTCTAAGATCTCACAACACATAGTGATGAGGAGTGAGGATTAGGACGCAGGGAATTAGGTTCCCCAGCCATAATCATGGGATTCCATCGCACTGCAATGCAGGAGCAAGGCACAGATGAGGGGAAAGTGGCCCTGGCAGGAAGCAATGAGGATGTGTCAGAAAGGAGCCCATAGAGAGGGATACGCAGCATTTCTCAAGGCTGTCATAGACAAACTGCATCAAGGGCATCTAGACTCCTTCTGAGTGCAAAGTTCCTTGGCCCAGTTTTGGATCAGGGAAGGGGCAGTGGAACACAGACAAATGAAAGTGAATAGAAATACAAAGTGAAAAGGGGTTGGTGGGAGGCATGAACAGGACACATCGGTATGTTTCCACCAGGAATAAATGAGTCAAGGTTTATGTCCACAGGAGTATCTCCTGTCTTTGAATAAGGGGTTACAAGACCGCACTGAAGGGCTGGGAAGAGTGCTGTGTAAACATAAGCACCTGGCTTCAGATTCCCAACATCCACATGAAAGTTGGGTATAACTATATAGGTGCCTGTAGTTCTAGCACTACAGGGCAGTGGAGATAGGAGGATCACTGGGACTTGCTGCCACCAACCTAACTCCAGGATCAGAGAGAGAGACTCTGTTCAAGGGAACAAGGTGGAGAGTGATAAAGCAGGACACCCGGCATCTTCCTCTGTGCTCTGTGCATACATACAGGTCTACATGTCTGTCATATGCACGGATGCATACAACATACACATAGCCAGACACTTTCATACACAGGCAGGCACACGCACACACACACACACACACACACACACACACACACACACACTCACACACTCCGAAATCAACAACTTCAGAGGAAGCTCATAGCTCTTGGGTTACGCAGATTCCCTATGCTGTCTCTGAAGCCTTTCGGCATTGAATTGTGTTGCCTAAGTTTATTCAGAACAAGTAGAATCAGTTTTCTGTTGTATTAGGCTGCTTGTTTGTCCCAGCCACCCAGATCCAAAACAATCACACAGAAACTATATTATTTAAAACACTGCTTGGCCCATTAGCTCTAGTTTCTTATTGGCTAGCTCTAACATCTTAATTTAAATCGTTTCTATTAATCTGTGTATTGCTATGTGGCTGTGGCTTACGGGCTAAAGTTCTGTCCAGCTCAGATTCTCTCTGACTCCACCCCCTTTCTCCCAGCATTCAGTTTAGTTTTCCCCACCTAGCTCTGTTCCCCTATAGCTCTGCTATAGGCCAAAAGAAGTTCTTTTATTAACCAATGATATTCACAGCATACAGAGGGGATCTAATATCATCTTGCCATACCAGTATTTTCAGCCTCTCCTATTTCTTCTGGTAAAGTCTCGCCACTTTCTTCAGTCTTTCCCCCCCATGTAAATTGTGTAAGGTCATGTAAAGTTTTCTTCTGAGTAACCTCTAGCTTGCAGGAATCTTGGGAATGCAGCCCCTGAACTGCACTTGGTTTATTAGATGTAGTTCAACCCAGGTAGGACAGACAGAGCAAGACCATCACCTCTTCTCATTTGAGCTTTATAAGTGGAGCCCAAGATTGCATTACTTTCAGGGCAGCCCTCTGTGTGCAGTGGTCTCAGAGTGAGCTTGTAGTCACTGAAAACCCCTGGGTCACATTTATTCATGCCTTTCTCAACTATACTTGAACTTCTTTTAAACCAAGGGCATGCATGATATTACATTCTGTGTTGAGTATTTCATTCTTCAGGGTTAGAAAATTCTTCAGTCTGTTTGAATACTGATCTTGTCACATCCCTTCAACCCAGACTTCAGTCAAATGCTAGTCAATCTGACATCTACACCTTCTCCTACATTCATAGAGCAAATGCTGAAAAGACAAGGCAGGGCCTAAATCTTGACCCTGAGGTGCTTTCATCAGAAGTATTTTCCATAGATGGAAACTCTGTTGATAAGTTGAAATTTTCTAATTGACACTTTCAAAAGAAGATATAAACCAAACATGGCTACTCATGTCTGTAATTCCAGCACTTGTGAGGTTGAAGCCAGAGAATTGCCATGAATCTGAGGTCAGGCAAGGTATAGGGTGAAAAATTAACTTTAGTAATATACTTTATTTACTCCACATACCAAAATATGATCAGTTCCACATACAATCACTGTAAATATTATTAGGATAGCTTGCACGATCATTTTAATATTAAGTCATCAAATTTAGTGTTTCTATCACAGATCTAAATCTGAATAGGGTTTTGAGCCTCATATCAAGAGGCTCAAACCTACAAGCTTGGATACTATGTCTAATTCAGTCTACAAATATTTTGTATAAGCCAAATTATGGAAAGATATTCTGTAAAATTATCATACAATGCTATACTTTTCCTTGCCTCCTATACCCTAACCCATACACTAATGTTCAGAACCCCACCTTTAATCCCAGAGTGTGTATCAATCATGTTTTTTTAATGTCCATTATAATACTTTGCCTTTTCCCACTCGGAGATCTTTTAAAAACAGTGCAGACTCTTTCATTGCTGTCAATAAGCAAAACATCCACCTCAGGGCTGAGGAGATGGTGCAGTGGGTAAAGTGGTTGCTGAGCAAACATGAGGATAAAGTCAGTCATGGTGGCACAGTGCTTACAACCCCAGGGCCAATGGGACAGAAATATGTCAATTTCAAGGGCTGATAGCCAGCCAGTCTAACCGAAACTTCAAGTTCTAGGTTCAGGGAGAAATCTTCCCTCAAAAAATAAGGTGGGGATCTATAGAAGAAAACACCCATCACACACATGCCTATATAGAGGCACATGTACCTATGTGCACACATGCATATACACTCAAACACACACAACACACAAACTACCACAGAAATATTAGCTCAACAGGTCTAATATTAAAAATGTTAAGGTTTCCTATTTCAATAAGGATGCAAAACATCCAGAATTTAACCACCATCTTATTTCAATAAGAGAATACGTAATTCTAATTCACATCTGCATTGACTCTATTCCTAAATGAATCATATTCTGAGGCACTGAGAATTCAGACCTTAATGCACTAATTTGGGGCGGACATAACCAAATGCATAACATGTGAGGAGCACTGACATGCCGTCTAGGCTCCTTGAGATCCCATGAATAGAGCTAGGTGACACCGCAACAGTCGCCTCTTTGGGATTGCCTCAGCTGGAGAAAACAGCCTCGCTCAAACTCTGAACTCCTTCCGTAGTTAAGCCAACTGGTAAGCACAAGTTCCTGGTCCCTTTGTCCCAGCTTGAGTTAACTTGGAAGGACCACCCAAGGAACAGGGCTTCCTGTGCAGGGAAGCGAGCCATTATCGGGACTGTATCACACGGCCCCTCTCTGCCTCCCCTTGTTTGCACAACCTTCTTTCACAGGTATTGTTTCTACGAGCATTCCCCCAGGAAAGTTTTGCATGTCCATTCTGTCCCAGAGTCAGCTCCCGATCTGAAACACCATAGCTTCTATGAGGAATCCTAAATGACCAAGGTATCTTGTTATGAACAGTTATCTAAACACAACCAGCTTGGGTCACAGGCACTTTTTTTTCTGTTACTTTTCTTATTATTTCCCACTGTAAACTGCTGACAATATTGGTCCCAGATCTTGCTATCTACATTATCTCTAATCAAATTAATTGTACTTAGCTGTATCATAAAGGCATGAATAATGGATTAGAGATGCCATATGAGAAGAGGAGAGGAGAATAGAGGAATAGGGTTCCTGGATAATACACTGCACAGGAATAAAAATCCCTCTTTGCTAAACATACATCAGGTGCCTCAGCTACAGAAATGCTGGTGCTGGCGAGGCCGCTCAGTGGTTAGAGCACCTGCTGTGCCTGCAGGAATTTCATGTCCAGTGGCCACATCTGTGCAGCTCACAGTCACCTGGACCTCTTGCTCCAGAACATCCAATGTGCTCTTCTGGTCTGCAGGATCCCATGCACAGAGTTCCAGAGTCATACACAGAAATAAGAATAAAAAACTATGTCTTAAAAATATAACTGGTCGCATGAAATAATAATTTCTCTTTAAATTATATAAAATGAGGTTTTAGGTTGACTTACAAACCAGATGTAAAACAAGATTTGCACAAGAGCAGATGTAGGGGTTATTTAAAAAAGACATGATTGTGGCAACCAGGGTCAGGTTCAGAAGCCAGGGCAGCTAATTTGTGGCCTCAGGAAGGTTCCATAGTTCTGACTTTCCATTATCTCCTAAAACAATAATAGGTCTTTGTGTGGATAGGACTACTGCAGAAGGCACTTAGTATGTTTGGCTCACACAGTCGGCCTATTTATACAATGGCAACATAATCACCAGTATTTATGGTATCTGGACGTATAATGATAAGTTATTTCCTACAGTTCCTATGCACGTTTAAGATGTCTTCCAAGTTCTGAAGGAAGAATATACGAATAACTCCAGAACTCGGCTGTGTCATGGCTCTGGCTTTTGAGGTTCTTCAGCCAAAGCCACGTCTGCACAGGCAGTGCCAAGATCATGCTAAAGGACTGAAGTATTTCGTTTTATTTTTTATTCTTTGTTTCTGTAGTGTTTCCAACAACATCTTCATATCCAATCTTCTGAATTGTCCTTTAAACTGTTTGCAGTAAAGGAAGTCAACTATCACTTGAAGAGAATCTATTATAGAAAACTGCATTTCTAAAGAACATGAATTTATTTTAAAAATTCCGTTAAAATAAACCAACAAAACATTATTTCAAGTAAGTAGCTGTCTCCGGAATGAAAACTTCTCTGTTAAGTGCTGAAAGATTCTGCATGGTACCGGATTATTGAGAAATGGGTTTTGAAAGGATACCCGAAAGTACTGGTGACAGGGCCCACTCCGCCTTTGTGCTCAGTTAGAATAAAGCTCTGGAGGACATTGGGAATGTGCTGACTTCATTATTAAAGGTCTTTAACCTTTTTGTGGAGCAGCTGAACAATACTTTTTTTGTGCATCTCAGAATCGAGTAGGAAAGATTGTTGTGTGTCAAGGCTTTCGGGTGCCTTTCTTTTCCTTAAACTGAAAATGATGTTGGCAAAGACAAAGGTAGAGCGATAAAACAGATGGTACCTGCAAGTTCCTCTGTTAGCGAGCGGCGAGAGGAGCCTCTAGCCATGGCGAATTTTTTTATAGTCTTCATTCTTAAGCAGAACATTTGCACGAAGTTCCTCTTATCCTTTTAGAATTCATGTACTCTCTTGAAGCTTTGAAACAGCCTGTTATATAGACTTACAGTGGATGTTTCAATAACATCTCATGCTTCCTGAGGTGGCTGTGAGTTTAATCAAGGGCATCATTTCACCTAATATGTTGTCATGGTTTTTTGCAGGATCATTATTGTTTTCAGAAAGTAATATTTCAGTCTATTCCTTACTTCTTTTCAAACATTTTTATTTTTGAGACAGGGTCTCACTTTTATGAAGTTCTAGTTAAACTGAAATTTACTATGCAGACGAGTTTCAAACTCAGAGATCTGCCTCTGCTTCTCCAGTGTCATAGTTAAAGACATGTGCCACCATGCCACACCTTATTTTTAATTCTTTTATCAGAAATGCAAAGAGACAAAAATGGCACAATTGTGTCTTAGTAAGGGTTTCTATTGCTCTGATGAGACACCATGACCATGGCAACTCTTATAAAGGAGCTGGCTTACAGTTCAGATGTTTAGTCCATTATCATCATGGTGGGAAGCATGGTGGTATTCAGGCAGACATGGTGCTGGAGCAGTAACTGAGAGTCACACATCTGGATCTGAAGGCAGCCTGAAGAATCTGCCACATTGGGCCCAATTTGAGCATCTGAGACCTCATAGCCCTTGCTCAGTGACACACTTCTTCCAAGGCCACACCTCCTAATAGTGTCATTGCCTGTGGACCCTTGGGGGCCATTTTTATTTAAACCACCACAAGTTGTAACAGTCAAGTGAAAATTTTAGTTTAGAAAAACTGTAGCTGTAGTTGAAATGAACATGTCTCCAAGCTAAGTGACTCATAGGGTTTATTGGCTTGTTTTGTTGTTAATATACTTAGTATTGCATGAATTCTTTGTGTGCATCTAACATCACATGAACAGCTATTATTAGATTCTCCCATACCAAATAAATAACTAGAAATTAAAAGAAATATGGAAATAGAAGGCAAAGGCCTTTTTTAATTTATGTATATTCTCCCAAAGGTCACTGGTATTTTATAACTTCTAATCTATCCTTCATGGAAAATGTTCTATGATACAACTACATATTTTAAATTTATGTTAATTCTATAATCATCTGTATTCCTGCCTAAACTATGAGGAAAGCATAAGGCTGGTATCAGGCAGGCATTAGCTAGAAACCTGGTTGGAATTTAAACTCAGATGGCTATTTACACAATTTCAGATTAATTTAAAAGCCTATCTGAACCTCCATTGCTTTGTCTGTAATCAGTCACAGAAAGTTATTTATATGATTGAATGTCTTTCATGCAAAAAACCTATATCACTCAGTAAATATGAACTATAATTATTATTTATGAAAATAAGCTTTGTCGTTCCCATTTCAGTTAGTTTTGTATTATAGTCTTACACAGTTTCATTTTTTAAAAATGTATTTTTATTTATATGAATGAATGTGCCTCTGTGTGTATATGCACATGTATGTATGGGAACCTGTACAGATTAGAAGAGGGTGTCAGACTTCCAGGAGTTGGAGCTATAGGCAGTTGTTAGTCACTTCATGTAGGTGCTGGGCACTGAACTTGAGTCCTCTGCAAGAGCAACAAAAGCTCTTAGCTCTTAAGCCATCTACTCAGTCCCTACTTTAATTTTTAAACTACTTCTGAGTCAACATTGTTTTATGCATCTTACACAGAACTAGAAAAATTAAAAAAAAATACCCAGTATGAGAGTTTTTCTTTAGCAGATGAATTTATGCCACTTATATTTATTGTCATAAGTTATTTTTCTAATTTTAAATTTGGAACTTTCCCAAGATAATCAGCAGTTCATACCTTGTCTTGAATTTTCCTTATCTTCCACTTTCCTAATGTTAGCTACATTATTTTTGTGTGTGGTGTGTGAATGAAACTATGTGCTGTATGTATATGCTCATGTGTGAATGCATGTGTGCAGGTACCTGTGTGTGGTGACCAGATGTCAAGTATCTCCTTTGACATTCTCTCTCTCTCTCTCTCTCTCTCCCTCTCTCTCTCTCTCTCTCTCTCTCTCTCTCTCTCTCTCTCTTTCTCTCTCTCTCTTTGAGGCAAGGTCTCTCACTGAACCTGGAACCCACCAATTTGTCGACTAACTGGCCAATGAACTACAGGGATCCCCAATGCTGAGGTGTGCCATCATGTCCAGCTTTTACATGGGGTCTAGAGAACGAAATTCAGCTTCTTATGCTTGTGCAGCAGACACTTTACCAACTGAGCCATTCCCCACCCCTCCTCACCCTGTGTTAATTACATTCTTATCTTCAGTCTCTTTCTATAGCTCCTTTGTTACTTTTTCCATACATAAATCTTGGTTATCACAACAAATATAGTGTTGTTTGCTGGGAAAGCTATTGAAATTGTAGAATTGATATTCGTTTCATTTTCTTGCTGAAAATTTGCTTTGACGTTTGGTTTTTAATTGAGCCAGTGTTCAAACTTCCTTCTCTGTGATCATATTTCCCACACCCACACTTATTTGTAAAGGATAGATAGATAGATAGATAGATAGATAGATAGATAGATAGATAGATGGATGTGAGAAGACTCAGTTCACTATTGCTTGAACTTCCTTGTTTATTAAAGCTATTTTTGTGTTTTTCATATTCATATCTTTTTGTATTATATTTTGGTAGTTTTCTATATTTCCCCTTTGTTTTATAATTCTTTTTTATTCATTTTAATTTTTTTATTAAAATTTTTTTTATTAAAAATTTCTGCCTCCTCCCCGCCTCCCTTTTCCCTCCCCCTCCCCCCACTCCCCATGCCCTACTCCCCTCCCCCTCCTTCTCCAGTCCAAAGAGCAGTCAGGGTTCCCTGTGCTTTATAATTCTTGTCAAATATTTCTATTATAATAAATGGATCCTTGTTGGGCGGTGGTGGCACACGCCTTTAATCCCAGCACTCAGGGGGCAGAGGCAAGTGGATCTCTATGAGTTCAAGGCCAGCTTCGTCTACAGTGTATCAAATCAGGCTCCAAAGCTACCGAGAAATCCTGTCTTGAAAAACCAAACAATAATAATAATAAATGGATCCAAAGATGTATCATTTAATTGTAAGTATTACGGTTCTTTCCTGAGCATGTAAGATGGCATCATGTCTGTGAAAACATTGGCCACATCAACTGAAACAAACTTACACTTACCTTATGACCCTGCAATCCCACTCCAAACACATGCACATGCACTAAACATGTAAACGTGTAAAAACTTTCACTAAACATGTAAAAAGATTCATCATGGTACCATTATTCCACATTACCACTATGTTACCAATTTTTACAGTACAATTACCATGTGATAGCTCTAATAACCCATTAACATTAAAAACAGAAAATATTAGTCATGGTTTAGTCACATAGTGAAGTAAGTAAAGCAAGAACAATGAGAAACATGATTTAGATTAATCTTACGATATAATGATTTTTAAATTGATTTTATTGAGCTATACATTTTCTCTGCCTCCCTTGCTCTCCCCTCCCCTTCAACTCTCTCCCATGCTCCCAGTTTACTCAGGAGATCTTGTCTTTTCTACTTCCCATGTAGATTAGATCCATATATGTCTCTTTTAGGGTCATCATTGTTGTCTAGGTTCTCTGGGATTATAAATTGTAGACTGGTTTTTCTTTGCTTTGCGTCTAAAAGTCACTTATGAGTGAGTACATATGGTATTTGCCTTTCTGTGTGTGGGTTACCTCACTCAATATGATGCTTTCTAGCTCCATCCATTTGCCTGCAAATTTCAAGATGTCATTTTTTTCTGCTGTGTAGTACTCCATTGTGTAAATATACCACAGTTTCCTTATCCATTCTTTGGTTGAGGGGAAGTTAGGTTGTTTCCAGGTTCTGGCTATGACAAACAATGCTGCTATGAACATAGTTGAGCACATGTCCTTGTGGTACTATTGAGCATCCTTTGGATATATACCCAGAAGTGGTATTGCTGGATCTCAAGGTAGGTTGTTTTCTAATTTTCTGAGAAATTGCCATACTGATATCCACAGGGGCTGTACCAATTTACATTCCTATCAACAATGCAAGAGTGTTCCCTTTACCCCAAATCCTCTCCAGCATAAGTTGTCATCAGTGTTTTTGATCCTGGCCATTCTTACAGGTGTAAGATGGAATCTCAGAGTTGTTTTGATTTACACTTCTCTGATGGCTAAGGATGTTGAACATTTTTTAAGTGTCTTTCAGCCATTTTAGAAGCAAAAAAATATAAAATGGAAAAAAGAAAACATATTTAACAAATGGTGCTGGCATACTGGATATCAACATGTAGAAGAATGAAAATAGATCCGTATCTATCAACATGCACAAATATCAAGTCCAAATGGATCAAAGACCTCAACATAAAGCCAACCACACTGAGCCTTATAAAAGAGAAAGTGGGAAGTACACTTGAACGCATTGGCACAGGAGACCACTTCCTAAATATAATACCAGTAACACAGACACTGAGAGAAACAACTAATAAATAGAACCTTCTGAAACTGAAAGAATTCTGTAAAGCAAAGGACACAATCAACAGGATATAATGTTTAAGGGATAAAAGCCCAATGAAATGCAAACTACTAGAAATTCCATTTATATTAAGTTTAAAATGAATAATAAACACAAATAATCCATAATACTAGAAATTAGAATATAGATTACCTTTGAGGAGTGGCTGTACTTTCTGGAACACTGGTAATGTTCTATTTCTTGATTTTTCTGCATAGGTATATATTTTTATATGTATGAAATTTATTGAGCTGATAGCTATATTATGTTTGTGTACTATGTGCATATACATTTCAATAAATGGCTTCAAATTAAGATACTTGAAATTCATTTCCAATTTTAATAGGGTCCAAGTTGGTTTATTTATGTTCATCTAACATGCTTACCAAGTAAAACACTGTGTTGTGTTTACTGTCTCACTTTTGTAATTTTTCAGGGAAGGCAGAAGTTGGGTCAATTGTGCACATCACAGATTAAGGATAGAGGAATGAAGTTACTTTTTCTGGGTCATACATAATTATGATATTCTGCCTGACAATATTTAAAGTTCCCAATGAATTTTTAGAACTGAATCAACTAGGATTCTCGAACTTTGCCTTGTGCCATTTGGGATGAAAGAAAAGAGAAAAATGTTGGTCACAAATCAAGCTGATGGGAGCCAAGTCAGAGATGAGTTTCTTCTCTTGGGGGCTTAATACCTATATCAAAAATTACCTTGGTGAGCAGAGTGACATGTCATCCCCCCTCCATTTTTTTGAGCTTTGGTTAATGATGAAAAAACTCATAAACCATTGCTTGCACCAGATATTTTATATAAATGCATCTACTTGATTTACTTTTTGAATAAAATGCTTTGGATATTAATTGTTCTCTCTTTATCTATTGTTGACCAAAGAATTCCATCTGCTAACTGGGCCACTGAGGCTGTGATAAATTGTTGCCACTGTGTCTTTTGATGCCTTATGCAGAGAGGCAAACTGCCTAACACTCCAAACCGGTTCTCTTTCTACTATGAAACATATTGTCTGACATTATATTAAGAAGCTTGAAAATACTGTAACCATTGATGCTAGTTGTTATTAAAGTATCTTCAAATCAATGGAAGAAATTAATAAACAGAAAACTCACTCTTAGGCTGTTTTCTAGTTAAGAAAAAATAAATTAGCACTCTCAGCAGGGGGACAGCCACAGACTGTGTGGGACTCTTTTGTCCAAGAAAGACTTCACTCTCAATGTTAATTTAATTTGCATGTACTTCTGAAGAACTCGTTTGTCACCTTACTATGCATATACCTTGGATAATATTTATGCTTCCATATAAGTTTTAATAAAATATGCTACTTTCTCTGGAATAATAATTTAGAATAAGTTAGTATAAGAAATAACCAAAGGAAAATTTGATGATTTTGTGTAAAGCCATCACATACCATCTCAGAGATTATTTTTAAGTGTTATGATCAATGTTTGAGAACAAGCAATTTTCCAACACATTCTCTCCTCTCCTTTGTATTATGATGTCCCCAGCTTCTCTTTGATTCCTCCAATGCATGCTGTTTTCAGTCTTTAGGCTCCACTTCCAGCAGTCATGCATTGGGGGATCACGGAGGACTTAAGAAGAAGACAAGAGCTGATTAGCCTTGCAGAATGTGAGCAGTATCGCTGATGTTGCATGGGCAAAGGTCTGTGTGAGGATAAATACACTCAGCTCTCAAACAGATGCTCTCAACAGGCAATCCAATCAGAAAAGGAGATACACTCTGAACCTGCCCTTGACTTTCCACCCCAGCTGAAATTGTTGCTCAGAGGTCTTCTCCTATCTTGCTTCCCCTATGTCCTCAGAGCTCCACATTGCTCCCTGGTTAAGCAAGAAGGATCTAGTTTTTTTTTTTGGTGGGGGGGTATCTGAGTGGTTTTTGTTTCCTTTTCTGCATAAATCGTGTCCATTCCCATTTTGGTTGAGCAAGTGACTGAGGTGGGCCAACTCTAGGTAAGCCCTCTCCATTCTTACTGTTTTTTGAGACGAAGTCTGACAATATAATAACTCAGGCAGGCCTTAGCTCATAGGCATGTACTACTATGCCCATCTAGATGTGGAACTTGAATAAAACCCATGACATGCTGATGAGTGTGTATGGTTCAGATCTGAACCAACCTCATTTTCTTTGGGGTTTCCCAATTTTTAAAGATCTGATGTAGCGAACCTCAAAAGTGAGGAGGTTAAGCTGATTGCTAACAGAGGGTGGACAGCACTATTTTTTCGTTAGGTTAGAAAAAAGCTGCTCTTCCCACTCCTGCTCTTGTTGCCAGGCACAGGGCTACAGAACGTGGCCTTTTTATTCATCATAGAATCATTGTTTTATTCGGAGTTCCCCAGCATCCCTCAAAAAAGCCTTTACAATTCTGCCTCACAATGAACTGGGGTCATTATTTGGATTTTATTTCTTTTTCATGTTATTTCTTTATTTCCAAGCTTAAGGGTTAAACATGTAAATTCTAATGACAGGCTGTTGAGGTAGCGGTAACACAGTTTGACCGATTGCCTGCCTTGAAGAATTGTGAGTCTTCACACATTTTTTTATGTTCTTTTTTATTTTTTTTTTCTGGATGGATCACCACCATCTAATCTCAGTTCTCAGGTCTTGATTCTGAGAACTGCACTTCCAGAAAACCCTCTCCTCATGATAAACCTGGAGGGTGACATTTAGTAGTTGTGTTTTTGTTCTTTAACTAGTTTTCTGTTGCAGTCACACCCGTGCAGGGTCATTGGTCATTCTAATATTGGGTCCATTCATGGTTTTTCCTCTCTCCGTGATAGAAAACTGCCTATATTAAAAAATGCTACAAGGAGCAGCGGGTTCTGTGCTACCTGCTGCCATTTGAGTAAATAATGCTTTTTTAAAAAATAAAAAGATTGTGCGATTTAAAGGTCACATTATAACGACTCACTTTCGTCTTTAATGCGACCAGCCATCAAAGATGGAGCTGGCGGTGAGACCTGAATGGAAAAGACCTGCGCTTCTGATTTTCACCTGTTCTCCTTGGCAACCCTTCCTGAGAACAGTGTGAACAAAATTCCAGGACTAAGTAGTCAGTGCTATAATACACTTTCCAGCATGCTGAGAACCAGCGAGCGAAGGAAATTAAAGCGCTGATGGTTTCCTACGAAATATTTAATAAATTATTTCCTGGAACAAAACTGAAGCTGAAAACAGCTGTCATGACTTTAAAAAAAATACTTTTACCACGTTTAGACCAGGACAAACATCCAAAGTTAAGTTCTTTACACTGACGGTATAACCTCAGTGTGTCTGAAGATATGTGTGTGTATATATAGCATAGTCTGTTTTTTGACCCAGATACTCACTATGTAGCCCAGGCTATTCTTGAGTTCATAATTCCCCTGGCTCAGCTTCTCAAGCACTGCAATTTATAGGCATGCACCACGATGTCCCACCTTGGAAACAGTAGTGATTTGCCTCTAGGCACAAAGTTTAGGGCTTTAGTGGGGTTAGTTCATTCCATCCTCATGGCACAGGTAGGTATCTTGAACTCCTTTTTGCAGATGAGAAACTAGACGAGGAACTAGATCTTTGACCCAGTTATTTAGATCACAGAGCCTGGGCTGTTGGTGATGTTGGCTAATTTCTTATCTTTTATTGTTTATTTATACATATCTACAAATGTATTGCTTCCCACAGTTAAAACACACATTTTTTCTATTGTTTTATTCATGTATACATTTATTTTTACTGTTTAATTTCTGGGGGGAAGTAATTATAGATAGGAAAAAAGTTGTCCTATCTAAAATAGATAAGGAGGCACTGCAGTAAAGGACCTGTCCTTGACTTGGATCCCATCAATAGTACCACCAAGTGCAGCTGTAGCACACAGTGGAAACCAAGAAATGGGCATCAGTACATCCATGCATGTTGTACTAGGGAGTGGCAGGGCTGCGTCCCACCACCCAGCTAGCTTGACCCGAAATAATTACGTGGAAACTGTATTCTTTTAAACACTGCTTGGCCCATTAATTCCAGCCTCTTATTGGCTAGCTCTTACATATTGACCTAACCCATTTCTAATAATCTTTGTAGCCCACGAGGTGGCTTACCAGGAAAGATCTTAACCTGCGGCTGTCTGGAGTGGGAGAATCATGGCGACTCCCTCGACTCAGCTTCTTTCTCCCAGCATTCTGTTCTGTTTACTCCGCCTACCTAATTTTATGTCCTATTAAAGGGCCAAGGCAGTCTTTTTATTTAACCAGTGAAATTAACACAAAACAGAAGACTCTCCCCCATCACATGCATATTTGATTAAACCACTTTTACAAGCACTCTGTGTGCCGTAGTATGTGAAAGGCTCATAGTCATTCCTGCAAATGGAAGCTACTAATCTAGCCAAGTATTTCAGTTTGCATATATATGAATATATTAACATATATATAATATAAATATATATGACTTTCATGACATACTTGCAAAGATTTTCTCATACTCAAGTCATTAAAATCTTTTGATATTTTCTCCTAGTATCTATTTCTTTTGGAATATATGTTTCTGTATCTGGTGAGACAGATTCTAATTTACTATTTCCTCTGCCCTCTAAACGTCCAGTTACCGAGGTAACTAACTACTCATGAACAGTTAGCCCTTACCTATTGATCAGAATGCCAGGTTGTCATTTGTCATGTACTTACACTTGGCTTTTGACTATATTTTATTCTGTCTTCCTTTTAGTTTCTTTCTGACCATATGGCCAAAATTATGGAATTTAGATGTAAAATTTAAAACTACGTAAACATTGGTTTAATCTTGCTAAGCATAAATAGCACCCCTCCTCCCCAAGTTCAGCATGCTCCTGTGTAAGACCCTCATTGAAGAGCTTCTGACTATTAGAAACATGTTGTAAGTTAGTGGATTGTCCCATGAAGGGGTGAGTACATGCCTTTCCTGAAGGTGTTTCCATTGGGGTTTCAACACACTTTTCTGTCCCAAAACATCTATACCATCAGATGTTGTCAAGTAAAAAGAATTGTTCAAGAATTTCTACGTACTTCATTATGTAATATGAGGCTTTGAGAAATTGCTTAAGCTTCTTCAATTGTTTTCTGTATTCTAAGAAAGACATGGCATTTACCTGATAAGTTGAACTAATTATTACATGAAATAATCAACATAAAATACTACACATGTATCTTATTTGTACCCTTTACTTGTTAGATGTTAGTTATTATGTTTTGGGGGGAGGGCAGGGTCTCTCTTTATAGCCCTGACTGTTCTGGAACTCAGTATATAGACCACAGGCTGGCCTCAAACTCACATAGATCTGAGAGTGCTAGGATTAAAAGCATGTGCCACAATTCTGAGCTTTGCTAGTGGATTTTAAAGAAGTGATTTAATAAGGGAGAGAAGCATATCTTTTGATCTAGATAATGATCACTTATAGAACACATTACTTCCAGGTACGTTGACAGAGATTTCTGTCCTGCCTGGTCCTATAGTCATTCAGTCCCAAAGAAACATACCGAAGTCTACATTAATTATAAACTAGTTGGCTAGCATATCAGGCTTTCTTATTAATTTACATCTTAAATTAGCCTATTATTCTTGTCTGTGTTAGCCATATGGCTTGGTACCTTTTATCAGCGAGGCATTCTCATCTTGCTTTGTCTGTGTCTGGGTTACCATAGTAGACTGAGTCTTTCCTCTTCCCAGAATTCTCCTGTTCTCGTTGCTCTGCCTCTACTTCCTGCCTGGTCACCCTGCCCATTCTTCCTGCCTGGCTACTGGCCAATCAGCATTTTATTAAAGCAATACAACTGATAAATCTTTACAGGGTGCAAGATCATTGTCCCATAGCACAGGTAGTTAGAAAACTTATAAATACAAATTTGTTTATAAACATTCATGGATAGCACTGCTTTGAGGTATATTTGGAAAATGCAACTAATTATTAGACGTTCTGATTTCTGATAATGGTGTGATCTGATAAAAATAACTATTATAGAATACAAGATATCTTTCTCTTCTTGTTTTTGAATATTTAAGCTCTCCATTCTCAGTTCTTCTGTAGGACTGGGGTTCACCCAGAGGCAGGCCTTTATGTCACGAATCTGGTGTACACGTGTGTGTGTCTTCATTTGTACAAATTTGGGTCATGAAAGTATAAAAGAGGCCACAATAGAGGAGGAAGGAATCCTCATAGAGGTAAGAAATAGAGGCTAATGGAATACATAAACCGATTAAGCAGAGAGGGGACTAACTGGACAAAGAGAAAGCCAGATGGGGAGGAAAAGAGGAAGGGAACAAGTGAAAACAAAGTACGACAGCATATCTGCATGGTGATGCCATGATGAAGCCAATTCTTTCATTATACCCTGGGGAAAGAATAAAGAACGCCCTTAAAGTCTAAAGTTACATTTCTCTTCAACCCTAAGATTCGATGCGGCAGTGGGATCTGCATGGAGCTGAGCAGTTTCAGCTTATTTCCTGAATAGTTTAAATCCATTTCCTTGAGGAACATGCAGAGAAGAGACTGAAACAGAGATTGAGCAAGAGAGCTGGTTTTCTTACAAAGACGTCCTTCTATTCAGTGTTTCCCATCTTGTCCCCGAGAAAGCCACTGAGCACCGAGAATCGCTGCCTGCCCAGCATAGCTCCCCCTTACAGATGAAAGTCAGCTCAGAGCCGCATTTCCTTTGAGTCATTACATCTTTACATCAACAGGATAATATTAAGCACTTGAAACTGTGCTTGAGATAAACATGAGCGTGCATTAGGAAAAGACGCAGAGCCACCCTGAGCTTCAGCTAAGTGGGCCCCCCTGCCTGTCTCTTTTTTTTTTTCAGATGGTGGCCAGATCCTAAATATTTTCCTGATAGCGTGGGCTTCCTTACCCTTTCTCTGAAGCTTGCCTTCTTATCACGTGGCTGCCTGTCACGATGTGATGGACGTCCACGCTGGCAACTCAAATGGCACGGCTCTTTTCCTTTTGTACTCCATTTGTCTTCCCTGGGTGCTTGAGGAGACTTACAGATTGACTGCCCTGGGGTCTTTTTTTTTTCTGAAACTCCAATAAAGTTATCCTCAAGAGTAAAAGAAAAAAATGCATTTCAAATATATATATATATATTTTGCCCGAGAGACCAGCCAAGAAAACTTCCAAGTCTAGAGATGAAGTTGTCAGGCTGTGACTGAGGTGCAAGGGAAGGGAACAAGACGTGAAAGGTATACAGAAGGGTAAGCCATGGTGGACTCTGGCTTCTCCTTGATGACAAGAAGGTGTTTAGAATTGATCATGACCTTACGTTTACCTTGCAAGTTACTAGAAGCTCAGGATTTTCCTTAGGAAGATCGATAATAATGTCAGTAGTATCTAAATAAGCTGGCCAACCAGGATCGAGATCCAGAGTCACACGGAAGTCCATTAGCTTGCATCGTTACACAATCCTCAGCAGAAACAAATTTATGCTTACATAATTTCCATACATGAGTAGTACAGGATAATAATTGCAGCATTTGGAGTCACATGGCCTTCAGTGTGACTGCCATGTACTTATTAAGTATGTGAAATCTGTCAGGTTGCCATAGCTTTGGAGATAAATTTGCCTGATCTATAAAATGCCGATTATCACTGCTATGTCCAGGGGACACTTAGATGTTGTCAAAGCACTTAGCTGTGACATCTAAGGAGAACTAGGGCACAACAGTGTTTCTCACATGATAGTAGAGCACAGACAAGCCCGCTAGAAAACCCAAGGCAGACAACCAATGCATGCCTCATACATCCTATAGTGTCTAGGGATTCTACCTCAAGAACTTCAGCTATCTGCGTATACCCACATGCAGGCAAACATACAGTGATGATCACTGCAGCATTATTTTTAAATTTTCTGAAGCAAATCCTTTGAGCTTATCTTGCGTATTTATAGACTTGGCCAGAGGACTGCAGAGTTGAGGCTCATTTTGAAAGTGAGGTAAAGCCCTTGTATAGTGACACAGAGAAATGCTCAAAGGTAGAGGTTCAGCCAGTAAATAAGTTGCAGAAGACTGTGATACTGTGGGGACATCCATGGAAATGCCATGTTCACAACATAGCTCTCAGTACAGTTGTTACTGTAAAGAGGAAGTTGGTTAGGAATCCTACTAATGTACCCATTTTAAACAGGAAAAAATTTGTTATTATCGGCATGGATACATTTTGCAATAAGGAAGTATATAGATGTTACAAGTATTCCCAGTAATAGAGGCCTTTTAATAGCAGTGATGTACCACACTTAAAATAATACTGCTTTTCAACTCTGCTGAGAGTAGACTGAAGGCAACAAGATAGCAACAGAAAGAGTAGTTACTAGGCCATTGAAGGAATGATGGAGGCTTATGCAGAGTTATAGCGGGAAATGGAAAGCAAGTGACCTGAGACTTCTTTTCTGCTCAAGGTAAAGTCAATGGTGTCTGACAAATCCTCAGTGTTAATAAAGAAGAAGTATCAAAGATAATTCCAAATATCTTTGGTCCATGCAATAGGCAGGGTAGCTGTCTGACAAGCTCTCTTCTCCTGCCCATATGTTTCTCTTGTCACTCTGTCTCCTATGCACTTACTTGTCTAGTATATAAGTGATCCACAAACAGCCAGTTCATAAAATACAATTTTGGATTGAATGCGTAAATTGCCATCAGAAGGAAGAGAAAAAGAGGAAGTCTGAGCCCAAAACAACTGCATCTTAGATGTTTACTACCTTTGATATGAAGATCAAAAGATAGCTTCATAGACCCGGGAAAGCCTGCAGAAACCATCAAGAGCTCAGATCGTCAGTGTGAACACCCCAGCAGACCATCCAAGAAAGCAGGTGGTTTTCAAAAGCTTTAGATATTCTCCAAGCCGAATGCGTGTAATCCGAACCCAGCCGAATTACTTTTGTGTCTGCGCCATGAGCTTTTTAGTGTTTGTTGTGACTTAACATATTTAAACAGTTTCCTTTGGATTAATCGAATTTGAGGTTTAAGAATTCATCAACGTCGCACACAACTTAAGTGAGCCCTTTTGAACTGCAATAATGACTTATACAGGTCAGCTGTTTCTTCAGTTACAAAACATGGCGCGTGTTGGTTTTTGGCATTGACATGGGGATTAGGGTACAGCTTTACCCGATTAAAGTATTTAATTCTTTACCAGCTTCAACTTAAATATTTACTTTACAACTGCGTCCAAAGTTCAAAGGAAAAACAAAAAGGTAAAATTTGGTGCCACCTAGTGGCCAATTTGTAAATTGCAGCAGAATAGGCACAGTATGAGGGGAAAAAGAATTTCAAATAAAAACGAATTACAATCCACAGACACAATAAGTGATTTGGAATCATACTTAACCGAAATGAGGAATTATAAAACGAATTAAAAGATGGAATTAAGAGTCCGAGAGGCCAGAGAGATGGCTCGGGAGTTGAGAAGCTTGCTGCTCTTGCAGAGAACCTGGGTTCTGATCCAGCACTGGCATCAGACAGCTCACAACTTTGACTCCAGAGCTCCAAGAGATTTCACGCCTTCTGTTAGCTTCTGCCAGGTTGTGCATGTAGGCAAACACACACACGTTTAAGTAAAATAAGTCACAAAAGAACGATGATGCTGTCCACATGCTGAGCAGAAAGAGGGAGAATTTTTTTTTTTATTATTATTATTTTAAGGTCAAAACACCAGATACAATGATTTGGAAACTTCTACAGTAGACAAGTAATATTTTCACACTGGATTAAATACTTGTCTCCATTTGCAGAACTTGGTGAATTTTGAGTCACTTCGAGGGTTAAGTATGGAACATGTCCCTAGGTTCCCAAGTTAGAAGTGAAAATCTCTAGTAAGTAGAGTGAAGATATTGGTGTGCATGTACATTGAAATTTATCCCCCCCTCCCGGAACATTCTATCTAATACCAGAAAGTATTTATCTCCTGGGGAAAGCAGTGACCATATGTATTAGGGAACACCCCTTTTTGAACAAGAATTCCTTCATTAAGGTTTTCCACTCAGGACTTGAAGTTTTTGAGAATGCTGCTTGGTTGTTGAATGAGACAGATAAAGAGCAGCTCTGGTTTCAGTACAGTGGAGAGATGCTCTATCTTACGTTGAAGTCTGGGCAGGCCATCCAGGTCTGCAGCACAGGAACTCTGGTGCCGTCTGGAATCATCTGTCTGTGGCTTGGCGGCTTAAACATGAAGCTGTCCCTTACAGTGCATGCTGGCTGCCCAGTTGCTCATCATCCAGATTTCTCTACACATACCCAGTTTTGTTTTTCTGAGACATAGCTTGTTTGTATAGCCTCGGCTACACTGGAACTTACTCTGCAGACCAGGTTGGCCTTAAACTTGGAGATCTGCCTCTGGCTCCCAAGTGCTGGATTAAAGGCACGTGCCATCATGGCCAACTTTAACACATCCACTTCTAATACTGTGTCAGTCAAATGGGTAAAGAGGGTGCCAGATCTGACTATTAATTCTTATGCCTTGCTCTGCCCTACATTTTTGCCTCTTTTCTATGAAAGCTGCTGCTTCCAATGACAGAAAAACACCACTAATATACACCACAGACAGTATATTTATATTGTCTAATTTATTTAAACTAAAATTTTGATGAAAAAGCTAATATGATCTCTCTCATATAAGCAGCAGTCTAGAAAGTGGTGGATGCAAACTGTAAAGATTTACCAAGGAGCGTGAAGAGAATCCTACAATCCAACAGTCTGCCTTACTTGATCTAAGCTGTAGTTTAGACTTTAGTTCCTTCTCAGTGATTCTAGATGCAGCAAGATTTGGAATCATCATCTTAGTTTTTTGTAGATATCAGCATCACCCAGGGAACTTCTAAATGTATAGCAGAGCTCACTCTTCATAAGGAGCCTACAGTGAAGTGTAGCTCTCTTGTTCTCATGATGGAGGTGGGTCTTGTATCTTATCTGTTGCTTTCATTGGTTAACTAATAAAGAAATGGCCTTGGCCCTCATAGGACAGAAAATTAGGTAGGCGGAGTAAACAGAACAGGATTCTGGGAGAAAGAAGCTGAGTCAGGGAGTTGCCATGATTCTCCCACTCCAGACAGATGCAGGTTAAGATCTTCTCTGGTAAGCCACCTCGTGGGCTACACAGATTATTAGAAATGGGCTAGTCCAGGTGCGAGGGTTAGCCGAGAAGAGGCTAGATATAATGAGCCAAGCAGTGTTTAAAAGAATACAGTTTCCATGTAATTATTTCGGGTAAAGCTAGCCGTGCGGGCGGCCGGGTGCGGGAACGTAGCCCACTGCTCCTATTACAACATTCTCATCCCACCCTATTACACACACACACACACACACACACACACACACACACACACACACAC